>SJYT01008358.1:3537-161584 GCA_006410635.1 Cephalophus harveyi
TGAAATTCCAGTACTTTGGCCACCTCATGCGAAGTGTTAAATCATTGGAAAAGATTCTGATGCTGGGAGGGATTGGGGGCAGGAGGAAAATGAGATGACAGAGGATGAAATGGCTGGATGGCATCACTGACTCGATGGACGTGAGTGTGAGTGAACTCCGGAGATGGTGATGGACAGGGAGGCCTGACGTGCTGCGATTCATGGGGTCGCAAAGAGTCGGACACTGAGCGACTGAACTGAACTGAACTGAGTTGCTTTAAGATATTGCAGGTAAATAAACTTATTATTAAAATGGCTTATATTAAAGTTTCAAAGGGGCAATAGTGCTCTACTAGTCCAACACCATTTTCTCAGAGTAAGATTAGCCCAATGTTACACTAAAGAACATGGCCTTCAATTCAGATCTCCTAAAGTTCCTGTTCAGAGCTTGGCTTTCCTACCTCCTGCTTTACTCCTGATTTATCATGTGTTGAAAATCAGATGTCTTAATAAGGAGTTCTATTTTGGCTTGTACACTAAATGAACATATTTTAATGTGGGATCTTGTCCACATTCACAGACAACTTTCCCACATCTGCCTGAGAGCCTCATCCACAAGCAGGAGGAGAAGGGGATGACAGAGGATGAGATGGCTGGATGGCATCACGGACTCGATGGACGTGAGTCTGAATGAACTCCAGGAGTTGGTGATGGGCAGGGAGGCCTGGCATGCTGGGATTCATGGGGTCGCAAAGAGTCGGACACGACTGAGCGACTAAACTGAACAGTGTGATCAGGCAACCCCAATAAACACTGACTGTGTCATCCCAGACTCCAGTTTAGGAAATGTGGGGCAGTGAGACTTCTTTTTTCAATAAGATAGAGTGATTTTTCTCATTAAAAAAATTATTTACTTTTAATTGAAGGATAATTGCCTTACGATATTGTATTGGTTTCTTCCTTACTTCATCATGTATCAGCCGTAGGTATGCATATGTCCCCTCTCTCCTGAACCTTCGTCCCAGCTCCCACCCCATCTCACTCCTCTAGGTTGTCACAGAGCCCTGGTTTGAGTTCCCTAAGTCACACAGCAAATTCCCACTGGCTATCTATTTTACATATGGTGATCTATATGTTTCCAGGCTACTTTCTCTATTTGTCCCGCTCTCTCCTTCTCCAGTCACCCAGTCCACGGTGAGACTTTTGTTCCTTCCTAATTGTCTTTGAACTGTTTCAAATCCTAAAAGATGATGCTGTGAAAGTGCTATACTCAATATGCCAGCAAACTTGGAAAACTCAGCAGTGGCCACAGGACTGGAAAAGGTCAGTTTTAATTTCAATCCCAAAGAAAGGCAATGCCAAAGAATGTTCAAACTACCACACAGTTGCACTCATTCACATGTTAGCAAAGTAATGCTCAAAACCCTCCAAGCCAGGCTTCAACAGTATGCGATTGGTGAACTTCCAGATGTTCAAGCTGGTTTTAGAAAAGACAGAGGAACCAGAGATCAAATTGCTTTCCATCCACTGGATCATCAAAAAAGCCAGAGTTCCAGAAAAACATCTGCTTCTGCTTTATTGACTATGCCAAAACCTTTGACTGTGTGGGTCACAAAAAACTGTGGAAAATTCTTGAAGAGATGGGAATACCAGATCACCGTACCTGCCTCCTGAGAAATATATATGCAGGTCAGGAAGCAACAGTTAGAACTGGACATGGAGCAACAGCTGCTGCTGCTGCTAAGTCACTTCAGTCGTGTCCGACTCTGTGCGACCCCACAGACGGCAGTCCACTAGGCTCCTCCGTCCCTGGGATTCTCCAGGCAAGAACACTGGAGTGGGTTGCCATTTCCTTCTCCAATGCATGAAAGTGAAAAGTGAAAGTGAAGTCGCTCAGTCGTGTCCGACTCTTCGCGACCCCATGGACTGCAGCCTACCAGGCTCCTCTGTCCATGGGATCTTCCGGGCAAGAGTACTGGAGTGGGGTGCCATTACTGGTTCCAAATTGGGAAAGGAGTACATCAAAGCTGTGTATTGTCACCCTGCTTATTTAACTTATATGCAGAATACACCATGCAGAATGTCAGGCTGGGTAAGCACAAGCTAGAATCAAGAGATCCTGGAAAAATACCAATAACCTCAGATGTGCAGATGACACCACCCTTGTGGCAAAAAATGAAGAAGAACTAAAGAGTCTCTTCATGAAAGTGAAAGAGGACAATGAAAAAGTTGGCTTAAAACTCAACTTTCAAAAAAACTAAGATTATGGCATCTGATCCCATCACTTCATGGCAAACAGATGGGGAAACAATGGAAACAGTGACTGACTTTATTTTTTTGTGCTTAAAAATCACTGCCTGTGGATGGTGACTGCAACCATGAAATTAAGACTCTTGCTACTTGGCAGGAAAGTTATGACCAACCTAGACAGCATATTAAAAAGCAGAGACATTACTTTGCCAACAAAGATCTGTCTAGTCAAAGTTATGTTGTTTCTAGTAGTCATATATGGATGTGAGAGTTGGACCATAAAGAAAGCTGAACACCAGCTCAAACCAGTCAATCCTATAGGAAATCAGTCCTGAGTATTTATTGGAAGTATTGATGCTGAAGTTGAAACTCCAATACTTTGGCCACCTGATCTGAAGAACTGACACATTGGAAAAGACCTTGATGCTAGGAAAGATTGAAGGTGGGAGGAGAAGAGATGACAGAGGATGAGATGGTTGGATGGCATGGCCGACTCAATGGACATGAGTTTGAGTAAGTTCCGGGAGTTGGTGATGGATAGGGAAGCCTTGCGTGCAGCAGTCCATGAGGTTGGAAAGAGTCAGATACGACTGAGCAACTGAACTGAACTGAATTGTTTCATTTAACTGATCCCTACATCTTTATTATATATTTATTACCTATTTCTCTCTCAAATTATATCCTACCGCACTTTCTAACCCCTCCACTACATCTGGCCCCGACCTTCATTTTTCTGCTGGGGTCCATGCTGAAGCATTTGGGAAGTTTCAGGTATTGGCTCAGGACCTCAGTGAATGAGGACATGAGAGGATCCCCACAATGCACTGCCATCTGGGGGTCACACAACACATGTTGTGGTATGTTAAGCATATCCCATAGAAACCAAAAATAAATAAAGATGAAGCAACATTATTAGGTTGTTCTAAGTTTTAAAAAATTGTATTGGAGTACAGTTGATTCAGTTGTCCCTGGTGGCTCAGATGGTAAAGAATCTGCCTGCAATATAGGAGCCCCAGGTTCAATCCCTGGGTCGGGAAAATCCCCTAGAGAGGGGGATGGCTACCCACTCCCATATTCTTGCCTGGAGAATCACATAGACAGAGGAGTCTGGCAGACTGTAGTCCATGGGGTTGCAAAAAGAGTCAGACATGAGTGAGCAACTAACATTTAACTTACAGTTGATTTGCAATATTGTGTTAGTTCCTGCTGGACAGCAAAGTGAATCAGTTACACATATACATATATCCTCTTTTTTTAAAAGATTCTTTTCCCATATAGATCATTACAGAGTACTGAGTAGAGTTCCCTGTGATGTATGGCTGGTTCTTATTATCTATTTTATTATACATAGTAGTGTGTATATGTCAGTCCCAATCTCCCAATAAAACATTTTTAAAAAGTATAGACTTTTCTAAGTAACAGTTTATAAAAGATGTTTTAATAGAAATTAACTTCTAAAGAAGTAGAGTGACTGTACCTACAGAAAGACAGGAATTTGTCCAATGTTATGGAATGTCACAGATTTTAGTTTGCAGGAAGCAATGCATAATTCCTGGCATGGTGGCTTTTCACTGACTTCAGATCCTTTCTTATTCTGTCTCCAAAGTGGTCTGTTATGACTGCTGCTCAGTATTCTCCTCCCCATCATGTCTATTTGCACCATCATGCCTTGGGCCATATCATCACTCTCTCCTTTCTGGCTTTCCAATCCCACACATTCTTCAAGCCTGCTCCTTTTATCCCCATCACTGTGAAACCCTACCTGATCCACTGCACCTTTCCAACAAGACTGAAATTCCCTCTGTGTGTTACCCCATAGATACCTATTAAAGGTACTCTCAGGAGATAGGTAGTGGGGTCTGAGAATGAACATTCCAAAATCTAAAGGCTGGGAATAAGAGCATTGTCTGTTCTCTGCAGTCCCTCTACAAATGAGGCAATGTGCTTGGTCTGTTTAATAGGCTCAAATAGTTTTCTATGAGCAACCTTTCCTTAAGCTGTGATCATATGACATGATCTTGTTTTCTAGAGCTATGCTAATCTATAGCCCATATGTATGTAGAAAACAAATGCACTGTGTGGTAGACTGGTTGGCAGCTTCCTAAGTGCTCACATATAGTGAGTATTCAGTACTTGCAAAGGGATTATTGGTTGTATTCCTAGCAGACCAGCTATTCAGTTGTATTCAGATAAAACCTCATGGATTGTCACTATATTAGCACAAGCACAAACCCCAGTGACCAAGGCTTAGCTTCAAATCGCTACTGCCAGCATGAGCATGATATTAGCTATGGTTCACTGAGATTCTTCAGTTGAGTTCAAACTCTTCATCTGTTGCAAGTGACCTCCTGATGTGTGTATGCCTTGTCCTGAAAATTGTTCATGTGACTGATGAATTTCATTCTAGCCATTTAGAATTTAGAAAGGTATTATATTAAATTAGACCATGTAGTTTCTCTTTCCTTCCTTCCTCCCTGGCCCCTCCCTTCCTTCCTCCTCCCTTCTCTCTCTCTTTCCCTTCCTCCCTCCCTTCCTTCAATACTGCTCCTCTGGTAAGGAATGCTATACTTATGTCCCTGGATAAACCTATATCTTCTTATATATCTTTACATGTTATGAAAAATACTTAGTCTACCACATGAGATGCTCTCTGATACTTCCATTCCATATTTTATAAAAAATAATTGGGGTTTGATCCGCTAGATGTATTTTACAATCCACCAGTAGAACATAGCCTATTGTTAGAGAGATACTGATACAGTAATCAGTAGCCCTTTTAATTTTCTGGGAGAACCAGAAGGCTGAAGGGACAGTAGCTAACCCTTATGTCCAGAAAAGGCTCTGCACATGCCGAACAACTTTTAGAGAGCATATTAATGATGATTCTGGGTATGGGAGACAGTAATTAATTTTGTTGTTTTTCACTTGCTCAGTCATGTCCAACTCTCTGTGGCCCCATGGACTGCAACATGCCAAGATTCTTTCACCATCTCACAGAGCTTGCTGAAACTCATGTCCATCGAGTTGGTGATACCATCCAACCACCTTATCCTCTGTTGTCCCCTTCTCCTCCTGTCTCAATCTTTCCCAGCATCAAGGTCTTTTCCAATGAGTTAGTTCTTTACATCAGCTGGCCAAAGTATTGGAGCTTCAGCTTCAGCATCAGTGAAAGTGAAGTGAAGTGAAATCACTCATTCGTGTCCTACTCTTAGCGATCCCATGGACTGTAGCCTACCAGGCTCCTCCGTCCATGCGATTTTCCAGGCAAGAGTACTAGAGTGGGGTGCCATTGCCTTCTCCACATCCAGTGAATATTTTAGGGTTAATTTCCTTTAGGGTTGACTGGTTTGATCTCTGTGCTTATTGAGAGAGAGAGAGAGATAAAGAGAAAGAGAGAGAGAGAGACATTATTAGAATCCCAGAAAGGGAATGCATTTAGACCGCACAAAGGTCCCTATCCCATAACCTCACAAAGTGCCTTCTTTCTTTCTTTCTTTTTTTCCTCTCGTCTCTGCTTCTCTCTTCTTTCTGGCTGAATAGTTGAAGGTGTCCAGGACGAGTTTCTCCAAGTCTCATGCTACAGTTTCTCAAGGCAGTCCTAGAGTCTGGGAAACGTGTCTTTGAACCAGCTTCGGTGAGGATCTACCCTGGTCTAATCGGCTATAGACAGGGACAGAGCCATATAGTACAACATGGGCATCGGGTTCTACACCTAGAAATCTGTGCATCTGGGAGGAGCCAGCAGTTGACCGAGGCAGGGACTATTGTGATGTAGGAGGAGAGCTCCCAGAGTGCCCACTAGAGGAGCTGTGTTCATTTGAGCTAGATACTGCTGCTGCTGCTGCTGCTAAGTCGCTTCAGTCGTGTCCGACTCTGTGCGACCCCATAGACAGCAGCCCATCAGGGCCGCCGTCCCTAGGATTCTCCAGGCAAGAACACTGGAGTGGGTTGCCATTTCCTTCTCCAATGCATGAAAGTGAAAAGTGAAAGGGAAGTCGCTCAGTCGTGTCCGACTCTTTGCGACCCCATGGACTGCAGTCTACCAGGCTCCTCCATCCATGGGATTTTCCCGGCAAGAGTACTGGAGTGGGGTGCCATTGCCTTCTCCATGAGCTAGATAAGATCCCTGTTTTTGTGGCCCTAGTGTTTTCAAAGGATGGTCGTGCATTTGTCAAGCAAATCACAGATGACTGTGTTTGACATATCCAATATTGCTTTGAGGATAAATGGTGAAAATAACAGCATAATAATGGAAAATGAAGACTTTATTTACTTAATTGCCTAGAGATTAATTAAACAGATGAAATCTGTTCCACCATATTATGGAACCATTTTCAACATTTATCCTAAACATACTGTTGGGGTTATTACTACTTTCGTTTTTGTGTTCATCAATCTACTCAGGCGATATTTAATAATACAGTGCAAGAAGGCACAATGCTAGGCGCTAGTGGAAAAATAATTTAATCAGATCTAAATCCTTTCTTTAGGGACAATACAATAAAGAAGGAGACAAAAATTGAGGTACACAGATAATTGATGGTGGCATAAAACAAATTATGTATGAATGTAAGATCCATCTCTTTCTCACTCTGTACCAATGATTAGGCAATTTGCCATCTCAAAATTTTCATTTCCTCATCTGAAAAAATTATACTGCCAATTTCAAAAGTTTGTTTAAGAATTAAGAGAGATGACATATTAAATTAATAATAAAAGGGGCCTTTCCTGGAGGTCCAGTGGTTAGCACTCTGTGCTTCCACTACAGGGCATGCGGGTTCGATTCCTGGTTGGGAAACAAAGATCCCACATGCCACATGGCCAAAAAAAGATGATGATAACATTTTTGGTACATTAGATGCTCAATAAATATTACACTTGAAAAGTATTAGTTCCACATAATGTGAGCTCTATATTAGTAAGCATTACATAGAGTTAGGTGTTGATGTACGCCTCTATTTGAAATGTTTACATGCATTTAGTTCTCATAAAAACATTGAAAAGGGTGCTATTGTGATATCCCCAGTGTGCAGATTAGAAAAATGCAGTGAGGAGAGATTGAGCTAATTGCCTGTGATCCAACGGCAACTGAGTGATGGAGCCGACACTCTAACTCGGAGTGTCTGATTCCAGAATGTATACTTTTAACTACCCCACTGATATATAAAAAGGAAGGGATATTTCATCTTGGTTTGTGAAGGTTGCATTTCAGTCTCTAATGAGGGATTTTCAACTCTGACTGCACATTCTTATCACCCACGAGCATCTAAAAGCTATTGATTCCTGGATGATACTCCAGGGTAGTGGTTCTCAGAGTGTGTTCCCTGACTATCAACATCATATGTTTTATATGTTTGCTAAGAATGCAAATTATTGAGCCCTACCCCAGACCTCTCAAATACGAAACTCTGAGGGCTGAGCCTAGCATCTGTTTTAATAAAAAGATTCTGATGTAGCTAAAATGTGAGAGGACTATTGCTCCAGACCAATGAAACCAGAATTTACGGGATTGGGACCTGTGCATTGGTATTCAATATTTTTAGAAAGTTGCTCATGGCATTATAATGTTTAGTCAAGATCAGGAGGCTTTCATGGAAAGTGGTATTGAGTTGTACCATAAGTGGGGAATATGCAGAGTGGGACAGAAGGAAAATTCCAGGTGGAGGGGCAGTTTGAGCCAAAACATCAAGGACGAGAATGTTGGTGGTGTGAGCTGGAGAAATGTGTTGAGACAAGATTATCTTCAGTCTAGCAAATCAGTTTGTCAAGCATTTGTCCTTCGTCCCCTCAATACCTCCCTCATGCACACACCAATATCCAGTGTTCTTATTTCCGGGGAAGATTTTTCTCTAGAATTCACATCCAGAAGGAGAGAAAAATACACCAGAGTTTAGCTCCGTCACTTCCTCACGGCAGCCCATGTGCTACAAAGAGGCGGTCCTGAAGTTCTAAACTGGATTTTAGAGCCAAGTGCCACTGGCTAACTGCGTGTCTTTGGACAGTTGTGTGAAGCTCAGTTTTCTCGTCTGCTTAGTGAAGGGGCTGAATGAGATCATGGTTTCACAGTTGTTGCATCCAGCTCTCTTGGGCATGGTTGGCTGGGTGAGCCATTCCTGGTTCCTGATAAGTTCCTCTTTGATCTATTGCACATGTTAGAACTTGCAGACTGTATATGAACAGAGAATTCAGTTGCTAAAAATAAGTTTGAAAGCCACTTGGCCTTTTTCAGGTATTTCCATCAGTAACAGCTGCACTTCCATCATAGCATCGGTGAGCATGAGGTTCCAGGCCCCACATGAAGTTTCAGTTTCTTCCCTGGAGGCTTGGCTGTGGCTTCCTTTTGTCCCCTGTATCCTTGGTCCTTGCTCAGATCAAGAACTCTCAGTTTTGAAGAAGAATCCCTATCTTTCCCCTTTAGGGTTTCAAATGATCCTTGTGTGATGATGCTGAGTTTGGTAATTGTTAAAAAACTAAATATTCCCAGGAAGAAACCACGTTATTCAGGTCTGTGTAGATTTTTTTTTTTCTGTTTTCTCACCAGTTGAGTAATTTTCATGATAAAAAATGATCTGGGACATAGACAGGAAACTGAGATCTTGTTTGAGCCTAAGAAAAGTTTTCTTTAAGACCCAAAACTGAGCTCGGGGCTTACTTGGGGCTTTATGAAGTTTTGCCTGAGTGAAAGTGTTGTTATCATTTATGGCATTATTGTTGTAATCATTTATGGTATAATCTTGTCTCAAAACATATTTGTTGATGGTCTACCAAGGATGTTATCAAGGATTAAAAAAAATAGAATCCTACTTCTTTGAAATTTGTATCTAAGTAATGCACTGGTCATAACAAGCTCTCTCTTCCAACAACACAAGAGAAGACTCTACACATGGACATCACCAGATGGTCAACACCGAAATCAGATTGATTATATTCTTTGCAGCCAAAGATGGAGAAGCTCTATACAGTCAGCAAAAACAAGACCAGGAGCTGACTGTGGCTCAGATCATGAACTCCTTACTGCCAAATTCATACTTAAATTGAAGAAAGTGGGGAAAACCACTAGACCATTCAGGTATGACCTAAATCAGATTCCTTAGTGGAATTTGATTTATACAAATCAAATTTATATACAGTGGAAGTGAGAAATAGATTTAAGGGACTAGATCTGATAGAAAGAGTGCCTGATGAACTATGGACAAAGGTTTGTGACATTGTACAGGAGACAGGGATCAAGACCATCCCCATGGAAAAGAAATGCAAAAAAGCAAAATGGCTGTCTGGGGAGGCCTTACAAATAGCTGTGAAAAGAAGAGAAGTGAAAAGCAAAGGAGAAAAGGAAAGATATAAGCATCTGAATGCATAGTTCCAAAGAATAGCAAGGAGAGATAAGAAAGCTTTTCTCAGCAATCAATGCAAAGAAACAGAGAAAAACAACAGAATGGGAAAGATTAGAGATCTCGTCAAGAAAATTAGAGATACCAAGGGAACATTTCATGCAAAGATGGGCTCGATAAAGAACAGAAATGGTATGGACCTAACAGAAGCAGAAGATATTAAGAAGAAGTGGCAAGAATACACAGAAGAACTGTACAAAAAAGATCTTCATGACCCAGATAATCACGATGGTATGAAAGTGCTACACTCAATATGCCAGCAAATTTGGAAAGCTCATCAGTGGCCACAGGACTGGAAAAGGTCAGTTTCCATTCCAATCCCAAAGAAAGGCAATGCCAAAGAATGCTCAAACTGTCGCACAATTGCACTCATCTCTCACACTAGTAAAGTAACGCTCAAAATTCTCCAAGCCAGGCTTCAGCAGTACATGAACAGTGAACTTCCTGATGTTCAAGCTGGTTTTAGAAAAGGCAGAGGAACCAGAGATCAAATTGCCGACATCCACTAGATCATCAAAAAAGCAAGAGAGTTCCAGAAAAACCTCTATTTCTGCTTTATTGACAATGCCAAAGCCTGTGACTGAGTGGAGTACATGAACAGTGAACTTCCTGATGTTCAAGCTGGTTTTAGAAAAGGCAGAGGAACCAGAGACCAAATTGCCGACATCCACTAGATCATCAAAAAAGCAAGAGAGTTCCAGAAAAACCTCTATTTCTGCTTTATTGACAATGCCAAAGCCTGTGACTGAGTGGATCACAATAAACTGTAGAAAATTCTTCAAGAGATGGGAATACCAGACCACCTGACCTGTCTCTTGAGAAGCCTATATGCAGGTTAGGAAGCAACAGTTAGAATTGGACATGGAACAACAGACTGGTTTCAAATAGGAAAAGAAATACATCAAGGCTGTATATTGTCACCCTGCTTATTTAACTTCTATGCAGAGTACTTCATGAGAAATGCTGGGCTGGAAGAAACACAAGCTGGAATCAAGATTTCCAGGAGAAATATCAATAACCTCAGATATGCAGATGACACCACCCTTATGGCAGAAAGTGAAGAGGAACTCAAAAGCCTCTTGAAGAAAGTGAAAGAAGAGAGTGAATAAGTTGGCTTAAAGTTCAACATTCAGAAAACTAAGATCATGGCATCTGGTCCCATCACTTCATGGGAAATAGATGGGGAAATAGTGGAAACAGTGTCAGGCTTTATTATTTGGGGCTCCAAAAATCACTGCAAATGGTGATTGCAGCCATGAAATTAAAAGACACTTACTCCTTGGAAGGAAAGTTTTGACCAACCTAGATAGTATATTGAAAAGCAGAGACATTACTTTGCCAACAAAGTCCGTCTAGTCAAGGCTATGGTTTTTCCAGTGCTCATGTATGGATGTGAGAATTGGACTGTGAAGAAAGCTGAGCACTGAAGAATAGATGCTTTTGAACTGTGGTGTTGGAGAAGACTCTTGAGAGTCCCCTTGAGTGCAAGGAGATCCAATTAGTCCATCCTAAAGGAGATCAGTCCTAGGTGTTCATTGGAAGGACTGATGCTGAAGCTGAAACTCCAATACTTTGGCCACCTCATGCAAAGGGTTGACTAATTGGAAAAGACCCTGATGCTTGGAGGGATTGGGGGCAGGAGGAGAAGGGGACAACAGAGGATGAGATGGCTGGATGGCATCACCGACTCGATGGACATCAGTTTGAGTTAACTCCAGGAGTTGGTGATGGACAGGGAGGCCTGGCATGCTGTGATTCATGGGGTCGCAAAGATCGGACACGACTGAGCGACTGAACTGAACTGAACTGATGGAAGACATACAAGGGCAACTGCATAAGTGATGTGATTAAACTATGCACAGCAGTGATTCTAAGACTTGGCTGTGCATGTAAATCATCTCGGAGCTTTAAGACATGCAGATGCCTTGATCCAACCCCAAAGGTTTTGATTTCATTGGTTTGGGCAGGGCTTCAGGACTCTGGATATTCCAAGGCTCCCCAGTGACTCTGACAAGCAGCCAAGTTTGAGAATCACTGAGGTAAGGAAGCAGATAAAGTTTTTCTTTATCTGCTGGAGGGAAGGATGCTGCTGGAGGGAAGAGGCCAACTAAGCAGTGAAGGAATGATAAGAGGTATCTGGAGCAGAAAAGGGGCAGGGAGAGAGCTGAATACAAGGGCACTGCAGGCAGAAGGGATAGGAGTCAAGACAGCTGGGAGCTGCTCTCGATGGAGAACTAAGTCAGTCTGTCGAATTCTGGCCCAGTTCCTGTGTCATCTTAGACACATGTCCATTGTTCTGTGCCACAGTTTCCCATTCACTCAAATATAACTAATGATAACTGTTCTCCTTACCTTAAATGTTTTGCTTTAAGGTCAAATGAGATAAGGAAAAATTAAAAGATAGTATATTGATGATCATTAAGCAAAAAATAAAGCACTAGAATAAAAACCTCTTTCATTCGGCTTCTTTGGGGAAAGAACTATTTCACACAAATGCTCTTTCTCTGTTGCTGAGCACAGGCTTTCTCCAGTTGCAGTGAGTGGGGGCTACTCTCTAGCTGCAGCGCTTGGGCTTCTCATCACAGTGGTTTCTTACATTGTGGAGCGCGGGCCCTAGGGCGTGGGGCTCAGTAGTTGCGGTACACAGGCCTAGTTTCCTGGCAGCGTGTGGGATCCTCCCAGACCAGGGATTGAACTCATATTCCCCGCACTGACAGGCGGACTCTCAGCCACTGGACCACCAGGGAAGCCCACATAAATGAACTTTTTAAGTAACTGAAGTTTAGCCATTCAACACAATGCTGCTGCTGCTGCTGCTAAGTCGCTTCAGTCGTGTCCGACTCTGTGCGGCCCCATAGATGGCAGCCCACCAGGCTCCGCCGTCCCTGGGATTCTCCAGGCAAGAACACTGGAGTGGGTTGCCATTTCCTTCTCCAGTTCATGAAAGTGAAAAGTGAAAGTGAAGTCGCTCAGTCGAGTCCGACGCTTCGAGACCCCGTGGACTGCAGCCTACCAGGCTCTTCCATCCATGGGATTTTCCAGGCAAGAGTACTTGAGTGGGTTGCCATTTCCTTCTCCATTCAACACAATAATCATTAACAAAAATCATTTTATTTTTCCCAACATAGGTCATTTGCAGCCCTATTTTCTTAAACTGAGTTAACTGACATCATTTGTCCCCTGCTTCCCATTTTCTCTGCCTGCAGCCTCTTGGCGCAGATGTCAGATAGTGAACTGTGATATAATATCAGTGAGGCCTTAGGACCAGAAGACGCATAGTAGATTTATGGTATGGAAGATTGGGTTTTGGGTTCTTTGGTCTGTTTTTCATAAGTTTTCTATTTGTCTTGCTATCTGGGTAGCAGCTGTTGATTCTTATTATTTTAAATTTGACTTTTCCTTTCTAACTTGCTGCCTCTTATCTATTCAGAACTGAAAAAACAGAAAACCAATCTTCAAATGAGATTGAAAATAAGAGTAGAAAGACTCAGTGTCCAGTTTTGCTGGAGTGAGTGGGCTATACGTGTGTTTAGTATGTGAAGGTTTTCATGTCTGTGTGGCCTTTCTAAGCTGACTTTCTGGGTCCTACTCTCGCCTGGAGATCTTATGCAAGACTGGGCTCTATATGTGGAAGGGTGGAGGCCCACAGGAATTAGATTGTAGATTCTCAGCTTTCCTTTTTCTGGCTGTTGGCCGTAGAATTCTAAGGTCCCCCATTCCTATCACGAGAATTGTATCCATGTCAGACCAGATATTGAATATTTGTTACCAAATGTTTATTGTTTACAAGGTAGAGGTAAGGAAAGGTAGAGAAGTCCAAACTCAGGAGGGCAGGAGTGTCTGGAAGTAAACAGCCGGAAGGGAGGTTTAACCACTCTCCCCAGGGAGAAGAAAGTGGTATGGAATATGGCACCTCAGGTTGGTAGAGGGTCATTGACGGAAGTTTAGACCAGCTTTACTATGGGGCACATTATTCTGTGCTCTTTTTGTTTCTGTGTTTCTGAGAGCTTCTGACTCCCTGGCAGTGCTCCAGGACACCTGAGTTGTAAGCATTACAGGCGGCAGCGGCCAGAGGCTCCCACTCTGCAGGGTCTGGGAGTCACCATATTCTGTGCATCCTCAGTACAAGACAGGCCTCCTTTAGAAAGCAGCTTTCTGAGTAATAACCCCGAACACCTCCCCACATTGTTGTCAGCTGTCTTTGCGGTCACTGAGCTTCTGACTCTCCTTTCCTCTCCAGGTCAGTGGCCGGACTGGATAAGGAGGCAGACCTGGTGCACATGGAGGTGCGGACAGCGGACGGATGTGAGTGCTGTGGCTGCCCGCCGGTGGGGAAATCTGCCTGCAGGCCTCTCTCCTCCACCCCCACAATTTGCATTTTAATGACTTGGGAAGATGAAAAGCCCTGAGCTCCCTTACCGCCATACCCATCTTTATTTCCTAGAGTAGGGGAGAGGCCTTCAGTCCCCAGGGAGACGTTTCATTGAAATAAACTCTCAGGAATGAATTTTCTGGGGATGGGAGTTAATGAGATGAATTTTGAGACTCCTGTTAGTAATTTCCTGGCATCTTCAGTGTAATTCGAATAGGAATGTCCATAGCTCATCGTGGTATTTTGCATTCATATGGTGAATTGCAGGGATTGCAAGCTTTAAAAAAACTAAACCTTTACATAGTCAAGCTATTTGTTCATTCGTTCAGCAGATATTTGGGGATGGCCTACTGTGTGCCAGGCAAATTTCTCAGCCCTAGAAATACCATGCTGAGCAAGACCGCTATTGTCCCTGCAAATTAGCAATGGAATCCAGGATTTCACCCCTTGGTACATCATGCACCTATATGCATCTTAAACAGAATTTGACTGATAAAGTATCATTTTGTACCAGCTTAAGACTCAGCTGAAACTGAAAGTATCCATAGGGGCCTTTCTTGTCCAGTAAAAAAAAGATCAACTTAAAATATATTAAATATGTGAATTATATATATGATATACATGAAATATGTAAAATATATGAAAACTAATTAGCATATTCTAGGTCATAAATAGACCCAAATAATCCATGAAAATAACAGTGACCTAGCAGTGCAGCAGATCAAAGTACCATACTGTGAGTTGAGGTCCTGGATCCTGCTACCCATTAGCTATGAGACCGAGACCCCCTAACCTCTCTGTTCTCCAGCTCCCTATTATCTGGGGACACTCATCCTTGCCCTGCTCACCTCAGGGTTATGGGTTGAATGTACAAACATAAGGAGATTGTGTTTGGCCTGTCTGCTGACATTAGGATATCACTCAGGATACATTAAGGAAAGAAGCAGCCTGAGCTGTGTCCTTGGGAAATCTCCCACTTTTGAGGCCAAACACAGATGTATGATAGAAACATGCACTTTGGGGAATATATTTTATTTGCTTTGTTTCTATTTTTAAAAGAGTTAGAAGGCAATTGACATGTTACTCTATGCCTGTCAGTCTGCTGAGTTCCTTCCTTCCTGCCATCCTTCCTTTTTCTTTTTTGATTCTTGAGTAAATGTAAGTCTCTGAAGCATCCAAGGATGGGGGATGACCCACACTCTTTGTACATTTTTTTTTTTTTAACAGAAAAGCTATTTAAGATTTAGGGAGATAATGCCACATATTCAAATTCAGTGATCATAAGTGTGGTGAAACCTGAATTCTAAATTACTCTTACTGCTGAGGAGAAAAAAAACAAAACAAAACTGGAACACTGGAGGAAGGATGAGATGGAGGGGTTTGAAGGGGTGTCGTAGAGGAGCCAGAGGGGAGGAGACAGCATCTCTCAGAAGATGAACCACAGACCAGTTTTCAGGACAAAGCTGGCCCTGGCCTTGATTGCGTGTCAGCCTTTTGAAGCCAAATTGTGATCTGTGGTATCTGCATGTGTGACCTTCTGCCTGATCCAGGAATCCCTTCCCCACCAACCTCTTAGAGTGTGTCCTCAGGTTCCATGAGCTCAGGCTTAACATATATCCTTTTCTGTTGCTGGACAAACAGCAAAGTTTCTGTCCCCTTTTTAAAAAAGTAATTTCTTACATTAAGCTTATTTTCTGAAAGTTCAAGACTTCTGGTCCACATTAGAATAAGGCCTATAGTGCAGGATTGCTGTGAAATTTTATAAGATTAAAAATGCAAAACACATAGAAAAGTTCCTGGCCTCTCGTCAAAAATTGAAAAAAGCAGAGTTGACTTAAAAAATAGTCACAACCTAAAGCTGAGAGTTATGTTTTATTCGGTGGGAATTTTTAGGACATCACACCTGGGAGACAGCATCTCAAGTAACCCTGAGAGAGCTGATCTGAGGAGGTGGGGGGAGTAGTCAGGTTATAAGAATTCTGCAACAAAGGGCAGGTAGTGTGAACATCAAAAGTATTTTGTGAATTAAAGAAAAGCCAGATATCCCAAATCAAAGAATATAGCACTTTTCTTCATATGGGAAGATGCAAGAGTCTGGGCTCACTGAAATCATTCCTTTCATATCTGGGGCCAGTATTCTGTGTTTTTCACATTTTGAGTTCCTCAGTGCTCACCATAGGGAGTGGCTGCAGCCTGGTGCCTGCCAGACCACAGGTATTCTCAGAGGTATCACAGATCTTAGGGCTCAGGAATTCACATTTGGAGGGCCGGAACTGCTGATGATGTGAAATCATTGTGTATTGATACAGCAGGAAACACTCCATTTCTCAGCAGACAGAAATATAAGCAGGGATAAATGTCATGTGCCACACTTAGGTTAAAGTATGGTATATATTAATTCTGTGTGATTTTTTAGGTTTTATAAAATCAACTTTTCAACAGTTCAAAGAATCTTCTTTCAACCCAGTGAATTGGCTCGAACTCCCCTCCCCCTTTATTTAGAAAGTACACATAAGACTGAGCTGAACTGGGGATGTTTTATTTTGCATACAGTAATGAAACGCATGATTTCTTTCTTCTTTGGTGTGTGGTGAATGCTTTCTTACACACTCATGCATACACATACATCTCTATCTTTTTGATCATTACAACATGGCACAAAATATATTTTATTTCCTTCCCCCTCACCCTGATGTGGTAGTTTAAACTTGAATTTGACTTAGACTTGAATTTCACCAAATTCACATGGCTAGCCTAGTGAGAGAATAAAAACATGAACACAAAACTCTCAACACACTACAAATGAAAGAGAACTTCTAATAAACTATGAAATATCCAATGTTAACATCATATTTAATAATGAGATGTTGAATGCTTCCCCTCATAATTGTAGGAAAAAGGCAGGGATGTTTACTATTAACTCCTCTTTTCAACATTATGCTGAAAGTCCAGTCAGTGCAAGAAAAGTAGGAAAATGAAATGTAATTCATATAGATTACAAAGGAAAAAACTGAACTGTTTTTATTCTCATTGACATGATTCTCTTTATAGAATATCACAAGGAATCTGGAGGGGAAAGCTTCTAGAACAAATATGTAAAGCAGGGTTATAGGATACAAAACATTGAGTGGAGAGAGGATAATAATTTTTAATGAATGGCTTTGGAAAAATTTGGGCAACCATATGGGAAAAACAAAGCTTTACCTGTGATTTACAGCTTATGCAAAATTTAATTTAAAATGGATCATATTTCTAAATGTAGAATATAAAATTATAAAGCTTTTGGAAGAAAATAGAGGAGAAAATCTTTTTGACCTTAGATTGACACCAAGAGAAAAATTGATAAAGTAAAAGATTGATAAATTAGACTTCATCAAAATTTTAAAAAAATTTGTTCTTCAGGAGACACAGTAAAGACAGTGGGAGAAACTATTTGTAGGTCGTATAACTAACAGAGGGCTTATACCCAGAACACATAAAGAACTTTTAAAACATAGGAATAAGAAACAACCCATTAAAAAATGGGAAAAAGTTGAACAGAACATTTACCAAGGAAAATATAAAGGTGACAAATAAACACAAATATTTGTGTTTGTATATTAAATAATACCAAGATCCCTTGAGTCCGTTTGTAATTCATATATTTAAAAGAACAATAATGTCCCTAAGAATCTTAAATCAGGTGAAATAGTGGATCTTAGATAATTATTTTTCTTTAATTCCTCAGACTTTCCTTCATTATACCACTTCTATTGGCATATTGAAAAGTCTGCTCATTAATCAGCCTGTTTCAGACCCTTAACCCTATGTTATACCTTTGCCAATTGCTGTTTTGAAAATTATAGTCAAAGGGATCTTGAACAGTGAATTCTATTTCTCTTCGTCTTCTTTCATCACAGTTCACATGGCCATTTTGCTCAACAGGTAGCATTCATGACCGTCCTCTGGTGAGCAGTTTTCATTGCAGATTCCTGGGGTTCCCCCCAGAAGTTTTGCTTTAGGGGGTCTGATACAGGACCTGGGAGTCTCCATGTTATGAAGCACACACTCCAATGTGATTTTTATCCAGGTGCCTATTCAGGAACACTGCTGTGTGGATCCTGTCCCTTGCACGGTACTGAAGTCACAGCCCAGGGGCAGTTGTCCTCAGTGAGCCTGGAGAAGGAGCCTCGGTACTGGGGTCGGGAATTACTTTGCTCTGCGGCACCTGCAGAGCGACACGGCTGAAGTGGCTGAGCATGGCACAGTGTCTCCGCTCGTGTGTCCATTGGACAGCACTGCCCTGGAACAAAGGGGCTGCAGGTGCGGCACCAGGGCGTGTGGCTCTTCAGGGCCGTGGTGTGGCACTGACAATCCTGTTTCTAAACTTGGCCCCACACTCCGGAACAAATCCAACATGAATAGGCCCCTTTTCTTCGTTTGCTGTAAGAATCTCCACTCTTCCCCAATCCTGGGCCCCCTCTTTGGCAGTCAGATTTCCAGATTAAACTAAAACCATTGAGTTCTCTCTTGCCTTGGCACAGTTTAAACAGGGCAAAGCCAACCAATTTGGTTAATAACAGTGTGAAGCCTGTTTCTGCTGTGAGATTAAAGATTCAAATGACTTTTTCTCCCATTCTCTTCTGGAAATCATCTCTCTCTGAACGTCATCAATGTCCCCTGTGAATATTCCTGTTCATCTTCTTCTCTTTCTTTCTCCTTCACACACTTAGTCACATACACATTCCCCCTCCAAGAGACAACTGAGCGTCAATAGAGTATTAATGTGGGGTCCTAAGAGTTAGGGCTTCCCTGGTGGCTCAGCTGGGAAAGAATCTGCCTGCGATGCGGGAGAGCTGGGTTCAATCCCTGGATTGGGAAGATTCCATCTGGCCTAGAGAATTCCATGGACTGTATAATCCATGGGATTGCAAAGAGTTGGACACGACTGCGTGACTTTCACTAAGAGTTAAGTTGGGGAATTAACCCAGTCAGTTAGAGTCTGTTTGACCTTGGACAAGCTTTTCTAACCTTTCTGTGATCTTCCAGTGTTTCACACGTTTGAAAACACAAATATAAGGGATATTTTTTTGGTATCATTTTTTCATCAATTGTCTAACAAGGTTCTTATGTGGAGTAAAATTTACAATGAGCAGATTTCAATTCAGCGAGCAAATGTGTAACCATTAAACCAACCCCAAAATGATGCTGACTGCTTTGTGAAGTAGTGAATTTCTCTTCATTGGAAATTCTCAAGCATAAACTATATGTGTGCCTTATAGGACTCTGAAATAAGTACACCCGCACATGAGCTAAGGGTTTTGAAATGTCTAGACTTCACAGTTCTAGAATCAAAACCCATAGCATGTGTAGTACCATTCCTTGTCTTGGAACCATTATTAACTCTTCATGAGTTACTGTACCTTCTCACTAAGCCAAGAGTAAACCCGTTACACCTTAACAGAGCATTCAGGCAGTCATTAGTAAGGCAGATAATTTTGCCTTAAAGAATCCACCTGCAATGTGGAAGAGCCTGGGCTTAATCCCTGGGTTGGGAAGACTCCCCTGGAGAAGGGAAAGGCTACCCAATCCAGTATTCTGGCCTGGAAAATTCCATGGACTGTATAGTCCATGGGGTCGCAAAGAGTTGGACACGACTAAGTAACTTTCACCTTTACTTGAAAAAGGATCTCAGAATTAAAAAAAAGAAAATAGTTGGACTATATTTGAAGTTTTCAAATTGTATCACTTTCCAAAAAGCACCAAGATATGTAACAATTGGCCCAAGGTCACACGTAGATAGTCGGTGACAGGGAAAGAACCAGAATATGGATTCTGGTCTGATTCTCAGCCTGGTTTTCCTTTCACAGTTTAAATACACAATGGTTAGGATTACTGGTTCTGGTGTCCAATTGCCTGGGTGCAAATCCCAGCTCTGTCACCTTCTGAGGTGAGGTGAGGTGAAGTCGCTCAGTCGTGTCCGACTCTTTGCGACCCCGTGGACTGTAACCCACTAGGCTTCTCTGTCCATGGGATTCTCCAGGCAAGAATACCGGAGTGGATTGCCATTTCCTTCTCCAGGGGATCTTCCCGACCCAGGGATCGAACCCAGGTCTCCCGCATAGGAGGCAGATGCTTTAACCTCTGAGCCACCAGGGAAGCCCCTGTCACCTTCTAGAGCCATGGAATTCAGGTACATTTACTTAATCATTGCTTGAACTGAAGTGAAGTGAAGTGAAGTCGCTCAGTCGTGTCTGACTCTTTGCGACCCCATGGACTGTAGCCTACCAGGTTTCTCCGTCCTTGGGATTTTCCAGGCAAGAATACTGGAGTGGGTTACCATTTCCTTCTCCAGGGGATCTTCCTGACCCAGGGATCGAACCTGGGTCTCCCGCATTGGAGGCAGGCACTTTAACCTCTGAGCCACCAGGGAAGCCTCAATCATTGCTTAAGTTCCCTCATTTGTGAAAAGAAATCATAATAATTGTGACTTCTTATCTGGGTTGCAATAATTCCTGCAAGGCTGTTACATTCTTGTAATAATCAGTTTAATACATATATTTTTTATTGAACCAGACAACAGAGTGAGGGCTCAAAAATGTTACTTATTATCATCATCATCATTATCACCTAGTCATCATATTCACAGTCAGTGTATTTAGTGGGTGGAGCAGAAAGAGCCTTGAATGGAGTGTTAGGAATCCTAAGGCATTCAGAATTGCTATGATTTCTAAACGTCTGTAACTCTGTGAGACTACCCTCATGCCATAGGAAGGAAAAAACACTAGAATTTTCCTGTGGATACAAAGAAGTTTCACCAGAACTCTAAATCCATAAGCACAGCAGGGAGGAATGGTAGCTATCTTTTCTTTTCTTGCTGTTTTGTAGTACCTACCTTGTCTCGGGTGCTGTATTGGACAGTTTTTTGATAATGTCAGTCTCTGTTTTGCACTATGCCTACAAATAGGTTAGCCCCACTCCCCAGGTGAGAAAAGGGAGGCTTTTGGAAGCTAAATATTATTTCAGTTTCTTGAAATCTGCTCCATTTCACTTATTTGCATTTGAGAGTTCAGTTCAGTTCAGTCGCTCAGTCATGTCCAATTCCTTGCGACCCCATGAATCACAGTACCGCCAGGCCTCCCTGTCCATCACCATCTCCAGGAGTGCACTCAAACTGATGTCCATCGAGTCGGTGATGCCATCCAGCCATCTCATCCTCTGTCGTCCCCTTCTCCTCCTGCCGCCAATCCCTCTCAGCATCAGAGTCTTTTCCAATGAGTCAACCCTTCTTATGAGGTGGCCAAAGTACTGGAGTTTCAGCTTTAGCATCATTCCTTCCAAAGAACACCCAGGACTGATCTCCTTTAGAATGGACTGGTTGGATCTCCTTGCGGTCCAAGGGACTCTCAAGAGTATTCTCCAACACAATGCTATTATTTAAAATAAATAGCTCCTGAGTATTTCTCTAAGAAAAGACCTGAAGAGCAGAATTTGCTTTTTGTTCACAATTTTAATTCACTTTTTAAAATTTTGACAATATGTGTATACCCAAAGAGATGGAAGTTGAGAGAATCATGGAAAAAATTTTTTTTTTTTTATTTCCACTCTGAGATGGAAGGAGGCATGACATTTAGGAGAGTTTGAATATTTAATACTCTTAAAAGCAAAACATACTCATAAATCTGAATGTAACAAAAATGTAATGTAATTCAGTTTAGCTTAACTTGCATTTCAGTTGCTCAGTCGTGTCCAACTCTTTGCAACCTCGTGTACTGCAGCACACCAGGCCTGTCTGTCCATTATTAATTCCTGGAGCTTACACAAACTCATGTCTGTTGAGTCAGTGATGCCATCCAACCATCTCATCCTCTATTGTCCCCTTCACCTCCTGCCCTCAATCTTTCCCAGCATCAGGGTCTTTTGCAATGAGTTAGTTCTTTGCACCAGGTGGCCAAAGTATTGCACTTCCAGCTTCAACATCAGTCCTTCCAATGAATACTTAGGACTGATCTCCTTTAGGATGGACTGGTTGGATATCCTTGCAGTCAAGAGACTCTCAAGAATCTTCTCCAACACCACAGTTCAAAAACATCAATTCTTCAGCACTTAGCTTTCTTTATAGTTCAACTCTCATATCCATACATGACTACTGGAAAAACCATAGCCTTGACTAAACGGACCTTTGTTGGCAAAGCAATGTCTCTGCTTTTTAACATGCTATCTAGGTTGGTCATAACTTTTCTTCCAAGGAGCAAGCATCTTTTAATTTCATGGCTGCAGTCACCATCTGCAGTGATTTTGAAGCCCCCCAAAATAAAGTCTGTCACTGTTTCCACTGTTTCTCTATTTCCCATGAAGTGATGGGACCAGATGCCATGATCTTAGTTCTCAGAATGTTGAGTTTTAAGCCAAATTTTCATTGCCCTCTTTCACTTTCATCAAAAGGCTCTTTATCTTTAGTTCTTCTTTGCTTTCTGGCACAAGTATAGTGTCATCTGCATATCTGAGGTTATTGGTATTTCTACCGACAATCTAGATTCCAGCTTGTGCTTCTTTCAGCCCAGCATTTCTCATGATATACTCTGCATATAAGTTAAATAAGCAGGGTGACAATATGCAGCTTGATGTACTCCTTTCCCTATTTGGAACCAGTCTGTTGTTCCATGTCCAGTTCTAACTGTTGCTTCCTGATCTGCATGTAGTTTTCTCAAGAGGTAGGTCAGGTAGTCTGGTATTCCCATCTCTTTCAGAATTTTCTGGAGTTTGTTGTGGTCCGCACAGTCAAAGGGTTTGGCTTAGTCATTAAGCAGAAGTAGATGTTTTTTTTTTCTGGAATTCTCTTTTTTTTTTTTTCAGTGATCCAGTAGATGTTAGCAATTTGATCTCTGGTTCCTCTGCCTTTTCTAAATCCAGCTTGAACATCTGGAAGTTCACAGTTCACGTAATGTTGAAGCCTGGCTTGGAGAATTTTGAGCATTATTTTACTAGCACGTGAGATGAGTGCAGTTGTGTGGTAGTCTGAGCATTCTTTGGCATTATGCATTTACTGAAGCTTTATAAAATCAATGATAGGAGAGACGCAAAGATAAGGCTTTAATCCAGGCTTCTAAGGAGGTGATCCTTTTGGAAAGGTGTGACACAGTGAAAAATGCTGGACTTCACTGTGAAACTCATTGATGGAGATGGATGAGAAGCTTGCCTTACAAAACTCCTGGTGGAGATGCAGCCTATTGGGAGGACTAAGGATGCTGGGGTATCTTCTTCATACTCTTTCAGAATTCCTAAGTTCTCTGGTTAGCCTCTATGCAGCACAGATCTCAAGGCATGTTCAGTTGTGTAAATATTCTGTCTCTGTCACTGGTCTGGGATTCCTCTGAGGGCAAGAATTAGCCTTATATTTTCAGGTTTCTGGAACCTCAGGGAGTGTCTGATGCATGCAGCTTCTCTATACACCTTGACCAAATACAAAAGAAATGAATCAGTGAATCTAAAGTCACTCCTTCTCACCAAATGAGACCCTTGGGCCACCATCTGCTAGATGGGGAGGCCTGAGGCTGGCACAGTGGTGTGATGGTACCACCTTGCTGCTAAGTCATTTCAGTCATGTCCGACTCTGTGTGACCCCAGAGATGGCAGCCCACCAGGCTCCCCCGTCCCTGGGATTCTCCAAGCAAAAACACTGGAGTGGGTTGCCATTTCCTTCTCCAATGCATGAAAGTGAAAAGTGAAAGTGAAGTCACTAAGTCAAGTCATGTCCGACTCTTAGCAACCGCATGGACTGCAGCCTACCAGGCTCCTCTGTCCATGGGATGTTCCAGGCAAGAGTACTGGAGTGGGATGCCATTGTCTTCTCCGGGTACCACGTTATAACTAGTGAATAAAGTTATGAAGCAGATCTCTATTCATGGGGCAAGGAACAAAGCCTTTGACTTTTAGTTTTTGTAAGTGGAGGAGTGACTGTACCAAATCTTAGAAATAGTTTATAAGGGCATTTGATATTTAGAAATACACTAGTAATGAAGATTATGTTGCTCTCAACTATTTGGGAAATCCCTCTCAGGTTTTACCACAAGAGCAACCAAATGAGAATTTCATTCAGTCTAGTCTTTCTGATTTTAAGTTCAAAAATAAGGATGTATCAATGTCCACCAATTATCATGAAATTATATAATACCTTCCAAGGGCTTTCCCTACCTAAACATCCACATACAGTTTTTACTCTCTTTCTTAAAAATTCCCTTCTCTCATAGAACACTTCTCCATCCAGGCTAAACACAAGCACTCTCTCCTTCTTCAAGTCCTCCTTGATTATTCCAGCTCAGGCATGCTTTTTCTTCTCTGAACACCTATAGCATTTAGAGAAAATGAACAGTGATGTCAATCCAGAGTATGACTTTACTAGTAGGACTTGTGCTATTATGGTCTTTTGATTCTCCACAATAAAGCACAACATTACTTGCTATTAATTGAATGTATGAAGGATACTGAGTGTTAAATCCCCTTCTTTCTCTCTTCATAACAAAAAAAAGAACTAAATATTTTTGATTTTTAAAAATGTATTCAACTACGTACTAAGCATATTTCATACTTAATCTTATTTAATCCTGATGACAGTCCTGAGAGACAAATACTAGCTTGTTTGCACTTCACAGATGAAAAGTGGTACTACTGCTTAACCAAGGATAATCAGCAAGTAGCAAGTTCAGGATCTGAATTTCTCACTTTTCCTTATAGCATGTTAAAAAGCAGAGACATTACTTTGCCAACAAAGGTCCATCTAATCAAAGCTATGGTTTTCTCAGTAGTCATGTTTGGATGTGAGAGTTGGGCCATAAAGAAGGCTGAATGCCAAGGAACTGATGCTTTTGAACTGTGGTGTTGGAGAAGACTCTTGAGAGTCCTTTGCACTGCAAGGAAATCAAACCCATCAATACTACAGGAAATCAGTCCTGAATATTCACTGGGAGGACTAATGCTGTTGCTGAAACTCCAATACTTTGGCCACCTAACTCAAAGAGCTGACTCATTAGAAAAGACCCTGAAGCTGGGAAAGATTGAAGGCAGGAGAAGAAGGGAACAGTGAAATGGTTGGATGGCATCACCGACTCAATGGACATGAGTTTGAGCAAGCTCCCAGAGTTGGTAAAGGACAGGGAAGCCTGGTGTGCTGCAGTCCATGCGGTTGCAAAACATCAGACATGACTGAGCAACTTAACAGCAACTTTCTACCTTCAGAGGCCTTTCTTTTACACCACAATATCCTTGAGAGACCTGGACCTCTTCCTTTTGTGTTATTAAAACATACAAAAGTGCCACAGGCATAGGACTTCCCTGGTGTTCCAGTGGTTAAGAATCTTCCTGCCAATGCAGGGGAGAGGAGTTCGATCCCTGGTCCAGGAAGATTCCACATGCCGTTGGGCATCTAAGCCCTTCTGCTGAGCCTGTGCTATCAAGCTGGAGAGCGACAGCTATTGAAGCCTGCACACCCTAGAGCCTGTGCTCCACAATAAGGGAAGCCACTGCAATAAGAAGCCATCAGACCACAACTAGAGGAAGCTGGCATGCAGAAATGAAGGCCAGTCCAGCCAAAAATAAAATAAATGAATAAATTTTTTTTAAGTGTCACAGTCATTAGAAGACTATTTGGGGATCTCAAGTTATATGATAAATATCTGCTTTCAGTTTCATCACGGAATCTTTATTCAGCCTCATTTGGAGATAATGTCCCAAGTCCAGATTTAAGACTTTTGGCAGATTAGAGGCTTGAGCCCAGTGGTGACTCCTGCTCACCTTATGACTCCCACAGTGTGCTGTGACCTTCGGGCACTTTCACCTGGTAGCCTGGCCCGCCTGCCTCATTCCTCTCCCCAGCCTCCCCATTCTGGGTTCTCCCCAGGCAGCAGGTGCAAGCATTTATTATTGTGTCTCTTTGTTTTGGAAAATAGAAGTATTGTGACTTCTCAAATATAAGTCTGACCCAAAACTGCAAGGCCCCTGACTTTTAAAACTCATTTCAGTGCTGCTTTCCTGCTGAATTGGACCTTTTGCTCCATGCTGGGCAGTGGCAATCAGGGTGGGAGCCAGCAGACAGGGTAAGTTTGGCATAATAGCTGACCTACTAGGGGCCAAGGTTTAGGTAGGTTTTGGTTTTGTTTGGAGTGGCCTCAAATACACCTGATTCTTTTCTCAAAGTGTCCAAGTGTGGGAGAAAATAATAAATAGACAGGCAGGAAATGAGTCCGTGGGAGGGATAAACAGATATCCTTCTGTGCACACCTTTGATTACTGGTATAAGGAGCTTTCCAGGGCACTCGCTGGCAGGAAAGAAGTGGGTTGTCATGTCAACACTTGTGGTTTCTTTACATGTATTTACAGCGTTTTGCTGGGTTTCAGTGCTTTATTCTAGGAACAAATTACTCAGGCAGTGTGGGGCCAAGAATATTCCTGGTGGACAGGCCATGTGCTCCAAATGGTAGCCTGGGCTTCTTGCCTTCCCTGTCCTCCCAGCCAGAGGTGCAAAGCCAGGCCATTCTTGGCTTTCTGTGTGGACAGAGACAAAGAGGAGGGGCCTGCAGGCTGCACTCTCGGAACAGGAAGCAAGCTGGTCTTGCTAATGCATCAGGCATAGGGGGATGGGGCACTGTCTTTGGAGGGTAGGTAGGGACCAAATCATAGAATCAAGATGCAAAAGGAATGGCTCCTGGGCTTGTTTGGGCTGTAGGTTTGTTTTGGTTGGCCTTGTACTGTTTGGCCTGCATCATATTTTAAATTTAAATTAGCTGCCAATTGTTTAAACATTAGGAAATTTCACATTAAAAAAGTTGGGACCTTTACCTTTATGTAGAAACTCAGAACATCTCATTCCTGCATCTCAGTGATGACTAATGCAGAGAAGCAGCTCCCCCGTAAAGAGGCAAGTGTTGGCCATGTTACTACAGTCCCAGCTGTTCCGCAGTGATCCCAGACACTGAGGCCATATGCCAGCTGTCATTCATCATCTTTCCCAACTCCGTTTCCTCTTATGTTATTCACCTGGCCCCTTAGACATTTGATTTCAATAGGCTAGTTGTAAAAGACCTTCTGTTTCACAGAACAATATCTGGGCCTTGTCCTCTGTCTGTCAGAACTGTTGCTGGTTTTTGACCCAGGAGGGATTAGCTGAGGTTAGTGTTGAGAGACGATGCTGGCTCCTTTCCTCAGGTTCAGCCAGTTTCCAATCCATCCTGCACCTGAGTAGCAGTTGTGAAATGGAAGGCCTTGTTGAGGCCAAGTGGCAAGGGTCACAGACAGAAGAAGAGAGATTCTGGAAGCATTTTAGGGACAGAACTCAAGGTTTGGACCAGCTGGGTCGCATGTCATGTGGAAGAAAGAAAAGTGAAGAGGCTTGAGCTGCTGGGCCAATGATGAGGCTGCTGATGGAGAAATGAAATCAGTGTTTGATGTGTCTGGGTTTAGGAAACCAAAGCAAATTGACTTTGCCCAGATACAGACATTTAAAAAGTAGGGCTGTCACATGTAATGAATTTATTTCCTACCAAAACACGTTTCTTTGTTAAATTAGCATTCTGTTCATTAATAAATGTGTGTAATAGCTAGCTACAGATATGTGTGAACCCCTTCTTAGACAGCAGGGCTTTTCAGAATAGAAAATCTCTGCCTCATTCACTGCCATATTCCTGGTGCTTTTAAAATAATATCCACTACATTATATACACACAAGGAGGACTTGCTGGATCATTCCGTCAATCACTTAATTAAAGAACAAGAATTAGGGATAGTTCAAAGTACCCTTGTTATAAACTCTGTCTTTATAAACTTTTGATCATTTAAAGTTTTGCCTTCATTTGTCTCTGCTGCTTACCACTCCTTCCAATGTTGCCTCCAATACTCATGCACACCTGTGTACACATTTAAGTGGGCAAATGCATTAGATGTATGCAGTAATGCATGTCATTTTAGACAATAGCAAAGAGTTCTCTGCTTTTAACCCTAAAGTGATCTTTACTTTTTACTTTGACCCACTTATTTTTAAACACCATTATTTTTAAAGCAAGTGTATGCAGAAGTTGCTTTATAGAAACGCACCTGTGGACTCCTGGATTCCTCATTCAGTGCATAGATTTTAGGGGTTGATTGAGGAAACAAGTAATTATATAATAAGTAAATATATTCTTATTGTAGACAAAATAAAGATGCGAATAATATAAAAAGGAAAGGCCCCACTTCAACTCTGTCTCCTTAAGCCCATTCCTTTCCCCAGAATTAATCATAGCTCATTTGTGTAGGTATTCTTTAAAACATTTTATTTCTATGCAGTTATGGCACAAACCTATATTTATAAAGACATCTTTATTTGATTTTTTTTTTTCATCAATTGGATCATGCCATGGGTGCTTGTGCACGCTCAGTCGCTTCAGTGGTATCTGACTCTTTGCAATCCATGGACTATAGCCCATCAGGCTCCTCTGTCCATGAGATTTTCCAGGCAAGAATACTGGAGTGGGTTGCCATACCCTCCTCTAGGGGATCATCCTGACCAAGGGATCGAACCTGGGTCACCTGTGTCTCCTACATTTCAGGTGGATTCTTTACCGCGGCACCATCTGGGGAGTCTCTTTTATTCACAGTGTGGTGTTATATCTGTACCTTTGATTATTTAAATGTTCCTTAGTTCATGGACATTTAGCCAGTTTCTGGTTTTTCATTGCTGTGAACAATACCACAATGAACATTTTTGCCCTTGCCTCGTTGTGAAGATACATGAACATTTCTCTAGAAAACATCACTTGAGTTAGCATTATTGGTACAAGATATGTACATTTAAAATTCTGATAGATATTTCAAATTTGTTCCTCCAGAAATCTGTACCAATTTTTCTTTAACTGGTAGGATATAAAATTAACTCTTTCCTGCTCCCTTGCCTGAACTAGATATTCTTTTTTTTAAAAAAATTACAAATTCTGTGGACAAGAAAATGCAATATAATGATTGTTTTAAATTGCATCATTGTTCCCAGGAGGTAAAGCTCTGTGTGCTGAGAGCTTTGCTGACCGTTTTCCCCTGTGTCTAACTGTTGCTCTTCCCTCCCCTTTCAGATGCTCACTACCTCACCTGCAGGATCCAGGAATGTGCCGAGACTACTCGGAGTGGGCCTTTTGCCCGCTCCATTGACATCAGTTCCCTGGTGGTCCAGGATGAATATATATTCATTCAGGTGAGTCCAGATGCGCCATCACTGGTAGAGGGAAGATGCATGGGTGAAGTCCAACTGATCGCTAGGAATATGAGGATGGCTTTCCAGAGGCCGTAAAGATGTGGAGCTGGGTGCTGCCCCTTCTTTGCTTTGGGTACCCAGTCCCCTGGAGAAACCCCAGACTTCTGGGGAAAGATGAAGGTGTTATGGGTCATTATTGTTTACAGGGAACTTTAGTGGCCCTCTGAATCCTGTGGTGGAATTGCCATTTTATTCTATCAATGGGATGTTGAAATGACCAGGACTTGGGCTGGGGTTTGGGATTACTTGGAATCAAGTCCCATTAGAAATGAGTAATTAGAGATGAGATAAGTAATTTATCAAAGCCACATTCTATTTCTGTCCAAAGTGACTTGTCTAATGTGGGAATGAAAATCTCCAAGAAATTAAGCCTCTCTAGGAGTTTATTTCTGTGAAAATCTAGGTCTCACTAAATCTTCCCCTTCCTTTCCAGTGCCTACCACCCGCTCAAATGTGAAGCCCCAAATTCTTGACCCCAAGAACTCTATGACTCTTAGAGAAAACTAGATGTAACTAACATTTTTAGGCAGGCAAGGGAAGCCTTGGTTTAGATTTTGAGTTTCACTAGAAGGATGTGCAAAATAGATTTAAAAATGAGGGAAAAGAAAAGATGCTTTACTGAGTGATGGACTGTGTGTGTGTGTGTGTGTGTGTGTGTGTGTGTGTATGTTATTGAGATAAATCATACTTGGATTTGAGGGCAAGTTTGATTCCTCCCAACCCCCGCCTTTCCACCTTTCTCCAATCCATTGTTTTCCAGACTGCTTCCTTTAGGAACCTTTGACCTCTGAAATTTCCATAAGTTTTCTCTGCCTCACTCCTGGCCTCTCTGTCCATAGTAGGACTATCTTCTCTGTGAGACCTTCTGTGTATTTCCAAGTTGGGTACGACTCTTCCTTGAAATTGTGAAGCTCTTATTATCTGCTGTTCCTCTAGCACATAGGCTATTAGGCATTGTTACTTCAGTCTTAGTGGAGTTGTCTATTTCCAAATTGTGTTTTGCACTCTCTGAGAATAGGGACAATGTATTATACACACATTTTACACTGAACTTTCACCCTAACAAGATGTCTTTGCAAATCAAGGATGCTCAATGACTACTTGTTTTATTGATTGGCTCTACATGTAGCAGTTACTTTTTTGTTCTTTTTTACAAATTAGCTGCATAGATTTTTGAGGTCTAATATGATACAGGAGAGGTTTCACAGGTGGCACTCATGCTAAAGAACACTCCTGGCAATGCAGGAGACAAGAGACACCAATTTGATCCCTGGATCAGGAAGATCCCCTGGAGGAGGGCATGGCAACCCACTCCAGTATTCTTGCTGGAAGAATTCCATGGACAGAGAAGCCTGGTGGGCTATGGTCCATAGTGTGGCAAAGAGTCAGACACGACTGAAGTGACTTAGCACACATGCATGTATGATGCAGGAAAAGTAGCCAGCCATTCAAAAGCAAGCTTGAAAGAAGAAGTAAAAGAGAGATTTTTGTGTTTACATAATCACTGGTTTCTCAGCTTGATTAAAAGCCAGAATGTTAGGAATTTTTTTCCTAAATTTTGGCAGGTCGTTGATACTACAGTTTTCTTATTCATAGACATTTATTGAATACATACCATGCATAAGACAGAGTAGCAGGCACTGCGCTTGGTGTTCCCTAGCTTTCTGCCTTTGACCTTCTTAACCACCACCAGCTCCACCACCACCCACCCGTTCCACCCTGCCCGCCGCTGCCTGGGAGATCCCACGGTTTTGGGCATCTTCTCCATGATCTGGTAACTCCTAAGTGAATGTGCTGTGACTTCTATTGTGTATAGCAGACCTATATATCTAACAGCTGTCTCAGTATAGCTATTACATAGGTAAAATATAATTGCCATGTCCCCTTTGAATTTCACCTACCCTCAGGAAAGGGTAGTTGATGGTTGAGTTGAGTTACTCTGCCAGATCGTTCAAGATAGAAACCTGGATGTCATCAGTTAAAATTAAATGAGCCCACAGCCTCTGCTAAAATCACTGTTAGTTATTGCTCAAGTGCTTCCTTTCATTCTATTCCCATTGTTATGGCCCCAGTTTAAGGCTTTATTATTGTTTTCTCAGTGTTTAATTTTTTAAGGTAAAAGCACAGGGATGATTTATGAATTTACCAATCTGATTGCCCTTTTCCTAATGCTAATAAGTGCATAAAATGATGAACATGGCAGAATTGTTGCTGGGAAATATGACTTAGAACTTAAAATGTTCAGTTTTTTTTGTTTCATTTCCTTGTATTGCATAAAGTTTTCTGTAACTGCAGGCCAATATCTATATTTGTTTTCTAAATGTTCTGAAATACTCTTTTTTAAAAAAAAATATTATTGTTCTGGAAACCAATAGAATTTTTTTCTCTTTGATCAGTATTAAAATTTCTTTTGAAAGAGATATGAGTTCCATTATTCAATAAAGTTTATTGATTCCCTACTACATTGCAGACCCCCTGTTTTAGGTGCTGGGGTAAGATATTAAACATAATAAAGTTCCTGTTTACATGCTAATGGGAGACAGGAAAAATATGTAGATGATATACACACACACACACACTGAGATATATATATACCTATACACACACACACACACACACTGATATGAAAGGCCATGAAGGAAAGTGGCTAATGACCTGTAGTTTAGAGCCTGATAGCCAGCATTTATTCTGCTGCTGCTGCTGCTTCTAAGTCACTTCAGTCGTATCTGACTCTGTGCGACCCCATAGATGGCAGCCCCTTGCCAAACAGCTGAATGATCTTTACCTCATTAGACTCATCTATAAAAAGAGGAAAATTGTAGTATCTACTTCATGGGTTGCTAAGAGGATGACATTTGTCAATTAAATCTATTAAACACCAAAACAATGTTATATAAATGTTGCTTTCTCTTTATCTATCTTCTATACCGTCTATTAATTTAGTTATAGAATATATCAGATAATGGCAGTACTATGGATCAAAATAAATAAGGGGCCATGAATTTTGGGTATCTGTAGATACTTCTATTTAGGATGACCTGGGGAGACCTCTTTGGTTGGTGATCAGGGAGAGAATGGCCAGAGTCTGCAGTCAGAGGGGGACGAGGAGCCAGGTCTCCTGTGCTCGATGCTTTCTTGAGCCCCTGATACAGATGTGGGGTAGGCAGGTAGAAATTTGAGGCTGAGTTTAGAAGCAGGAATGGTGGAAAGGTAGGGTATGGGGATATAAATTGGGAGATGTCAGTGTACTGATACTTTTGAACCACAACATTGAAGTCACCAAAGGAGTAAGTGTTGATAGAGAAGAGAAGAGATCTAAAGACTGGGCCACTGAGTACTCCAGTATATAGAGTTCAGGGAGATGAAGGAAGTGGCAAATGAGATTTGGAAAGTTTAGAGATGACATCAGAAAGGCATAGGCTGGTAGATTCCACAGAGTCTTGAAGGGTTTTTAAGGATTTATTATTATTACTAAATAATAAAGAAATGGGAAACAGTAAAATAACAATGCTCCAAATAATGCAAAACACCAATGCTCGTGAGCAAAACATTGAGTTTCATGAATAATGAAGTAAACACAGATTAACTGCTGTTATTTCCAACTATCAATCAGGTAAGATGAAATGAAATAAATTAAGTGGTTTGCAGGTAAATAATATACACTGCAGGGACAGATGTAAGTAGCTTGCCCATCAGTACTTAATCGGAGTCCTTTCCTCCTCATAGGTGGGTTTGAGGGTTGATTTTGATCAATGTGAGAGATATCTCTTAGTTCTGACAGTGTATGCTTAGTTTTTAGTTATAATTGTTTATTTAAAAAAATTATATGATCTGTTTTCTTTGCTTCCCTGCATATGTATTTCTTTGAGGATTTTGAATATTTGTTCTAAGATTTATGAATATGATGTTATAGAGTATAGCATATCTTGTATTTTGTATACTCTATTGATTTCCTCCTGTGAGCAGTTTAAAAGTTAGTGCATTGCCATGCCTTTCTAGTTTTTCTGCTTTCTCTTTAATTCCTCTACCACCCAGTTTTGATTGGTTATATTATCTTTTAGTGTTTGCTTTCCTATCTTGAAATGCAATTTTCTGTTAGTTTAAATATTTTATTAAGCACTATTGAAAACAGGTAGAAAAAAATAGTATGTGTGTTTATGATTGCCTTCTGTCTCCCTTCTATACAACCTCAGTTTGCTAATTAAATCATTTGGAACATTTATATTCTGCTCAAACCAGAATTCCTGCATTTATTTTTATTTTAGTTTTATAGGTAAATGAATTCAGTGCTCACCATCAATCCTTTTACTAGAGTTTCCCATTTATTTCTTAGTTGTCTGAAATTTGTCTTTTAGTAAAGTCTTCAAGAAAGATGAATTCTTGAATGCCAAAAATATGTTTATCCCCTTTATGCTTTAATTTCATCTTTTAAGTATAAAACTTATGTGTTATTTACTTTCCATGAGAACTTTGTTTTGTTAACTTATGGAATGTTACTGTCTGTGGCTAGTCTCATATTTTTGCTTTCTATGCATCTTTATGTATTTTTTGCCCTTGATATGTAAAGATTATATATATATATATATATATTTTTATGCTATTGTATTTTATTGGTGTATGTTTATATATATATATATATTTGTATGCTATTATACAAATATATATATATATATTTGTATGCTATTGTATTTTATTGGTGTATGTTTTATCGTCGGTAATACTATGCGATTCTTTCCGCTGGAATATGTTTCATTTAATTGGCTCAATTTCTCCTTCCTTTTTAATTTCTCAAAAGTTTCTGTGTTTTGGCTGTCTTTCTTCTAGACACTTAGAATGTGTACAGTGGACAGAAAAGCAAAGGGGAGACATCAATTTTTTTTCTTCCAGTATGTTTAACTCCCTGAGCAAAATGAGATTTATAGAAACAGTTTTTTTCATACTATCCTTGAATGAGTATTTAGCCATGTCCAGCCTTCCCTGGCAGAGAAGGCAATGGCAACCCATTCTAGTACTCTTACCTGGCAAATCCCATGGATGGAGCCTGGTAGGCTGCAGTCCATGGGGTCGCTAGGAGTTGGACACGGCTGAGCGACTTCACTTTCACTTTTCACTTTCATGCGTTGGAGAAGGAAATGGCAACCCACTCCAGTGTTCTTGCCTGGAGAATCCCAGGGACGGGGGAGCCTGGTGGGCTGCCGTCTATGGGGTCGCACAGAGTCGGATACTGTGCGACTTAGCAGCAGCAGCAGCAGCAGGCTTCCCTGGTGGCTCAGATGATATAGAATCTGCCTGCAATGCGGGAGACCTGGGTTTGATCACTGGTTTGGGAAAATCCCCTGGAGGAGGGCATGGCAACCCACTCCAGTATTCTTGCCTGAAGAATTCCATGGACAGAAGAGCCTGGAGGGCTACAGTCCATGGGGCTGAAGAGTTAGACACGACTGGGTGACTAGCACACCACACAAGCTTCTTTCTCCCATTTTTGCTGTTGTTGTTTTTAAGTTTTTTTCATGCACTTTGCCAGCTTATATTTTATTTGTTTTTGTTGTCTCAGCATATCTCTGGAGAAGGCAATGGCACCCCACTCCAGTACTCTTGCCTGGAAAATCCCATGGACGGAGGAGCCTGGTGGGCGGCAGTCCATGGGGTCGCGAAAAGTCGGACACGACTGAGTGACTTCACTTTCACTTTTCACTTTCATACATGGGAGAAGGAAATGGCAGCCCACTCCAGTGTTCTTGCCTTGAGATTCCCAGGGACGGGGGAGCTTGGTGGGCTGCCGTCTATGGGGTCGCCCAGAGTCGGACACGACTGAAGTGACTTAGCAGCAGCAGCAGCAGCAGCATATCTCTCCTGAGCTCTTGTATTTAGGCTTTGACCTCTTCTCTTATAATGGTGATCTCATCATGTGAGTTATTTTGAATCATTAAAATTCACCAATGTGATCACAGTTTTTATTTACTTCATGGAAGCATTTTTTTCTATATCTGCTCTGTGTTTTTTCTTTTTCCTCTCTTCTTTAATTTTGTTGTTTTATAACCTGTGTTTTCTTCCATCTTTATGTTTTTTATTGTTACCTATTTTTTTTTTAATGATATGAGCTCTTCCAGCTGAACTATTTGAGGAGGTTCATCTTGGGGATCAGGGCTCTGATCAAGGTTCTTTTTCAGCTTAATAAGAGTCCCCTTTGGTTCTCAGTGAGTTTATATAAAACTAAACTATTCCCCATGGACTATACAGTCATACTGGAGTAGGTAGCCTTTCCCTTCTCCAGGGGAATCTTCCCAACCCAGGGATCAAACCCAGGTCTACCCACACTGCAAGTGGATTCTTTACCAACTGACCCATCAAGGAGTCCCATAAAACTAAATAGTATTAGTCTTTTAGTGGCTTTTTTTATAAAGTAAAACCACCTGAGTGTTTCTCCATCCAGCCATACCTCTCCAGCTTCTCCTTGTCACCAACCAGTTCCAGGAACATTTCCACTGCCAGTTCCTGGGCTACAATTCCCTTTGTTCCAAGTAATAGGTTGTTAGTTTTGCTCCTTTGAAAATATCTTAGAGAACTCTATTTCTCTAGCTTGATCTAAGATTGTAGCTGCAGGCATTTTTGCTCTGGTGCCTGTCTGTACCCTGTTTGTCCTTCACTGCCTTTGGCTTCATTTCCACGTATAGTGTTTCAGGGTTATATTTTCCTTAAGTATAGCATTTGTGTTTTTCTTTTTGCATGTTTTCCTTGTTGCTCCAGGATGATTTATGAAAGAATAGGGGGAAGCACCATTATTACTTGGCTATTAAAAAAACATTTATAAACCCTTTTACAGTTTCTGAAAGGTTGCAATAAATGATTTTCTTACTCCCAGATCAGCACACCTCCAATCAGTTCACAACACTACTTCCAAAGTAATTTATTTAAAATAAAAATCAATGTCCTTGCCTTCAGTGGCTTCTCATCACCTATAGGTTAAAATCCAACTTCCTTAACATTGCCTGCAAGGTCTTCTGTGATCTGGATGCTGCCTACTGCATCAGCCTTCTGTGAATTCCTTTTCCACCACTGTCCCCCATGTACTTTCTTTTTCATATTTTACACTTCAATAAACATAAACTATTTTAGTCTCTATTCATGCACCATGTCCTTTTTGCACTATGTCATTTCTTGCCTAATATGCTTTTCTTGTTTTGTTTTGCTTTTCCCAGCTTGGAATGTTCCTTTATCAGACTAACTCAGTCTTTAAGGTTCAACTTAGGCAATGCCTCCTATGGGGTATCTTCCCTGACACCCTCAGTCAGATCCTATGCTGATTACTTATGTATGTGCATTAAGCCTCCTGCGACAAGTTCTGTAAACTTTAAGAGGAATGAGACTGTCTTATTCATCATTGTTTTTTCCTGCACTTGGCGTAGTGACTGGTGCTCAATAAATGTTTGTTAAACTGAACTGAACTGAGAAGATAAGACACCGTCCTCATTCCCAGGGAGTGTAGTTAACTTATCTTTTTAAAAAACAAGGGAGTCTTGTTTCTCCAACTAACAATAGAAGACAACTTAGAGTAATTGGCAATTGCTCACTGCATAAGCAATGACCGTTTGTAGAATGTCTCTGTATCTTTATAGAACTGCTGTCCAGGAATTATCCATTATGTTATTCAGTGTCTTTTTTTATATTCATTCATTTAAATGTATTAAAATGCATTCAGCCCAGTGGGGAAAACAGACAATGAAACAAATATAATCGAGTGCGATAAGAGATGTATTTGTGGGAAGCACATGTTGCTCTCAGAGTGAGGAACAGCTCTTCACCCTGCCCTGGGTCAGCGCAAGCTTCCTGGCAGCTGGGCTGTAAGTATCAGTTAGACAGGTGAAGGGCAAAGGGCGCTGCAGGCAGGGGAGGCAGGGGTGAAACGAAGGAAGTGAGAGACCAGAGTGTATCAGGCCCTCTGTCTAAGGACACTTGTAGGAGGAAATGAAGTGGCCGGAAAATAAATTAGAGAACTCTCCTGGAGAGGCAAACCTTTTCTGTTTCCTGTCATTAGATATTGGTAGTTTTGTTTTTCCCTCTTTACCGCTGCTAAAAATTTCAAAACTAATTTTTGTGTCCGTTTCAGCAGCTTCCAATTAAGCTCTATGCTATTGTTTTCCTTACCACTGGTCGTTTTTGATGACTTGGCACCTCTCTTCTATTTATTCACTTGTTATATATATATATATATATATATATATATATTTTTTTTTTTTTTTTTTTGCTTGATAGTTGAATAGATAGGAAGGGCTTTATGGAAAAGGTAAGATTTGCACTTTAGTGAATGAATATCAACCTCTGAGGCAAGGAAAGAGCAAAGATTTCTCATTCTGTTTGTTGAGATAAAGCTGCTTCAGAAGCTCTTTGTATCAGAGCAGCAAACCCTCAGAGACCACCAGCAGCCTCCAAAGTTTGAAGCTACAGATTTGTATCTGATCAAGCTGTCATGGGTTTGGGATAGGTTGTATTCTTCCTACAGTGGGTAGAAGTCTGCCAAAGAACAGTCTTGGGAGAAACAGCTATAGGTCACCCAGGCTTGGGTCCAGCCCAGCGCTCACGGGTACCATCCCCGTGGCGTCTTCCTAAGGCAGAGCTGGACACTGAGGATTACGCTGTCACTGACAGGGTCTGTCCTCCTTCCATATTTGACTTCTGAAGGGGAGATTTGTAAAGGCAGATTATTTACTTCTTTTTCTTAATATAAATTTATTTATTTTAATTGGAGGCTAATTACTTTACAATATTGTATTGGTTTTGCCATACATCAACATGAATCTGCCATGGGTGTACACGTGTTCCCCATCCTGAACCTCCCTCCCACCTCTCTCCCCATACCATCCCCTCTGGGTCATCCCAGTGCACCAGCCCCAAGCATCCTGTATCCTGCATCGAACCTGGACTGGCGATTCGTTTCATATATGATATTATACATGTTTCGATGCCATTCTCCCAAATCATCCCACTCTCTCCCTCTCCCACAGAGTCCAAAAGACTGTTCTACACATCTGTGTCTCTTTTGCTGTCTCGCATACAGAGTTATCGTTGCCATCTTTCTAAATTCCATATATATGCGTTAGTATACTGTATTGGTGTTTTTCTTTCTAGCTTACTTCACTCTGTATAATAGGCTCCAGTTTCATCCACCTCATTAGAACTGATACAAATGTATTCTTTTTAATGGCTGAGTAATCCTCCATTGTGTATATGTACCACAGCTTTCTTATCCATTCGTAGGGCAGATTTTTACTTCTATGCCGATGACCCGAGGAGCTAAATAACAGCAGTACGGGTGTTAAGTGGCTTTGGTTTTTCACAATTCCAAGGGACTTATCACCTAAATTTGCTAGCTTTTTAAAGTATTGATATCTTATATTTTGTTTAGTGCCACCAGAGGTAGAACTCCAAAGAGGGAAAGCAAACAAAGCCTTGACGAAAAGGAGACAAGTCTGTCCCTTCACTCTTCCATACCTCTATGTGCCCAGGTGTTTCTTGGTAGTTTGTACACTGGCTCTTAGAAAACTGATCTTGATGCTAACAAAAATGGAAGCAGTTGTCTGGGAGGGCGGGGTTCCAGGGCTCCTTGGTCCCTCCTTAAAAGTGTACTTCTGCTTTTTCTTGCTCTGTGTATCAAGGTTCTTAGTACTTTTATTTGGCAAAAGGAATCTGCCACTGAGAAATGTTTGAAATCCACTGATGTTTTTGTAGCTGCTGACTGTGAGGTCAAGGTCAAACATTTTTTGTGTGTGGACAACTGAACCACTAGGAATTCAGGTAATATCCAGGTTTGCACCTGTCTCTTCGTATTCATAAATGAGGTGCATGGTTTTGAGGCAAAATTATTTACCCACAAGTGAATCATTATATACAAATGCATAGACATTTGAGAGAGTGGGTTGAATAACCCCAAACCTAGCTTACCTCTTCATAATGCACTTCTCATAATATTAATTTTGCATAAAATATTCACCCTCTCTCATTTGCCCCTCTACAGGTAAACTTCCCATGCCCTGTATAATTTCCTTTTTGTAGACACAGTATTAGCTTTGATCCTGTATCTTGTATGGAGAAGGGTCCATGTACTTACTTACTCAGCTCCTACAGTTTCGAGAGACCCCCAAACATTCTGCCTCATTTTTTATTGTTTCTTAAACAAAGAGGTAAAGGTAGCCATCTTGATGGTTTTGCTTAGGGAACCTACTATGTGACCTCCTGCTGTTGGGGAAGCTGAGCTAGAGATGTACAGGAAGCTGTGAAATGTGTTCATCAGTCAATGCCTTTTCTGTGCAGGGGGCCCGGGGCCTAGAGTTTCATAGTGAAATCAAAAGGACTTAATCCTTCCCAGAAGAGCCCTTGTTTTAATGGGAAAGTGTCTGCCTGAAATGCCTTCGTTCCACATGGATAAAAGAGAAATCAGTTTTCCTCTGTCGGGGCTGGGTAGAGAGAGATAAGTTGGTTTCTGTGTTCTGAGCCAAGATGGTTGGAAATCCTGTCTTTTCTCCTTATGGAATAGCTTTTCTGGTGATTATCTTGGAGAATAGGAAGCTCAGCAGTGGTTAGCAGTAAAATCCCTTCATTGATATGATTAATATCCTGGCTCTTAGGGAATGTGTTAAAGAAACAGGAGTCACACCCTAATAAGTCATCACAGAGATTTGTATGTTTCTTAACTGAGTTATATGAAGCCTGACCCTTTCCTCTCTTCTGGCACAGGAGGTAGCCTTGAATGTAATATGAATTCAGCCACTCATTGAATTCTTTAATTTTACATGCAATTGAATTTAAAAAAGAATGTATGATATTGACTTATCTTCAAATGTCTAAAGTATAAGAGAAAAATAAATCCATAATTAAGATACAAATAAAGTACTCTAGAGGGGTGGACAAAGCCAAAAAGTCAAAGGAAGGAAGGCCACCCCAGCCCTGCCAGGTCCTTCTCCATATCCACAAGCAGACCAGTAATTTAGTATAGATCTTTCTGCTACTTAATGCCACTTTCATGTGCTGGTGACATTGTGTAGCAAAGACCCCTCTATAGCAAAAGAATCTGAGAGTGGAGCCATGCCATACATACAGGTGGTTCTCATATAATTCTAATAGTACAATGAAGCCAGCAGGTCATTTGGATACAAGCTGCTGTTAGTTTTTAAGAGTTCTGTGTATAAATATAGAAAAATAGCACCATTGTATTATTCCTGTGTATTATTTGAGATAGTCTAGAAGTATTAGCAATTAACAAGTACAAGTAGCCAAATCACAGATGTTTGTTGAGCCACTAGAAATAAAAACAACAGAGCATGTAAGAGGCAGAAGTTGTTGTCCCTCCTCTCAAGTACTGTAGGATTTGAAAGCTGCTGGTCTGAGGTGGGGAAATGAATCCTGAACTCAAAGACCTAGGTTGTAATCAGGAATCTGCCACTTACTAGTCAGAGAACGAACACTGGGCAAATCATTTGGATGATCATAGCTTTAATTTCCTGATCTCTGTAGAATGGAATCATGCCAGTTGCTCTGCCTAAATTGGAAGGTTGTTGTGAGGATCAAGCAAGATAATAATGGCTTTGAAATGCTTTGAAAACAAGCCCTGTAAAATGCAAGTTTCAAGAGACTAATCTACGTACAAAAATCAGCGTCACTATTGTGCACTTCCTCACTGAAAGGTTTTTATAAGCCTGGCATATAAAAGCTTACTAATCTTTTCCTCAAATTCATCCTTTAGTTATTCATGGTTTCAACTCATATATGGACATGTGTGCATGATAAACTCGTCCCCCATACCTTCCATATCCTTATCAAAGAACCAACTTTTGTGTATAGATAACTGTAGATATTCTGGCACTTAATTGTCTTTCAAGATTCTTGAGTACCTTATTGTAGCATCTGGGTCCCCAGATTGCTTGGGTTTTGATACTTTCTTTAAGAGCCTGCTTTATACACCCACATGAGTAGTAGAAAAGCCTCTATAGTGTGGCTACTATATCCCTAATAAATTTTTATCTTTCATAAAGAAAAAAAGAGCCCTGAGGCAGAAATTAATAGAGTGTAATCATTCAAAGAGAAACTATTTGGCAATACTTTAAATGATGTTAATTTTGTCTTAATGGGAGAGATTTTGAATGTTAGATAAATAGCAATTTCATCATTACGGATACATTTACAACACAGGAGTTTAAAGAAAAAGGAAAGAGTTTCAGAGATGATCTTCAAAAGAAATCCAATAAAGACATTGTTCAGTTGCTCAGTCATGTCCGACCCTTTGGACTGCAGCATGTCAGGCCTCCCTGTCCATCACCAGCTCCCAGATCATATTCGAACTCATGTCCATTGAGTCGGTGATGCCATCCAACCATCTCAGCCTCTGTTGTCCCCTTCTCCTCCCACCTTCAATCTTTCTAACATCAAGGTCTTTTCCAATGAGTCAGTTCTTTACATCAAGTGGCCAACGTATTGGAGCTTCAGCTTCAGCATCAATCCTCCCAATGAATATTTAGGATTGATTTCCTTTAGGATTGACTGATTTGATATCCTTGCAGTCCAAGGGACTCTCAAGAGTCTTCTCCAACACCACAGTTCAAAAGCATCAATTCTTTGGTGCTCAGCTTTCTTTATAGTCCAACTCTCACATCCATACATGCCTATTGGAAAAGCCATAGCTTTAACTAGATGGACCTTTGTTGGCAAAACAATGTCTCTGCTTTTTAATACGCTGTCTGGGTTGGTCATAGTTTTTCTTCCAAGGAGTAAGCATCTTTTAATTTCATGGCTGCAGTCACCATCTGCAGTGATTTTGGAGCCTAAGAAAGTAAAGTCTGCCACTATTTCCATTGTTTCTCCTCTATTTGCCACAAAGTGATGGGACTGGATGTCATGATCTTAGTTTCTTGAATGTTGAGTTTTAAGCCAACTTTTTCACTCTCCTCTTTCATTATCATTAAGAGACTCTTTAGTTCCTCTGTGCTTTCTGCCATAACAGTGGTGTCATCTGCATATCTGAGGTTATTAATATTTATCCCAGCAATTTTGAGTCCAGCTTGTGCTTCATCTAGCCCAGCATTTCACATGATGTACTCTGCATGTAAGTTAAATGAGTAAGGTGACATACTCCTTTCCCAATTTGGAACCAGTCCATTGTTCCATGTCCAGTTCTAACTGTTGCTTCTTGACTTGCATACAGATTTCTCAGGAGGCAGGTAAGATGGTCTGGTATTCCCATCTCTTCAAGAATTTCCCACAGTTTGTTGTGATCCTCACAGTCAAAGCTTTAGTGTATTCAATCAAAGGCCTTAGCATATTCAATGAAGTCAAAGGCTTTAGAGGTATTCAATGAAGCCAAAATAGATGTTTTTCTGGAATTCTCTAGCTTTGTCTATGACCCAGTGGATGTTGGCAACTTGATCTCTGGTTCCTCTGCCTTTCCTAAATCCAACTTGAATATCTGGAAATTCTTGGTTCACGTACTTTTGAAGCCTGGCTTGGAGAATTTTGAGTATTATTTTACTAGCATGTAACTGAATGCAATTGTGCAATAGTTTGGACATTCATTGGCATTGCCTTTCTTTGGGATTGGAATGAAAACTGACCTTTTCCAGTCCTGTGGCCACTGCTGAGTTTTCTGAATTTGCTGGCATATTGAGTGCAGCACTTTCACAGCATCATCTTTTTGGATTTGAAATAGCTCAACTGAAATTCTATCACCTCCACTAGCTTTGTTTGTAGTGATGCTTCCTAAGGCCCACTTCACATTCCAGGATGTCTGGCTCGAAGTGAGTGATCACACCATCATGATTATCTGGGTCGTGAAGATCTTCTTTGTACAGTTCTTCTGTGTATTCTTGCCATCTCTTCTTAATATCTTCTGCTTCTGTTAGGTCCATACCGTTTCTGTCCTTTATCGAGCCCATCTTTGCATGAAATGTCCCCTTGGTATCTTTAATTTTCTTGAAGAGATCTCTAGTCTTTCCCACTGTATTGTTTTCCTCTATTTCTTTTCATTGATCACTTAGGAAGCTGTCTTATCTCTCCTTGCTATTCTTTGGAACTCTGCATTCAGATGGATATATCTTTTCTCCTTTGCCTTTTGCTTCTCTTCTTTTCTCAGCTATTTGCAAGACCTCCTCAGACAACCATGTTGCCTTTTTGCATTTCTTCTTTTGGGGGATCATTTCGATCATAGTTTCCTGAACGATGTTACAAACCTCTGTCCATAGTTCTTCAGGCATTCTATCAGATCTAATCCCTAGAGTCTATTTGTCACTTCCATTGTGTAATCCTAAGGGATTTGATTTAGGTCATACCTGAATGGTCTAGTGGTTTTCCCTACTTTGTTCAGTTTAAATCTGAGTTTTGCAATAAGAAGTTGGTGATCTGAGTCACAGTCAGCTCCCAGTCTTTTTTTTGCTGACTGTATAGAGCTTCTCCATCTTCTACTGCAAAGAATATCACCTTGTCTCAACTGCTCTTTGGACCTCTTGTTTTTTGTCCCAGGGCTGATTTGTTCCTAAGTAGGAGACTAATGAGAGACCCCTTAGTCATTCTGGTGCAGGTGCCTACCTTGAATTGCAAGGGTGTCAAGGTCCTCTGTAATGATTTGACCAAGTAGAGTCATAGGCCAGTGGATAAGAACTCTTCCCTTCCTGCCTCAAAAGGGCACTTCTGAGCTTCATCCTGAGTCTTTATAGAGTGCACAGTAGAGCAGCCCCAGTGGCTTATAGCAATGACCTTGGGATGGCTTCTCTCCCTCCTTATCTCCTGCTTTCTAGTTCCACCCCTCCTATTCCCTAGGAAACTTTCTGAAAAACAAATAAAATCCAAACAATCTGCACGAAAGCCTTTGTCTCAGGCTCTAGTTTTGGGGGGAATCCAACTCAGGACCACTTGGAAAGACTCGCTTTGAATCCCTGCTATGCATCTAGGTCACAAAGAGTCGGACATGACTGAGTGACTGAACTGAGCTGAACTGAACTATGCATCTAGGATTGCAGATCAGGTGGACGATACAAGACGAATAGAAAGAATCACCCTCATTCCTGTATAAAATGTCTCGATCCAAACGCCCTTTCCCATCTCTTCTAACTGTTCAGGGACCTGGATTTATTGCTGATTCTTCTGTTCCCTCTAACTGTAGCTTATTCATTCCTCTTTCTGATTTTCCATCAGCATTTAAATATTTTAAAGTGTCTACCATCTGGTCCCATCACTTCATGGGAAATAGATGGGGAAACAGTGGAAACAGTGTCAGACTTTATTTTGGGGGGCTCCAAAATCACTGCTGATGGTGACTGCAGCCATGAAATTAGAAGACGCTTACTCCTTGGAAGAAAAGTTATGTCCAACCTAGATAGCATTTTCAAAAGCAGAGACATTACTTTGCTGACTAAGGTCCGTCTAGTCAAGGCTATGGTTTTTCCTGTGGTCATGTATGGATGTGAGAGTTGGACTGTGAAGAAGGCTGAGCGCTGAAGAATTGATGCTTTTGAAGTGTGGTGTTGGAGAAGACTCTTGAGAGTCCCTTGGACTGCAAGGAGATCCAACCAGTCCATTCTGAAGGAGATCAACCCTGGGATTTCTTTGGAAGGAATGATGCTAAAGCTGAAACTCCAGTACTTTGGCCACCTCATGCGAAGAGTTGACTCATTGGAAAAGACTCTGATGCTGGGAGGGATTGGGGGCAGGAGAAGAAGGGGACGACCGAGGATGAGATGGCTGAATGGCATCACTGACTCGATGGATGTGAGTCTGAGTGAACTCCGGGAGATGGTGATGAACAGGGAGGCCTGGCGTGCTGCGATTCATGGGGTCGCAAAGAGTCGGACACGACTGAGCGACTGAACTGAACTGAACTGAACTGAACCATCCTTAAAACAAAACAGAACAAGGCTTTTTTGAACTCTATACTCCTTTCTATAAATGACCCATCTTTCATTCACAACCAGATTTCTTGAGCTCAGTCTACATTCATTATGCCTTTTCCTCATTTTCTTCTTTTTTAAACCCACTTGAGTCTGACTTCTGCATGTGCCACTTCATTGAAATTACCTTTGCCAAGTTCATCAAAGGTAGTTTGGAATGGAATCTGGGCAACATCCCTCAATAATGACATTGGTGGACTCGTCTGCAGCTTTGAAATCCGACTACTCCTTCCTCCTCGAAGTAGCCTCTCATTTGCCTCTTTGATAATGTGCAGCCCATCTCTTCCCCATACCTTCAGTCTCTTCTCCCTTTCCTACACGGGTGCCTCTTCCTTTGCCCACTTTTTAAGTGTGGTCTTTTCTCAGGGCCCGCACTAGGTTCCTTCTCTCTGCTCACTTCTTCCCTGTGATCATTCCCTCCCATCTATTCCTATAGCAGAGCATCAGTTACCAACCAGATGTTGATGATTCCCCAATGTCACCTGCTGAGACAGAGTGGCTCTGGGGAGGGTTTCTTTATTTTCAGGATGCCTATCAATCTTTTTGGCATGGCGATCTCTTCACTCTATTCAAAACTTTGCTGTGCCTGTCTCTAATAAGTGAATCCAGTTTGCTTCTTCCCAGGAGATCTGCTGAGGCTTCATGGAAGTTATTAAATACAGTGCTTGTTGCTTGTTAGGCCAAAATAGCAAGGAGTGTTTTTCCTTAATTTCAGAGAATTGTTCTATGATTAGCTATGTATTAGAACCTAAGTATTTGCCTTTCTAGTAGTACATGGATGGGATATGTCTGGTTTAGGGGTGTCATTTTTTTCTTTTTCATTTTGTGTAATTGGTAATAGCTGCATAGAAAACTATGTTACCATGATTCTGTAGGAAAGACTGATTTTGTTAATTAACAGTATCTCCAGGGGCATGAGAGCGGGGTGGTGGCATGTCTGCTGGGCAGTGTATCTTACGGGGAGAGTAGCAGTCAGTGTCTTGCTAGCCAGGAGCCTCACGTGGCTGCATGCATCCTGTGTGTTCTGGTCTGGAAGGTTGGTATACTGTTCAGGGCCACAAACACTTCTAAATTCAGCTCAAAGGAATGAGATCAGCTCCACAACTTTCAAATCTCTTCCGCTATTTGGAAATCTGCAAGTTCCTATTTCCAAAGCAGTGGTTCTTCAGAATGATTTTCCACCGAGCCACCACACCATTTTCTACCCACCAATCAGAAAATTGGAAGAACTGTTGTCTTGGTTGGAAAAGGACCTCATGTTTATTTAGTGCCAAGTTCCTACCTGGCATGTGTGCATTTTATTTTACTTTATTCTACTTTATCTTTATAAGATCTCAGTATGGTACATAGCATCATCTTTATTTTGCAAAGGAGGAAACCGAATTTCAGGAAATTTTAGAGTCTCACCCTTTGTTGTATAGCTTAATAAATGGTAGAGTGAGGAGGATCTGACCTCAGAGCTGCCTGGGTTCATAAAGGGTGGCAAAACCAAACCATGATCCTCTCATTCATGTCTCCAGTCTGAAGATCTTCACATTAGCACTGGGTATGCTGGTATTCTCAGTAACTTTTCTGGGTGACTGTAAAGGTGAAATAGACAGATGCTGCCCCTGTCTTGGGAGATAGTAGTGGCAGGAAAACTTCATTCCACTCCTAGTTCAGTGGCCTGTTTGTCAGGATCTGTTTCAATTCTGCTTCAGATCAGAAAATTTCTGCATCATTAACCAAAGAAAGGCTTAATGGAATTCAGTACAAGGCAATCATGCCTGCATCTCTGAGAGCTGTCCCTCAGATACACTTAGAGGATTGTTCAAATACTTATCACTGGGGTGCCAAGGGGGTGAGTGACAACATGGTTAATCATCATTGCCATCCCCAGCTCCACCCTTCTCCAGCCTTCCCCACTTGCCTTGCACCTCTCCGATGCTTGATCCAATTTCCACGATATATTTCAGGAAACTGTGTCTCTTGTATTCCATTTCAGGGTGCAGAAGAACTGTGGAATCATGACCCGATCAGGTCTCCCTGTTTTCCTGCCCTTTCAAGTTCCTGTAGGTCTCTACCACACACTCTGCTAAGCCCAGCTCCCAGGAGGGTCCCTTTTCTGGGGCCTTCTATTAAAGATAATTGTACTGCTGTAAAAACAAAAGTGTTGATAATGAAGGTGGTTGGACTGTTGACTGAGAAGCAGACTATTAAGTCCAGTTCTCTCCCCATTACCATTCTAACTAGAATATATATTTCAGAGGTTCAGCTTTAAAAATTTTTAATCGCTCTTTGCTTAGCTCCTTTGCTAGCTAATGGGGTAAACAGACATTTTGGATTTCTGCAAGTAGCTTTTAAGACTCAGATTCTGAAAATCCTCAGGGTCAGCCAGAATAAGATCTTCTTGGAGTTTTATAGTAGTGGAGCCAGTGGGTAAACAATCAGCTTGATTTGACTGAATGCTTACTATGTACCCAAGGTTATATGAGACTGAAGTGTTGTTTGGTAGATTCATTCATTCTTTTTCGTTTAACAGTCATTCATTGAGCACTTAAGATGCTCCTATTACTGTGCTCAATGAAAGGGGTATAATGGTAGACAAGACTGACAAAGTGGCTGTCTTCAGTTTTGTTGGTTTAGATGAAGAGGTAGGACTGGATGGCCTGACAGTCTCCATGAGCGATGCTCAAAACAGCTAAGGTATGTAAGGCTCCTTCCCAGAGAGAGAAAGACCCATGAGGCATAATATGATCAGGGGCATTTCCTAGAGAATGCAAGGCTCAAGCCAGTTCCCAAAGAAGGGAATTGATTTGAGGAGTCCATCTTCAGGACCAGCCAGTGCTCCAAAGAAAAGAAACATTTCATGGCAGGAGACAGTGTCCATGGTGTGGAGTAGGCGGCTGGGGAAGGGGTGGCACGTATTCCTGCCTTTAAGTCTGGTCTCACCATAACTCACTCTGTGACCTTGGGCCATTATTTTTCCTCCCTGGAGCTCAGTTGCCTTATCACAAAATGGTAAGATGGCATCCAAACAACTTTCAGACTTTTTGTTGTTGCTGTTCTTAACAGTGGGAATCACTTTTCAGACAACAATGTTCAAGGAATTCCGATGTGTAAAACAGATGCAGGTGGAATGGATTCTGTTCTAAGCGAGTGAAGAGTTATATCAGCTCTCTCATCCACCCAGCCTTCTCGTCACCTTTTTACAGACACTCTCAAAGTATCTCTGTAGAATTCTAGAATGCCATAGAATCCAGTTTGGAAGGCAGTGGGCTGTATGATATGACTCCAGAAATTCCTTTCTCTTGGTAAAATTCCACAAGACTGCTCACTCTACCAGGTGGTCCATTGATTCAGACACAGAGAGGGACTACTATTAGGAAGTATTTCCCAATGCATTTCTCCAGCATCAGAAAAAAAATTTTTTAATTGGGATACAGCTAATTCCTCAACAGAGTTGCTGAATCATTCTTCCTCTCTTTCCTTTCACATCCATTCACTGAGGGCTCAGTATGGAGATAGTGCAGCAGATCAAAAATTAAACAGCAGAAAAGCTCAAAAGTTCCTGCCGTGGGAGGGTTTGTATTTAGTGGGAGAGTGGGAGATAATGCATAAGCAAAACAATAAAGAAAAATAATTGCAAATGTGAGAAATCTGTGCAGAAATAGGCATAACTGTAAGAGCCAATAATAGCAAGGAGGGGACTTCATTCTTTTTTTTATTCCAACAGTCCCTCAACACATTTTTCTGCAGTTACTACTACTCACAAAGCACGGAGCCCCACTGTTGAGATGTTATAGTGAACACAAGACCAACCCTAGTCTTCTCATGGGAGCTTATGATTTAGATGGATTCTCATCTCTGATAGTCATTAGGAGGCAAAAATAAAATAATGTAAAAGTATAAATTAAGAAAAATTGTGTATGTGTGTGCTTGTGTGTGTGCATAAAACATTCCCTGATTTTGCTTTTGAGGCTGGGACACGTGAAGGGTTTTCATGACAGGTGGATTCACGCATCCTCATTTTTCCTCTTCCTAAACTGAGAGTCAGAAGGTCTGAACAGAAATCAATTCCTGCAATTTATTTTTAACTTCTTTCTCCTTAGCCAGGATTGATTTTTGTCTTTGTGATCAATGGCAGAGAGAATAGCTCCATGGCCTGAGCAGCTGTTCAAGCAGTCAGTCTGGTCGACCCCACATCTATTGAATGGAACTTTAAAGCTGATTATGAAAAGTAATAGGATGAAGATGTTTAAAGGATGAGCCTGATTGCCCCTGCCTTCCTGGTGAAAAATGCCTTCAGGTCGGGGGTGGGTTAGGCAGTGGGACACCCTGTTATTCCCAGTGGGTAACACCTATCATGGTGAAGCTGGGAAGAGGGGAGGCCTTGGGGATCAGCTTCTTGTTTGCCAGCCTGACTCTCTCCCATCCTTCCTTTTAAGCTCTTTCCTTTTCTTCCTCCTCCTATTTCATCCTTACTACATCAACTGCTGTTAGATTCAGAACTGCAAGCAAAACATCTGTTGTAAAAAAAAAAAAAAGGAAATTGATTGGTTCTTCTCTCACTGTGTTTCTTGGGCTTTAAAAGTGTCTGATTCTTTAATCCCCATTCTCTCCTCCTCCTCCCTTGTTTCCTTCTAATCCAGCTTGTGTATAATGGGAGCAGGAAGCTAGACACTTACCCTCTCTCCCTCTAGCCTTGGAACCTCTCGAGGCTGGGCTAGATTGCTTCCACTTTCTTCTATGAAAAATGTTTTTGGAAGGCATGCGTACCTAGTGATCCTGTGTGGTGGTAATTCCAGAGAATGCAATTAGAATGCAGGGGGAGCCATACCCAAGGCCTTCTGTCTGGTTCTCCAGAATAAGCGCCTGCAGTTTTACTGCCTGCCCCAGGTGGCAACTGCTTCCAGACTGCAGTGTGGAGAAATCACCCCAGGGCTCTTAGCATGTTGTGTTTTTCATCTCAGGGCGCTGTGTAATTGCTTCTTAGGTGTTTGTGGGGGTAGGGAGGGGAGGTGTAGAAGCAGTGACTTTCTTACTTCCTCTGAAATATCTGAGATGAGTCCTGTGAAGCGGACTGAACGTACCTCTTCTATGTAAGCATTTTCTCTCTTAAGATTTGTCCTTGCCCTTCTTCCACAAGTTTTATCTCCTATGTAATTTTCTCTCTTATTGGATAATCTATAGTTCTTGGAGAAACAACTGTATATCAAGAATCAGCTACCATTTCTTGAGAGGCTACTATGAGCTAGGCATATTATTAATGAATTTAATTGTTATGACATCGTATTTGGGGAGTCCTGCTCTTATTTCCATTTCACAGAAGAGGCACAGAGCAGTTAAGTCATTTTCCCAAGATCACACAGCCAGCAAAGGGTGGAACAGAGATTTGAGCTAGGCAGACTGACACCAGAGCCTTGTTTCCCAATCTCTGCTCTTGTTCTGCTGTTCAAATAAGAGTCACGACTTAAACTTCCTTGTTTGCCTGAAGAAAACTGGGTCAAGAACTGTGTAAGGGGGCATGAGCAGGGGTGGAACGCTTAACACAGAGTAGATGCTTAAAACAGGTTTGTGGCGTCACTGAATGACGACAACAAAAATAAACTGGGATGACCCAGAGGAATGGGACGGGGAGGGCGGTGGGAGGGGGGTTCAGGATGAGGAACACATGTACACTCATGGCGGATTCAAGCCATCGTATGGCAAAACCAATACAATATTGTAAAGTAAGATAAATTAATTAATTAAATTAAAAAAAACTGACAGCAGGGGGCAAGGGTGGGGGAAGGGATGGTAAGGGAGTTAGGTCACAGGTCCGCACTGCTGTATTTAAAATAGATTGCCAGCAGGGTCCCCCTGTATTTCACAGGGAACTCTGCTCAATGTTATGTGATGACCTGGACGGGAGGGAGTTTGGGGGAGAATGGCTATACACCTACACGTATGGCTGAGTCCCTTTGCTGTCCACCTGAAACTGTCATAACTTTATTAACTGGCTATATGCCAAAATAAAAGAAAAGGTTAAAAAGAAAGAAACTGACAGCATAGGATCTTCAGTTCAGTTCAGTTCAGTCGCTCAGTCGTGTCCGACTCTTTGCGACCCCATGAATCGCAGCACGCCAGGCCTCCCTGTCCATCACCAACTCCCGGAGTTCACTCAGACTCACGTCCATTGAGTCAGTGATGCCATCCAGCCATCTCATCCTCTGGCGTCCCCTTCTCCTGCCCCCAATCCCTCCCAGCATCAGAGTCTTTTCCAGTGAGTCAACTCTTCTCATGAGGTGGCCAAATTACTGAAGTTTCAACTTTAGCATCATTCCTTCCAAATAACACCCAGGGCCCATCTCCTTCAGAATGGACTGGTTAGATCTCCTCTTAGGAGATGGAAATTGAAGAAAACATTCACGCTGAGGAAACCAGGATCAGGAAGTGGAACAAGGCACACAGAGATGTGACATTTTTGAGTCTCTGCTTTTTGTCAGGTGTGTGTTGGGCCTATATTTTGAGGTTTTTATCTGCTTTGAGGTGAAACTGAGGTGTGGGGCAGTTAAGTGCTTTTTCCTAAAGAGTCCTAATTGCTGATGGGCTGGGGGAAGTTTGGCATCCATGTCTGAGCTTCTGCTCTGATGTTTTTCATAAATTTTCATAATAAAGAACTAAGTCAGTAACCCCAAAGGATGCAGAAAGATAAAATCCCTGTTAACCCAGCTGTAACTCTTGGATGTTTCCTTGAAGCGGAATCACATTCCTGATGTGAACCACCTCTGCAGAGATAAACAAATAAAATTTTAATAAGATTATTGAGCAGTGTAGTATAGACTTTTTATTGAAAGTGTCAAGTAAAAATGAAGCAGAGTGTTTATGTCAGATATTGAATGGCAAAAACCCTTAATAAAACCTACACACACCCACTGTTTCTTGCCCTTCTCCCAAAGTGCCTCTTGTGGAACCAGTCAGGCACCATTGATCCACTCACGTGGGTCTCCTGTCCTGCTGCCTCTCCAGCTCTCTGGCCAGGTCCACCCCGGTCTTTACTCTCCCCATCTCACTTTGGTGTGTAGCTCAGTTCAGCTGTGATCTGGCTTCTCTAGTTTTCTGTCCTCAAATCCATCTCCTCATTCGGCAAAGACGTCCTTCAGTGTGAGAATCCCCTCTCCTCCTAAGGCAGTGGGAGTGTAAATAACACTTAGATGGTAAAGAATCAGCCTGCAATGCAGGAGACCAGGGCTTGATCCCTAGGTGGGAAAGATCCCCTGGAGAAGGGAATGGCTGCACCCTCCAGTATGCTTGCCTGGAGAATTCCTTGGACAGAGGGGGCTGGTGGGCTACAGTCCATGATGCTGCAAAGAGTCAGACATAACTGAGCAACTAACACTTTTACTTTTCACACACTTATTATTGGTGTGTGTGTACACATATGCACACCACACTGTGGAGGAGGATACAGAAGAAGGCTTATGCCTACATCTCTGGAGTCAGGCAGATATGAGCTGCAGTCCAAGCTCAGCCCTCTACCAGCTGTGTCACTCTTGCATCTCCATGTATTAGTCATGTTATCTGTAAAATGATACAGGATGAGTATGGACTCCACAGTGCCCAGCATTGACTTATTGTCATTCTAGAAGGATCATGAGAATACGTTGTGGTGCGGTTCGGGGGTAGGGGTGTTGTAGCCACGCGTTCCAGGAAACAAACTCGCTCAGGAGGACAATGGAGATAGTGGAGTGCAGGCCCAAGGCAGAGTCTCTTCTTAGCCAAGGACCCCGGCCAGTTTTTGTGAAAACCTTATTTATCCTAAGTGTACGTGCTCAAACCCGCCTCCCCAAATTCTCTGCAACTAGTCTGAACGAAGGAAAAGAAAGATACTATCAAAGTTAACCCATGGTTTGTATGCCTTAAACCCGTGATTTGTATGCCTTAAACCCACGATTCGTATGCCTTAAGCCTAGGTAGTTAACAGTGGACAATTACCAATAGGCCTGTGGTCATACCCCAATAAGCATAATAGAATTTATGATTCTATTTGGTTACACAGATAATTAGGGTATTTTTTTAGGTGACGGAGTGTATGGGTACAAGCCCTGGGGCTCTCCCATCCAGGGGGTCTGATTTTCCAGTTTGTATGTCATTTCCATAGATACAGGGCACATAGCTCAAAGTCCACAGTCCAGCCCAAGATGGAGTCCTGCTTTCAAGATGGAACCTGTTTTGTCTGTTTCCTCCTTCAGGGGGTTCTCTGTTTTATACTTCTTAGCTTTTGCTCTGCTCAGAGTACCGTGGCATTGGCATCCATTCTGCATTGCCGTTGGTACATCTTACATGCTTGGCTTATTTTTACAAAGAAATGGTGAACTCCATGAGATCACAGCCCATGACTCCTATGACATCTAACACAGCCTGGGCACAAAAGTGCTGAATAAGTAAATACATTGATTGATTGATCAATGTAACACGTAGTAGAATTGGGGCTGATATCCCTAATGAGATGTCTGAATGTGATTAATGTTCGAGGAATGATGTGAATTTGGCCAGACCTTTAATTAATCTGTGGTTTCAGCAGTGGATAGGGAAAACATCTTGTAATCTGCTTCTTCATGTCCCATAGGAAAGCACTCTTTCTTCTGGCCCTTGGTTTTCCATGTTGTAGTGTTGCCAACCACTCAAAGGAGTATTTGATGTAAAATCAAGACCCACTTGTAGAAATCCATGCAATTATCTCCGCTTTGTGTTTTTCTAATCTTGATTTAGTGAACACAGAATGACGCAGCCTAGCAACATAAAAAGAGCCTCGGGCTTCAAGTCAGAAGTTCAGAGGTTGGCTGTGAGCCTTACCTTTTAGTAGCAAGGTGACCTAGTGGGGCCTGTCTGGGCCTCAGGGCCCCTGAATTCTAACATGGGATGCATTGATAATTAGACCTCCCTGGCATGCTTGTGCTCCGGCCAAATGAGATTCAGTCCAGTGATGAAAACGAATGGCACAAAGCAAAATGCTCTACAAACATGAGTTGTGACATGGGTGCCAGCTACCAAGAGGCAGTCAAATGGGAATAGGACATATTATCTCCCCTCAAAGATGATACAAGAGACCCTGTTCTAGTAATCTCCTCAGCAGCTGGTAAGTGCGACAAGAGAGCTACAGAGAGCCCTGAGAATCAGAGAAGAAAGGCTGCATTCCAGCTGGGAAATCCGGATGGAGGAGGATTCTTTAAGGAGGTAGCTTTTGACGTAAGCCAGTGTGAATTTCCTTAATGCTGGTATTTCTAAGGATCTGGGTCAGGATGAATCCCTTCAGGAAATTGGTCCTAAATTAGCTATTCTTTGGAGAGGCTCTGCAGTAGACTCTTTAGACTCATTCAGGGTTGCACAGGGTAGTGGACATTGTCAAAATTTAAGGACCCAAGTTCAAATCCAGGCTCTGCTGCTTTGAAGCTGAGTGACCTTACATGTATCATTAACTTTATCAGTAAAGCGAGGCTGTACAGCATCTCTCCACCAAGGTTGCTGTGCATGAGGGCAGCCAGTGCATAACAAGAGATGAGCACCAAGTCTGACTTTCAACAGTGAGGCCTCTGCTGGTTCAGGACAGGACGAGGATGACATAGGCAGGACAATGGGGAAGCTCCAGGAAATAGCAGTTGGCATTTTACAAGTATTCATGGCTCTCTTGGGGAAGTGGCGATGTTTCCTGAACAAAACAGGTTGACAGATGGTTTAAATCTATCCACTGCTGTCCCCAAATTCACTCATGAGGGATGCAAATCCCATGTCGGAGAAGTTTGGCTGTTATATCTAGCAGCCCACGTATCTCCAAGTCTGCCTAGAAATCCCATATCTCAAAGACACATCCCTGCTTCTCTAGAAAATTAATGGCTTTGTTTGTTTTGCCCTTTTAAGTCCTTTAAAATACTGTGAACATATCAATAAAATTAGTCATTCTCTAAGCAACCATGTGCACCTGCCATTTATCCCATGTGGCTGAAGACACGTCTGTTCTATAGCTCTGCCCGTCCATATTCCATACTGCCTCTAACCTTTCATTCAGTCTGCAGACAACTATAACCCCACAGGGTATATGCAGCTTCTGCCCCAGTGGCAAATGTTAATGCCCTACACAGTCTATAGACTGGGCCTGTCTAGATCATCAGCTTGGTTTCTGTATTAATGCTGCCATTAAAGTTGTAGGCTGAGTGGTTTATGAAAAACAGAAGTTTATTTCTCACAAGTCTGGAAGCTGGAAAGTCCAAGATCAAGGCGCTGGCAGATTTGGTGTCTGTTCATAGATGGTCAACTTGATCCTGTGTCCTCGGGTGTAGTATGAGAGTGCTCTCTGGGGTCTCTCTGGTAAGAGCACTCGTCTCCTCATGAGGGCTCCACCCTCAGGACCTAATCATCTCCCAAAGGCCCCACCTCCAAATACCATCACAATGGGCATTAGGTTTCAACATATGAATTACAGAGGGATACAAAAACTCAGCTTATAGCAATTTGTCAGTGAAAATACTTCTAAAATCTTTGGGTTCCTGGATACATAAACAGGTCAATCATTACATCCTATTCATTGTACTCGTAGAATAATTTACAGATAACATGAAAACATTTTACTATCTTATCTCATTTACTTTCTGTAACAGAAGAGTAACTATTATTTCCATTTTATAGAAAAATAACCTTGAAACTCCAACAGACTATTTACTATGCCTAAAGCTGCATGTCTGATACATGCATGCCTGATACGTGATTGAGCTGAAACTGGAATCATTAATGTTACAGATACTGGTACCTTTTACCTTTCTTCCTCCTTCTCCTCTCCCACTCTTTTGTTTTAATTTTCTGAAATTCTGGAATGTTATATAAAAGACAGAGGCTAGTGTCTGGATTGGGAATATTTTAGCCAATTAACTGACCTCATAATATCTATCAGTATAAAGGAAATAGCCTATGTAATATCTCAAAGAGAAAAACTTCTATATAAGTATAGGAAGACTGTGTAAGCTTGACTCCTTGCAATATCTTTCAAGCCCTTTCTCAGTCTATCTTTTATGAAATCATACTACACTCACAGTGTACAAGGAACATTTGTGAAGATGGAAGTCAGGCTCTTTTGATAGTAAGTTGTAATATTTGTCTTTAAGTTTTCCCTAAGTAGTGTTTCCTTTTTCTGTGAAGCTCTGGCATCCTGACTTAGAACACTCAATGTAGACTGACTGAGTTTTAGCTTTTTTTTTTTAACTATTACTATATTAACCAGGAGTATTCAAATGCTCCCAAATTTTGTACTCCAGGATAACAATTCAAATCCATATCAATTTGTTTTATTGCTGCACTTACCATCTTTGCCTTTTCATCCACTAACAAAACTAGGAGAGGAAAAGCAATGAACTTCCATTTTTATGGGTAAAGGGAACATCCCAAGAACTTCTTTCACTCCTTTTAAATCATAAAAGCTAGAACGTGAAGATAAGATTTGTAACCATTCATGGTCAAATATCTGGCACAAAGCACATTGGGTTGGCAGTCTCTATAAGTGAATCTCCTCCACAAAGCCATCCTTGCTGACGGCAAGAAGAATTTCAGTCTTCTATCCCTGGTTGGTTTTGACCAGGAAGCCCACGTGGCTGCCTCAGCTCTTCCTGAAGCCCCCAGTTTGCATGTCAGCTGTCACCATGGCCAGTCACCATAAACCCTCCAATATATCAGACCAATGCAGGCACCTGTGCCTCTGTTTCAGCAGGGACAGGTAGTACGCATTGAGTACTTAGCATGTGCCAGGTTTAAGGTTAGACTCTTTACATGCCATGGTAGATTCACTCATCATGATAAAATATCAAGAAAGTTCCAGAAAAAACATCTATTTCTGCTTTATTGACTACACCAAAGCCTTTGTGTGGATTACAACAAACTGTGGAAAATTCTTCAAGAGATGGTGGTACCAGACTACCTGACCTGCCTCCTGAGAAATTTTTATGCAGGTCAGGAAGCAACAGTTAGAACCGGACATGGAACAACAGACTGGTTCCAAATTGGGAAAGGAGTACGTCAAGGCTGTATATTGTCACCCTGCTTATTTAAATTACATGCAGAGTACATCATGTGAAATGCTGGGCTGGATGAAGCACAAGCTGGAATCAAGATTTCCAGGAGAAATATCGATAACCTCAGATATGCAGATGACACCACCCTTATGGCAGAAAGTGAAGAAGAACTAAAGAGCCTCTTGATGAAAGTAAAAGAGGAGAGTGAAAGAGTTGGCTTAAAGCTCAACATTCAGAAAACGAAGATCATGGCATCCGGTTCCATCACTTCATGGCAAATAGATGGGGAAACAGTGGAGACAGTGACAGATTTTGTTTTTGGGGCTCCAAAATCACTGCAGATAGTGACTGTAGCCATGAAATTAAAAGATACTTGCTCCTTGGAAGAAAAGTTATGACCAACCTAGACAGCATATTGAAAAGCAGAGACTTTACTTTGCCAACAAAGGTCTGTCTAGTCAAAGCTATGGTTTTTCCAGTAGTCATGTGTGGATATGAGAGTTGGACCACAAGGAAAACTGAATGCCAAAGAATTGATACTTTTGAACTGTGGTGTTGTAGAAGACTCTTGAGAGTCCCTTGGACTGCAAGACAATCAAACCAGTCAACTCTGAAGGAAATCAGTCCTGAATATTCATTGGAAGGACTGATGCTGAAGCTGAAACTTCAATACTTTGGCCACCTGATGCAAAGAACTGACTCAATGGAAAAGACCTTGATGCTGGGGAAGATTGATGGCAGGAGGAGAAGGGGATGACAGATGATGAGATGGTTGAATGGCATCACTGACTCAATGGACATGAGTTCAAATAAGTTCTGGGAGTTGGTGATGGACAGGGAAGGCTGGGATGCTGCAGTCCATGGTGTCGCAGAGTCAGACACGACTGAGCGACTAAAATGAACTCAATATTAATGTCTTCATTTTCCAGAAGAAGAAATTAGGAACGTTAAATTACTTGTTCAAGGTCACCAAACCAGCATATGACAGAAGCAGGATTCAAACACATGTCTGAGATCCCAACTGATGTACTATAACGCTGAACAATCAGAAGAGTCTTCCTTGAAAATAGATAATTGGAAACTTATCAAGTTTAACCCCTTTATTGTATTTGAAAAACAATCCCAGAGAACTAGGCCTCCTGATTCTTATTGTAGTGTTGTGTGTGGTCTAGACGTGGTCTTTGTAACGTGCTTTTCTAACCCACCCCTGTTCTGCACCTTGCTAGCATTCCCCACAGCTGGAGAAGGCTCCAGGAAGTCTCTTGGCAGGGCTGGTGGCTGGGCAGTTGATTTGGCAGTGTTTTTTGGCCAGTTGTGTGGTGGACATGCCTCTCCTCCAGCACTGCCCCTCTGCATGCGTGTGTGCACACACACTCATACACAAAGCAATACTGACTTCACATCAACTGTCTTATCCCAAATCTATTCTTGATGAAGCTATTTTTGGGGGCTATGTTAGGGCCCCCGTAAAAAATTTTTTTGGGAAAATCTGTTTCAAAAAGGTTCAGCCTCAGCAGGAGTGTTGTTAGGCAATAGAACCACTCCTTCTAGAAACAGGCAGATAAAACTGCATATTTCATTAGTAGATCAGAGCCCCCAGGACATAAAACAAGCAAACACCAGTTTGACAAACATTAAATTCAGCATCAAACAGTCTAGCAGGGGAGATGGCTTGCTGATAGGTGTCTTGATGTTCCAAATGCCGTACCCAATTCTGGTTCAGACACACAGTGCAGTGCCTTAGCAGAAAGCTTTCAGAAAATGAGCTCAAGATGGCAGAGGTGATGTAACCTACCATGTAGAAGCTCCCAGGCCAGCCTGACACATAGAGCCACATCCTAATGAGACCAGTGGGCATTTATTGACTCTTGTGACCTGGTAGTCAGAATTTTCTTTGTTCTTGAAGCAGAAATATGATCTTTAAAGGAATTATGTAGGAGGAGAAGAAGAGAAAGGTCTAACAACGTCAAAATGTATTTTAAATAATCTGAATAGAATTAATGAGCAAAGAAATTGGAAAAGTTAATTGTGCATCTTAACAACTCGACTGTCCCCTTTCATTTTCTAAGCAGGAGGAAATAATGCAAAGGCGGCAAGAAAAATAAGTAATGTATGCCTAAAAAGGTAGTCATTTCTCTTGTCTTAGATTCTTCACATCATCCTGGACCTAGCATGTCCTCTAGCTGGAAAAACTTCTAAATGTCAACTCCTATGAAGGTGACAGCCCCGGTGTAAGCTGAATTTATTTCCATTATCCCTCTTTATTCACCAATTCCAATAGCAACACCATTGACTCCTATGCAACAACAGAACCTTGATTTCTCAGGGATAGGGAACTGACATGAAAGATCTACCTTGTTGGTGGGTATCTTAACTGGGAAATTGGGAGTTGAGTGACCAGGATTCATTCTTTTCCATGGAGAGGTATGGAAACCCCACATAGTCTGAGGGACCAGAATAAGGTTTGCAGTCACATAAACTTGGGTTCAAATTCCAGTTCCAGCATTTACTTGCTGTGTGTCTTTGAGCGTATGGTATATGCCTCAGTTTCTCACCTGATTATAAATCGGAAAGCTGGTTCATACAGAATAGTGCCTGGCATATAATAAATGCTCGAAAAGTTTATCAATAGTTTTACCTTGTAAGGGTACTAATAATGGTTTTAACAATAATAACAGTAACAGTAATATTTACTGTGGATATTGAATAGTAAAATGAATCTGAAGCATTTATTACATGATAGATATTTGAACGTGTTAGTTTCTACTTCTCTTCTCAGAAGCCATATGTCCACTTATGAATTCTAGAGACATTACAAGTCTTCTCTCTGTGACAGAAAAAGGTTCAATATGACTCAAGGCCTGCTGGTTCCAATTTTGAGGGGCAGATTTCTCTCTCTCCTCCAAGACAAGTCATCATCCAGAAGCAAAGAGAAATGGAAAAAATAAAGGATATGTCGGTTTAGACTTGGTTACAGAGGCATGGGAACAAGTCAGAAAAGACAGATGTGTTTAATGGCCGATGCATTTGTCCAAAGGAATCATTTTCACTGGCCAGGAGCCCAATTAAACCTGTAAAATGGAAATCCAGAAAATCAGATTAACGAGCCAGTCATTAGTGAGGAAAAGACCCAGCTAATTCTGTGTTTAGCATGACAGATGGGCCCAGAGCAAATAATTGGATGACATTCATCAAATGTAAAATAAAAGGTGTCACTGAGAGGGAAAGTGGTAATAATCTCTGGGATTTACAGTGCCAGCAAATTTGCTTGTAAGGAAGAGAAAAGTTCATCAAAATAGATTAATAGTTGCGAAACTTTATTCCTTCCTTGTGTGATTGCCAGAGAACCACACAAATAATAGCGGAGAGGCAGCGAATGCACTAGGCTGGTATCACTCAGCGCTGGGAGGACTGCTCCCCGGGGAAGCACTAGGGCTTCTGTGTGGAGGTGAGTCCCTGGGACCAGCAGGCACTGGGCAGGGATGGTGGGTGCTTCCCTGTAGCCACCATTCGTTAGCCACTAAACAACAGAGAAAATCGAATCTAAAGGCTCTCCAGTTAAGTGAATGAATCACATTTCATTGTTCAGTTAGACAGTTAAGTACTGACCTCCTGCCCTATGCCTGACATTCTGGGGGATGTGTTCATTCCTAGTTATATGTTCAAGCATAGGCTGGAATTGTACATGGCTAGGTCAATGAAGGGCTGTATGTTGTTGGACAAATTAGTGACCTCTTAGCCTCTATTTCCTGACCTATAGAGGCTATATCCTCTATGAGTCAGGAATATATAATATAATGTGTGTGTGTGTATGTATATATGTAAATGAAGTGTGGTTTAGAAACTGCTTACTGTAGCATCTCCCATGTTATAAGTTTTCACTGTGTGGTAATTATTGCTCTTCTTGTTTTTATTAACTCACCACTTATCTTCTAAGAAGGCATCATTTTTAAGATGTAGCATCAATGCCATGACAGATTTTCTGGAAATGTAAACATATACACACACGTCAATTACAGAAATTTAAAAGAACATGTTTTAAGGACATTGGAATCAGGGAAATATTGTGCTGAAATTACAATGCAGCTGGTGACATGAAGATGAATAGAGGATTTGTCAGTCACAGGAGGAGGAGAGCAGGTTTAGAGCCAGACTTTACTAGGTTCATATTTGTCTTATCTTGGGCAAGTCATTCCATAGACTCGGAAGGGTTGTCAGTGGGGTTAAACTATTAATAGATAATTTATATAAGGGCTACATGCAATTCTGGAGCATGGAAGATGAACCCAATTGATGACAATTTTATCATTATTTTTATCATCATGCATCCACTGATTGCCTGCCATGAGACCAGCATTATTTAGGAATTAAGAAATTATAACCTTATAATAAGGCATGGAGGGATCACTATAGGTATATGTATACCACAGGAGTAAATGTTGAAAGTGCTGTAGAAGTGGAAATAACAAAATTCAGGAATTAAGAGGAGGGAGAAGTTAGAATGGTGCTGTCCACACCAAGGCCCGTGAACTCCTGGGCCTTAGAGGTGTGAAGCCTCAGGCTGGATCCTGCAGTGCAGCCACTGGCATGACTGGGACAGAGGGAGGCCTGCGGGAGCCCCTGGATGTCTCTGGGGTGGGCTGTGATGTCAGAGGCAGCAGAGAGCCTCTGCGCTCCCTGGGCTTTGTGCAGCTGTTTAATACTTTAGATTATTCCATGGTATGTCTGAAGTGTAGTCCCATCTTTATGACATACTCAAGTGCAGACTCCCGGGTGGTATGTGTGAGCTTAACAGAGAGAGAGAAAGAGAAAGGGAGTCTGTGCTTGAATAGGGCTATAACAGGCACAGCTGGGCTGAGTTCCAGAGTCAGTGGGACTGAACCCACACTCAAGGGGACCACTTTGCTTTCCTTCAACCCTCGGTAATTTGGAAACCCCACCGGCCTTGCTCTGCGCTACTGATGAGAAGTCTGGCGATGCTGTCGTCTTGTTCCCTATGGAGAGGACTGGATCTCCTGGGGAAAGGCGTTTTTAGTTGCTGAGTTCCGGCTGGTGTTAGTGCTGAGATTTGCCTCTTCTGATGCTGGGCTTTTTCACTAAAGGTGAGGATGGTGAGGTTCAGGGTGTCTTGTAGAGAAATGACTTTTAAGCATTTGATAGGTAACCATAGGATGTATTCTGGGGTTTAAAAGCTTTATCACTGGGCAAATGGTCTTCTTGTGGGCTTGATAGAAATGATTTAAAACTATAAGAGGTGGCGGTAGTATAGCACTGTGAATATGCTAAGTGTCACTGAATTGTACACTTTAACCTGGTTAATTTTCTTTTATATGAATCTCACCTTGGTTAAAAAAAACTTTTTTTTTTTTTCATCACTAAACACAAAATTCAGGAAAGTAGCTGCATCTGAGAGGGAGGCAGGGTTCAAGATAGGTGAGGAGCAGAGAGGCACAGAGCTGTATGTCAGCTGGCATTAAAGTTCCGCTTCTGTGCTGCTCTAAGTGTGGTCCCCAGGCCAGCAGCATCAGCATCATCTGGCAACTTATTAGAAAAAGCAACTCTTGGACCCTACCCAGACTGATTGAATCAGAGGCTCCATGCGTGGGGCCCAGCAGTCAGTTTTAACAAGCTTTCCAGGTAATGCTGGTGCATCCTGAAACTTCCAAACCACGGATCTGTTTCTTGGGTTTGCAGGTATGTTTGCATGTGTTGGTTTTACAATGAAAAGTAAAACCAAATTAAAGAAGCAAATAAATAGCAAATTAAAGAAGCAAATAATTGCCAGGATTAATAGTGACTGTGTTTAGAACCAAGGGTTACATTTTAACCAGATTCTATGCAATTGAGATTTATTTTAAAAAGAAAAAAAAAAGTTCTCTGCAACCTATTTGTCTTAATCTGTTAACATCCCACCTCTAAGCTGACATAGAACAACATAGATTTAGAACAGATGTCTTACCCAGAAAAAAAACAAAAAAAAGGTCTTGGAATACACTACAAGAATGATTCTAGCTAGAAAATAGAGATGTGAGGATAGCAATGACCATCAGGCAGAAAGCTGCTCTCTCCTGATGGTTTCCAGCCTAAGTCTTTGCACCAGGTTTCTTCACAGCTCTGCCCTCGCACTGACTCGAACATCTGCTCTCCCTGGCAGCTTGTGGCGCCTGCTTTGTGGGCTTCCAATCTGCAGAGGTTAAGGAGGAACCACAGGAGATGCCCTGCCTCAGAGTGAGGAGCGATGGGTGGCTTTCACTAGAAATGTAACAACCTCCCACTCTCAGCAGCTGCTATGGATGGGCACCAGGGTTGGACCAGATTTGGGGGACTGGCCTGTCTCCAGCAAGTGCTGGGGTCTTGGTGAGCACAGAGCCTGTGCCCCCAGTAATTGCCTCCTCAGCACAGAAGCCTGGTTGCTATTGTCTCCTTGCTATTTTCTCTGAGCAGGCTATGTTGTCTTCTCCTGTGAATATTAATCTCTCCTGAGTTAGGGTAATTGGACCAAGAGCAGCCATCTGCAGAGCTATGCAATTTGGCAGGCTTTCTAGCAAGTGCAAGCCAGAGGACCATTTCTTGCTGTGGTTTCTGGGTTCCTCGAAGAATCCATCTTTCTTCTAGTGAGGTTTCAGACCTTGATGTCGCCAGTCATGAACTAATAGAACTAAGATTCAGGCTTAGGATTTCTGATTTTCAAATCCAGAGTTCTTTCTTTGACTTTTGATGCATTTAATTAACTTGCATATGGAAAGAATCAACAAGTATCTGTTCAGTGCATGGATTCGTAAAAATAAAGGGAAAAAAATTGTGCTCAAATGGGAAGTGAAATTAATTGCAAAGTAACAAGAGCTTTGAGCAAAAAAGTTTCTTTGATAATCAAGTCATCATTGCAATGAATTAAAAACTTCAAAAAAAAAAAAAGAAAAAACAAATAATAGAATATGTAGATCATGAGTATAGCCCATATCAATAGCTTCTCTGTTTTCTGTTGAAAATGTTTATTGTGTATGAATTCAGAGCATAGTGACCAAGTAGAGAGCCCCTAATCCCCCAGATATCACCAGCCATGAGGAAAGACTGCTGGAATTGCTCACTTATTGTCTAAGTGCTGTGACACGGGAGTAACTTAGGATGCCGTGGGGTTGGAGGATCAAAGGCAACAGGGAATATTCCCTTAAAGGTTGTCACAAACCTACTGTGGTTATTGATTGAGAGGCTACTACTTTCCACCTTGCACTGGATCTGTATCCCCATCTGACCTTTCTGTGTTTCCCCATGATCCAGGTAACAACTGGTGGAAGAGCCAGCTACTACGTGTCCTACCGGAGAGAGGCCTTCGCTCAGATAAAGCTGCCCAAGTACTCACTGCCCAAGGTATTCATCACTTGCTGCCCTGGGTCCTGCCAGACAAAGCAGCAGGGAAACGCTGTCTTGTTGGGCTGCGGAAGGTTTGATCCCTTTCTGGGAAACAGCAGGCATTCAGCCTGACTTACTACTGGGGGTTTGGCCTCTGCTCATGTCAGTGAATCTGGGTTCTGTGTTCCCCTCCCAGCAGGATACCCAGGCAAGAGTTTTGATTTCCTATGACTCAAACATACAATATAACCTTGGGTCGTTTCCCAGGACTGGTAGTGAAAGGAACACCAGCTTTGAAATCTCTTCTGTGGGTCCCTATCTTTCACAAGGGCCTGTTTGATGAATAGAAGGCCAGTCTCAGAATGACCTAGGTAGAAACTTTATATGCACACACACATATGTGTGTGTGTGTGTCTGAGAGAGAGAAAGAGAGACTGTAGCTGATGGGTACATCCTGCAACTGTGATCTTATACAATGGTCCTATAATGTCAATTACAGATGTTACAGAAAATGAGAAATTAATGCCCATGGCCCCTGGGGCTACATATACTTACATATATGTAAGGTGCACAGGTGAGTCCCATGTCTTTCATGCTTCTCTCTACATTTTAATGCTAAATATAAATGCACTGCTTGTACTTCCACTCCCTTCTGCCACAATGAGTAATTAAAAAGGAATAATTTACTATAATGTTAATACCGAATCATGGCATTTTAACTCCTGTTTTGGAAAATCATGACACTTATTCTGTGGACCTCATCCCTTATAAACAGTGGATCCTGGGAGGAGATGGGTCTTAGAACCTCAGTGTGAACATGGGCAGGCCTTAATTGCATTAAAGCCTCAACTGCATTATTGAGGCTGCAAAGAAGCAATGTCTCAGATTGGACATATATCAAATGTAAAGTTACAAAGACTTAGATCTCCAAGCCGGTGCTAGGAAGCATATCATGAAAAGTGAAATGAGCACAGAGGTAGAAGGGATTATGAGATAAGAAGATAGATAACTATCTACCCCTAGTTGCTTTTATCCATTCATTTATTCATATAATCATGTACATATTCATTCTTCTTTTTTTTTTTTTCCTTTCTTTATTCACCCATTGATCTTGTCTTTCTTCCATTTAGGTTTTTACTCAGTAACGTGCATTGAACTAAGCTTTGTGGTTAGAGTGGTAAATAAGACACAGACATTCCCTACCTTCATAAAGCTTGTATTCTGGTAGAGATGGTAAACAAGCAATTGTGGGTATGAGAGGTGTTATAGGCACAGAAGTTCAAGGTCCATTGTGACATGATAGTTTGAAGCTCACCAAATGTGGGGACTGAGGGCTAGTTTTCTAAAGAAAGTGATGCTTAAGATGATTCAAGGAAGACGACGAGTTAACCCTGCAAATAAGCATTCAGGAAGCTGGTAGAAAATACATACACTGGCCCTATTTTAAGAGAAGGCTTCCCAGGTGGCACTAATGGGAAAGAGCCTGCCTGCCAGTGCAGGAGATGTAAGAGATGTAGGTTCGATCCCTGGTTTGGGAAGATCCCTTGGAGGAGGAAATGGCAACCCACTCCAGTATTCTTACCTGGAGAATCCCGTGAACAGAGGAGTGGGCTACAGTTCATAGGGTTAAAAGAGTCAGACACAACTGAAGTGACTTAGCATGCACACACGTGTGCATGTTTAACAAACTAGAAGGCCATATTAAGGGACGGGGTTGCATAGAAGAGATGGAGACGTTGGCAGGGATCATAGTAAGTAGCCCCAGGGGCCACAGGCATTAATCTCTCACTTTCTGTAATGTCTTTGTGATTGACTTTATAGGACCATTATTTATAGGATCATGGTTGCAGGATGTACCCATCGGCTATTCTAAACCCAAGCAGGATAGAGGTACCCTTCTTGCAGAACATGAAGAAGGGGAAGTTCATGATCATGAGAATGACCTTTAGCAGCAATCTGGTGATTTCCATGTACTGGCCCAGGAAAAGAGTTTCGGGAACTTTCTAAACCACATTCTCCATGTAGCACCTATTTCGTTTCTTTATGTATGCCTATTTTATGTATTTTTAACCTTCTCAGGAAAACAAACAGTTTGCTCCCCTGGGTGGTATGGCTGCAGGTGGAAACAAATGAAGCCTGGCATCGATCACAGCCCTAGAACACTCCATTAATGATTAGCAGCCCCATGGCAATTTACTGGGATGGACTACCATCCATGCGGCTCCTTTGATAGAACTTCATCCAGAACAGCTTCTCATTAATATGAGGGTTGCTGTGAAAATAGCTGGATGGTTATTGATCCCCTTTATTAGTCAGCATTGACCCGGATTTTTGTAACCTCGGACTAGGATGTGAGGACAGAGTGGGCGGAAGGAGACTGGTTCTTTCCATTGTTTAAAAATTGAAATGGCTTTTAAACAAGTTGTTGCCATTCCATGTAGTGCCACAGCTGCTGCTGGGCATCTTGCTTAAACACAAAAACACAGAAAAGCTCCCTGCCATCTTTGCCCTCACACTTCTACTCCCAGTCTGTTCAGAATATGTTCTCCTGGGGCACTCCTTGGCTTTGGAGTGTTTTGCAGGGAAGGAAATGAAGGCCATTAATAATGAGCAGCATTACTAGAGGCAACAACCTTGTGCTGAGTCCTCCATAACCCAGCCCCTGGGCATCGAGTCGGCACTCTCAGGCCACTGTCATGAAAAGCACACACCAGCAGAGGGCTTGGAGCCAGATGATGGGAGCCCTGGCAGCCTCGGGAAAAGACAATGGAGCTCATGAAGAGAATGAACAGAAACCAGGACTTTCATTCCAGCTCTGCCACCTGCTCATCTATGAGCCCAGGTCTTCTCATCTGTGAAATGGGTATCATAGTACCATGTGGCAACGTTGTGAGGACGCAGCAAATGACTTGTTTTTGGTAAAGCATAACATGCTGGGCAAGTCTAAGTAACACTTGTGATCAGGGGAAATACTACTGATGCTCTTAACCTGCCAGGTGAGTTCCTGATTGGGTCATATCCCAGGCTTCCCTTACTTTCAGAGTTGCTTGCCTCACTGGACCACTCTGAGTCTCATAGACCTCCACTTTCTCTTAGATTCTGGACTTGTTCTTGACTTCCTATTCTAACAGTCATTTCTGCAAGAGAAAAAAATGTTTTTTGCTGGTTTATTTTTACGTGGAACTCAGTTCATTGATGACAATGTTGAACTTGACTTGTGATCCAGATTCCTGGAAAACAGCAACATTTAGGAAATCTTCCTACCCTTTTGTGTTCCTGAACATGGTTTACCTCAAACCCCCCAACCCCTGCCTTCTCTTAAATGTTCCTTGCATTTACCTTTGGCAAGACCAGATTCCTGTCCTATTTTTCGTAATTGATTAGCTGAACCATTTGTCCCCACCGGCCAATCTGGATAAAATGCTTGTTAATTCAACTGGACCAAACTTAAGTCTGACTTTTCTTCTGAGAATCACCTGAACTTAAGGAAAACAATTTCCTGTCTACCTATTCACCTCACTCCCCACAGTTCATTCCAGCCTTGCTTCACTTCTCCCAATACAAGCGATTCTTTTCTGCCCTCACTCTGGGGGTGCTTGCAGATATTTTGATCAGAGTGCTTTCACCATTACAATAGTTTTTTCAAATAAAATCTCTCCTTACCTGAGTCTGGGCTTGTTTCTGACAGTAGAAACCCCACTTTTTTTTTTTTTTTTTTTCTGGTTTCCTTTCCTGGATCCTGTTCCCTTGCCATCCTTAAAATGTTGATGTTCCTGAGTTCTGCGTGCATAAATCCCACAGTTAATCCCACTTTGAATAATGAAAGAGGAGGGGGGGAATAAGTTTCAGATAATTTATTATAATGATAGTGATATTCACCTTTTCCTCAATTTCCTTAGGAATGTTTTCCTTAATGTTTGCATTTCCCCAAATGCTGATTTAGCGAACCCCAGGGACAGCGGAGCCTGGTGGGCTGCCGTCTGTGGGGTCGCACAGAGTCGGACACGACTGAAGCGACTTAGCAGCAGCAGCTGTGTCACAGCCTTGCTTCCTAAAGAGTCATCTGTAGTTCTAACCTCTTTTCTCACTTTCATTCACTCTTGAACTTGCTGCTAGTTCTCCTCAGCTCTCCCACATCCATCTCTCCACTATTCCATTAGAAATCTGTTAGCCATTGTTACTGCCTACATGCCAAATCCAACCAGACATCTCCATATCTTTATATTTTTTGTTTGTTTGTTTTTTTAAACTTCTATGGAGCATCTGACACTGGTGGGAGAAAAATTAATTTTTGGTGTGTAGATTCCCTTTGGCAGTGTTTTTTTTTTTTTTTCCTGATTTCCTTTCCTGGATCCCCTTCCCTTGGTATCCTTAAAATGTTGATGTTCCTAAGTTCTCCTTGCATCTTTCATGGTTCCTGAGTGACCTCATTCCTTCTCTTCATACCGATGAGTTCTATATCCAAAGCTCCTGTGTGCATCTGTGCATTAAATTCTGAACTGCATTGTTAACTGCCTTTTAGAGGTACATCCCCTTAATAGTCCCATTTAACAACTGAGCTCAGAGTTTCTCCCTTTGGTCCTTTATATCTCCTCCTCCTCACATGTTTACTTATTTACTTCATTTATTTACTCAGTAAGCTTGTGTTGGATGTCTACCACATGCTAGATACTCTGGTAAGTGCTAAAAATAAACTAATAAAAAAGAGAGACATAGCTTCTGCTCTCTGGGAGCTTAGAGTCTAATGAGAGAGCCAGACATCACACAAATAATTATAGAAATGATTATTAATCTTGATTGTAATGAATACTCTAAGAAAAAATAGAAAATTTTGCAATTCACATATCTGAGATATTAAAGATATGGCCTTCTGCCTTAGCCCCTGTAGATGCCACCTCCTTGCTACTTCACCAGTTCATTCCATAGGGTGTTTATAGAGAATCTACTTCCTCAGTTCAGCCCTTGTACACATCTGCCTAGAAGATTGCCATGACCTTTTAAGCCTTCTTGCCTCTAGCATTGCCCCATTTAAATCCACTCTTCACAGTGGATCATCCTGTAAAGAACTTGATCATCTTTAACAAAATCTGTGCATTAACCAACCCTAATTTCCTTCTGTTCCAAATCTTGTGTCAACTTTGTACCCTCTTCAGGGTAGAACTTCACTGTGCCATGCAGAACCCCTAGTAATGTGCCCACTCTCTATCTTCATCTTCCGCAGCGGAAAATGGCCTTCAGGCTCTTCTAGGTCCCATACAATCCCCTGAATACTCCACCCTCTCTCTCACCTCTAAGCCTTTGTACTCCTTTCACCATTTTCAGGATGTCTATTATAGTCCTTAGTCAAGTTCACAAAAGGCTACACAAGTTTGTGATATCTCCACCACCAAGTGAGCATCTTCTTGAAGTCAGGACCTACGTTTTGTTCTTCTCTGTATTTATTATGGTGTTTGGCACAAGAATGAAGTTATATTGGGCCCAGATTAAATAAAATGTTTCAATAACACAGAGGTATTTTTTTTTATTGTTCACCTAGGAAGTTGTACAGAGAAGGCAATGGCACTCCACTCTGGTACTCTTGCCTGGAAAATCCCATGGACAGAGGAGCCTGGTAGGCTGCAGTCCATGGGGTCGCTAAGAGTCTTGACACGACTGTGCGACATCACTTTCACTTTTCACTTTCATGCATTGGAGAAGGAAATGACAACCCACTCCAGTGTTCTTGCCTGGAGAATCCCAGGGACAGGGGAGCCTGGTGGGCTGCTGTCTATGGGGTTGCACAGAGTCGGACATGACTGAAGCAACTTAGCAGCAGCAGCAGGAAGTTGTAAGCTTAGATTTTTCAAAAAGCAACTATGATTCTTCCTAGTGACTGTATTGGGAGGGTATAGGGGGAGTGTTATTTATAATCATTTAAATAAGGAAGTGACACATGCTTTGAAATTAGATTAGGGTAGCAAGATGAAAGAAATAAGTTTTATTGTCATTCAGATTCCTATTGAGCCAATTTTAAGTAACAATGCTGTTTTGTTGTTGTTTTTCTGAAAGACTTAATATTCTGATTCTTGCTTGACCCCTGTCCAACTCTAAGACTTGTTAGGAGAGAGGACACATTGTTCAGAATTTTTCAAAAATTGACACCCCAAATTGCATGCACCAGCGTCATCTGGAGGGTTGTTCAGGTGGTAGAACCCAAGGTTCCACACCAGACACACCGAATCAGAATCTCAGGCATTGGGTCCCATGAGTCTGCATGCTACCAGGAGCTCCAGGTCATAACGATACACACTGCATTATACACCCATTGGTAAGGAGTTTAACTTCTCCAGGTAGTTTTAGGCTCAAATCTTAGTAATGTACTAATCAAAGCTAAGTGACTTTGATTAACTAAGGAATTCTCAAGCAGAAATCCCATAACTCTATATAGTAGAGAGTAGTCTCTCATCCTAGAGCCTGGAATTCCTGCTCACCAGGTGACCCAGTCCCAGTGCAGGTCTAAACTAAGATGAACTCACAGCAAATCTGGCTGCTTCTAATCCTGACCATGCCCCAGTGTTTTAAGTTGTTTCCTCCCCACCCCACACTTCTTTTACATTAGTTTAGTCTAAAATAACTTAGCTCATTCATTTTTATGACCAAAGCATCTGGGGAAAGCTAAGCATTTCTATTGCATTTTTAACAGGGTAAGTGAATTTAACCCGAATTTCCTGCAGCTGCTATTTCCCCTCCTACTGGGTTCCTGGGCTTTCATTCCACACCAGCACAACATGAGTTCATCAGATGGTTTTTAAGAGTAAGCCTCATTTCCATTTTCAAGCACCTCAGCAGGAACCTGCAATTCTACAAGGTGTGTAAACACAAACGAGCAGAGCAAGTGAGGTCTTAGTCAAGGTGACCTCGGAAGTCCAAGGCTAGAGGCTGAGATTTCACAGAGGATCGCCAATAAAAAAGATCCAGAACTCCTTTTCTTATTTCCCCCACCTCCCAGCTGTCCAAATCAAATGAGTTTGCTTCTTTTGAAAATCAGCTCGGAGGAGCTCTCCATGATTCTGATATTATAGACGTGGCTGCTCCTGTTTTTTGTTGAAACCATTTCTGGGAAAGGTGGGTCAAATAAGGTAAAGGCTAGATCCACCCTACTTGTTTACTTACTGTCACTTCACTTGCCTGTGTCCCTGTCACTGTGCTTCCCGCATCAGTGACAAGGATGCCCCCCTTTTGCTTTTCCAGCATGCTATTACTCCTTGGCATATACACTTGTATATTCATAGTTACTCATTTTAAAAATCACTCTTGTTTTGTCAAATGTTTATCCAGGTCAACATTTCCTTCTGACAGTATGCAAACTGGGTTTTGAAAACTATTTTGAATTCTGAACTATTAGAAATGATTTTAGAAATGACCCAGTCATTTATAAATACAATTAGAATTAAGAATTAGGAATAGAAATTAACGTGGCTTCAGGGACCAAGAAGGTAACATTTATATATATATATAGGCAGATGATAGGAATCTTTGGGTATGCAAGGCTAAGACTTCAATAAATATTGACTCCATCTAAAATACTACACTTCCAGGTATATGGTAGATGCTTTGGTCAAACCAAGGGCTCCCTGGTGGCTGAGAGGTAAAGAAATCCACCTGCCAATGCAGCAGATGTGGGTTCAATCCCTGGGTCAGGAAGATCTCCTGGTGAAGGAAATGGCAGCCCACTCCATATTTTTGTCTGTGACATCCCATGGACAGAGGAGCCTGGTGGGCTTCAAGCCATGGAACTGTGAAAAAGTCAGATAGGACTTAGTGACCAAACAACAACAATAATAATAGTCAGACCAAACAATTATGATTCACATTCATTTCATGGGTCATTCATTTGCAACTTCTGGTTTAGCAAGTTATGTATACAACTAGTTAGAAGCTAACAATTAGGTTAGAGTCATGTCACAGAGGTTCAAAACATGGTTTGGCTACTTGTGAGTTATATGATCTGAAGCAAGTTGGAAAACCTCTGTGTGTCTTATTTAATTTCTTAGTAAAATGGAAATAATCATACTACCTCCACTGTAGAATTATTTGGATTTTTTAAATTGAAGTAATGCATTTAGAGTATGCCCAAATGTTAGCTGTTTTTATTGTTAGCTTAACCTCTTCACTCTGTTCAGTGAGAAAATGGCTCAGGAAAGCTGGCACATGCTGTATCATGCAGCTGACTTATAGTAGAACACTATTGTGACCCAGAACTCTGAATTCAAGGTTAAATATCCTTTCCTCTATAATCCATGGTTTTCAAATATTATTCTATTAGCAGTAGAACCCCTCCCCTCCGCCCCCCTGCAACCTTTTACTCCTAAAACATTACACAGAACTCCATGATATAACAAATCTAAGTAGTGCTGGTATGCTTGAAACGGATTTGGAAACCCAGAGCCCCACCCATTGGCTGTGCCTCTGGGCCACCCTTCTTCCAATCCTCATCTGAAGATTCCCAAGAAAGGCGTGAAAACCACTATCCTAGAAATGTTGAAACCATAAATTAAGATGGAGTGAAGGGAGAGGCCCTGTCTTTTTTTCATGTGTGGGTTTCCTCATGCAAGGCTGTATGTCTCTGTTAGTGCTAACACCAATTTTCAGTTATAAAAATAAAAAATGAAAGTGGATAAATCCCTTGAAGCCATGGAAAATGATACCCACCAAAGCCCCTTACACCCATCTTACTATCACTTAGCAAGGAGCAGAAATCATGAAGCTCATAATTTATAGCCTTGGCCCAACACAGAATTGTTTAACATTGCCTATAACTCAAGCCTTTCCTCAGCCATTTCATAAGTCATGGTAATTACTCTGGGCCCCAGTGGGCAAGGAGATATGGAGATCTGCTGCCTTATGGGCTTTCCATCTTCTTACAGGACATGCACATCATTAGTACCAATGAGAACCAAGTGTTTGCAGCGGTCCAGGAATGGAACCAGAATGACACGTACAACCTCTACATCTCAGACACACGCGGGATCTACTTCACCCTGGCCATGGAGAACATTAAGAGCAGCCGAGGTCTGATGGGAAACATCATTATTGAATTGTATGAGGTATGTAGCCAACATTATCCTGCACTTGAATCTGCCTCCCTTTTTCATGAGTTCTAACAATATGAACACAAGCACTGGAGTCATAAAGTCCTGAGTTCAGATATCAGCTGTGTACTTAGCAGTTGTGATTTGGGGCAAGGGACTTAACTTCTCTGTGCTTCAATTCCCTCACCTGTAAAATGGGGATAAAACATCTATCTAATAAAATTATTGTGAGAATGAGGGGTAATGTTTGTAAAGCACCTTGTGTGGTAGTTGACTCAATAAGCCTTCAACAAATGGTAGCTAGAGTCGATGTCTTAAATATAGCATGATTGTAGGCCAGAAGTGAAGGTAGTTGACATCAGTGATCTCTTAAGTACCCTTTTCAAATCTGTGCTTCTTTCTATGAAGTCTAGGTGGAGGGATTAGTACTATTTATATGCTTTAAATTATTTGGAAAATCGTGTTTTATGAGCAACTTTATAAGAGAAGAAAGCAAATATCAGTGGTAGGAGTGAAGGTTTCTCTAAAATGCCACCAGATGCCAACACCTATGTGTGGGAAAGAAGCGGCCTCGACTTAACATTGAAATTTTCTTATTTTTAAATATGATAACCTTCATTGGGTTTATATCTATCTATCTATAGATATACATATAGACACACACACCAGTTAAAGAATAATTTATCTAGGAAACCAAGTGACTCCATTTAGAGACTACATTAAGAAAGCAACCTAATTGTTTCAGTAACCCTAATGATATATTGTATGTCTATACTTCTAGTAACAATGTATGTGATCTTTCTCAGTGAAAGTACTTGACTGACTACTTCAACTAGATGGATTGATTTTAGTAAAGTAGGTATGTCTCATTATCTCGAACATTTACTAGTAACTTGTGGTCAGACCCCTAAATACTGTGCTGGTGGAGGTCATTCATTCACAGTTGCCTCTTGGGGGTGGTAGCTGCAGATTGCTTGCAGAAGCTACTCCCATGTGAGTTTTCCCCTTTGATAAGTGGGAGTGGCTGTCAAAACAGAGAGGTGGGTGCATGGATTTCTGCTTTACAGTGGTCTCTTCTGAACTTCTCATGTCAGTATCCCCGACTCTGGTATCTAAGTTGGTTGCTCATTTACTAACAGTGATGGAAATATATAAGATCCCAATTATTTTACAAGGTAGAAGGAGGATTGCAAAAGGCATGGGGTGAATGGAAGTATATAAAAAGAAGGACAGACATGAATGTCAGGGAAGAAATACCCTGATTTTCTAGGAAGTAGACTGGTGCTGAAATAATTCACTTAGCAACAAGATTCCAGCTTGGGAAATGACCTCGATTTCTTCCCAAAGTTGTAAAGACCAGTAGAGATGACTAAAGAGTGTAAATGGCTTTGAGAAGCTTACATTTTCATGCCTCTAATCACACTAGGAAGCAGAACTATACCTTTTGTTATTGTGCAGTAAGTCGCATCTGTGGGAAGGTTTGGATGAATGTTCCCAGGATGGAGGCCATTCCTGTTTGCACAAGTAAGCCTATAGAGGTAAGAGGATTATTCATGCTCCTGTGGTCAGAGCCCATTAAGAGAGGTAGACGTTGCTGCAGATGACCTTTACTTGAGAAATCCCTGTTTCTCAGACTCTGCTGATATGGTATGGAGTGCATTTTGCCACTGTGCTGTTCTTTTTCCTTAAAAAAAAAAAAAAAAGGTTCCTGAAACTCTTCGGTCATTTAGAACAATGAGACATTCTGCTCTGGAGTATGAATCAAAATGAAGAATGTGCCAAGATACATGTGATTTTTTTTTTTTTTTTTTTAAATCTTGCTGAAGTTGGTCTTGTTGAGGGGAAAAAAATTACATGGTGTCATTGCGTTCACATAGAAGCAAGCTATATCAAGCAAGGTAATTCCTCTAGAGCCAATTCTGTTGTCCTTGTTCTTCCTTCATTTTTATCAGGGTTGATTGTATCCCTGTATTGTGTTCAAGTCCACGAGGAAAGCAGGAAAGACAAGGGTCCTTCCCCTCAGGGAGCTTGCAATCTAGTTTGTTGGGTTTTGAAGGGGTCCATAAATGAATTTCCTCTTCTTCCTGCTCAAGAGTGAAAACAACTGAGATAGAAGCAAAAGGTGAGGCAAAAGGAGATCAGATGCCAGCTTTATTGCTTTTAAAAGCATGAAGCAGGAAGTGTTCTTGGTAATACTGCTCCCCAGAATTGAACCCATCCATCCAGGCTCAGGCAGAAACTGAATCCAAAGCTCTCTTATGGAAGCCTGTCTCCATAACACCACAACCTTGTGATACAGAGGATGTGATCTCTGCAAGCAGATTACAAGAACAGTTGAGTTAGGGATGCGTTGTGCCTGCCCAGTTCTTTTTCTCAATGTTACTGATCTGACTATCAGTACGTTTGCTCTCAGGAGGAAGAAGGGAAGAAGTGGAATGTCAAGAATGACAGAAACCAAGAGTTAGAGAGATGGTATAAATTTTTAAGTCTGTGAGCTAGCCAGTCTAATTGTGTAGAATAGATGATTGTCAGGTACAAGAATGAATGCTGGATAAGAAGTTGGGGTTCAGATTCTAAAAGGCGTTTAATACCAAGGGAATAAATTGTATCCTGATACTATCTGGACCATGACCATATTGAAGATTTTTAGAGGGTGATGCTGTTTTGCACCTGGATATGTATTCTGTGATTTGGAGATAAAGCTCAATTTAATTGGTCTCTAGGGATCATTAGACTTTAACTTTCTTCACTGGAGATTCTCATAGAAACTGAGATTGTGTACCATATGGCCAGTTAACAAAGAGACTGTAATTTTTGTGGACTCTACATGCCCTTGAGTAATACAGCTGGAAAAATACAGCATGCTTTTACATTCAATTTCATTTAAATTAACACACTTTTGTGAAGTGTATTTTGTTTGATGAGGCTGGTGCATGAGACCATCTACTGGAAAGATGTAAGTGACGCTAATAGGGTTGTGATCATGGTCTAATTTGTATTAGAGGTATAATTCCTGTATGTTACAGAATTACTGTAAGAGTAAAGCTAATTCTAATTTGATGAATCTGGGGAGTCTTGCAGATGAGTAGGTTTAAATGATGAATTATTAGAGCATGGGGATAAGGCATGCCTGAGTCCCAGCATGAGAAAAGAACCAGAGTCTGATGAGTAGAGGTCCATTTTATTAGAATGTGAGATGACCTTGGAAAATAATGGGGATAAAAATTTAAAGATGCTAGGAAAGAGCTTGACTAAAGAGTTGGACATTTATTCTCCAGGCTACTATAGCTCTGTTTTCTCTTTACATCTAGCAAATAAATATATGCATGACTTAGTCCCTGTGCCAAGTTAATTCAAAGATTTATATTCTAGTGTAACAGGGTATCACATCTGTTCTTCCTTGTCTAAGATGAGTATAGTTAACACAGATGTGAAGTGGCTTGAACTGCCCATGGCCACTTGAAGCTACTGGTGTATCATTCTGTCTTCTACGTGAACCTCTTCTTGACATTGGAAAGGGAACAAAGAAAGTAAGAATTTATTTGAGAAATTTACCTTCTAGTCTTTGGCGCTAAGAGACCCTGGAGACCAATGGGGATCAATCTCACCCAACTCCATAAACTCTAAAGGGAAACATTGTTCATTTCCTGGTCTGTTGGAGCAGTTTACTGCTTAAGAGGGACTCTTGTCCACTCCCTGCCTCAGAGTGCAGTATTGGCATGGCTGTAAGTATACAATCAGGGGAGAAAATGCTTCTCGAAGGCCAAATAATAATCCCTTCTTTAGGATGACAGAGCCCATCCCATCCAAGGTTGATGCTGACAATGAATGTAGCTCATTAGGTGTGTTCACCATTTCTCTTATGACACTCTTTCCACGTGGAGTTCTGCTGTTGTTTTTTCATTTCTCTAAATATAAACTACATTTCTTCTTAGCTGTTCTCCATTGATAAATCCGGTAACAAATATTATTTCCAACAGTCTCAATTGTATTATGGAAACATGCTTTGAGCTGCTGCATTTTCTTCAGTATTTTCCAACTTGTAAATCTGTACAGTAATAACGATGGTATACCAAATAATTCCTTAAATGCCCTCGTTGAATGAATATATAACACAAGCTACACAGACATTTTTACAATCAAGAAAAAAGAAGTAAAGAAGAAACAGGTGAAATTAATTATAATGTTAAATGTTATTTAAAAATCTAAAATACTATCATTTAAGTATATACTTAATATGAAAAATTACTAATGAAATATTTTATATTTTTGTCATACCAAGTCTATAATATCCTGGGTGCATTTTATACTTCCCAAGCATCTCAATTCATATGCTAAATTTTCAGCATAAATACTTCATCAGCATTTACATTTCATAAAATTTATAGTAGAAAAGGTAGATTCACATACCCTGGTGATTCCAGGCATATTTAGAAGTTTGCCAGTAACTGAATCTGATATCAGTTTTAAATTTATATTTAAATTGGTTAAAATTAAATAAAACTAAAAGTCAGTTTCTCAGTCCTACTGGCCACATTTCAAGTGTTCAGGAGCCCTATGGGGCTAGTGGCTATGGTATTGGACAGCATAACCCTTAATTATATATATATGCTGCTGCTGCTGCTAAGTCGCTTCAGTCATGTCCGACTCTGTGCGACCCCATAGACGGCAGCCCACCAGGCTCCGCCATCCCTGGAATTCTCCAGGCAAGAATAGTGGAGTGGGTTGCCATTTCCTTCTCCACTTTTTAGGGAAAGGGAAGGGAAAGGGGAAGTCGCTCAGTCGTGTCCAACTCTTCATATACTTTTTGTTATTTATCTATTATAGCATCTCCATGTGGTAGATATTATTCCCTATTGTGCCTGTGAGAGTACAAAGATGTAGAGAAGTTGGTAACTTGACTTGGGTCACACAGCTAGTAAAAGGGAGAAGCTATCTGTGAACCAACTTATGTCCATTTGACCCAAAAGTTCAGCCTCTTCCTATTACACATTTTTTTTTTCACATTTTTTAAAATTGAGGTATACCTCATGTGCAGTAAAATTTAACTTTTTTGGTTCTATGAGTCTTAACAAAGGTATGTGCATCTTCCACCATAATCAAGATATAGAACACTGAATATATAGGATATTGTCCCAAAACATTCCCTCTTATGGCCCTTTTGAGATCACTCTCCTCCCATCCAAAGTCACTGGCAAGCCGATATGATTTCTCTCCCTCCAGTTTTGCCTTTTCTACATTTTCATATGAATGAAATTGTGCAGTAGGGAGTCTTTTGAGTCTAGCTCCTTTCACTTATTATTTTGAGATCCACCCATGTTATTGAGTATCAAGAGATGTTCCTTTCTTTCTATTGCTGAGTAGCCCTGCATTGCCTACATGTATTCTTGTTTGTTCATTCATTTGCCAGTTGAAGGTTATTCAGGTTGTTTCCAGATCTGTGTGACTATGAATGAAATGTCTGTAAACATGCATGTGAACATAAGTTTTTCTTCCTCATGGATAAATACCTAGAAGTAGAATTACTAGGTCCAATGTGTGTGTGTGTTGTTCAGTCGCTAAGTCATGTCCAACTCTGCAACACCGTGGACTCCTCTGTCCTTCACTGTCTCCCAGAGTTTGCTCAAATTCATGTCCATTGAGTCGGTGATGCTATCTAACCATCTTATCATCTGCTGCTTCCTTCTCCTTTTGCATTCATTCTTTCCCAGCATCAGGCTCTTCCCCAATGAGTCAGCTCTTCACATCAGGTAGCCAAAGTATTGGAGCTTCAACTTTAGCCACAGTTCTTCCAATGAATATTCAGGATTGATTTCTTTTAGGATTGACTGGTTCGATCTCCTTGCTCTCCAAGGGACTCTCAAAAATGTGTTCATGTTTATAAAAAGCCACCGAGCCATTTCTTAACTGGCAATATCATTTTGTTCTCCACCAGAGATGAAAACAAGTTCTAGTTGCTTCACATCTTTACCAGTACTTGGTATTATCAGGTGCATGTGTGCATGTTGGGGGGAGGTGAGGAGTGTGTGGCATGCGTGTGTGTTTAGACATTCTTTTAGAGGCCTAGTGGTACTTTGTTAGTTCTGTTTAGATTTCCTAATGACTAATTATACCTTGACCTCACTATACTTGGTTGGATGGATAAAATGAAACTCTGAGCCACCCTTAGTGTTCTGGCCTCTTTGCCCATATTATTGACATTTCATTGCTTTCCTTGTCTCCAGTGACTGCCCTCCACCCACTGCCTTATCTTGACCTTACATTACCCTTCTTTGGACAGATGGACAACTACTTATAGACTCCATGGGGACATTTTACCCAAACTAATCTTCTTCAGCTCCTCACCACAGGTCCAACTCTAGGGACAGCCCAAGGCACACCATGATAATTGCTTTTCTCAGCAGAACCCTGATTTCCTTGTCCTGAGGGCCCAGGGGAGTGAGCGACAGATGAGCATGCCACCTGGACTCAGTGCTCTGCCAAGGGGCTGCTGCCAGTGTCCCTTTGCACCTCAGGTTGATTCCCAGGGGGAAAGTGGGTCATGCAGGCCTGAGATCTTGTATCAATATGACCCTCTTCTGTGGGGACTACCGCAAGCTGGTACCTTTCTCCTTGAGCTCTCGGGGCCAACAGCAGCAGCTATGCTTCTGATTTCAAACCACAGTGGACCATAGCATGGTTAAGTTTATCAGATTCTAAATGCCTCCTTGAATGGAGAAGCTAAAATGTGTGTCTTATTCTCCAATTTCTTTATACTGCATGTAGTGAAGGCAAGTAGTGTTTCATGGAACTTTTGTTTTGGATATATATACATATATATATATATATATATATATAGCTACATGTGTACACATATATGCATATATGGTTATGAGTCTACTAGGTGGCAACGAAAATGGATTTCATATTTGGGCTGTGCTTGAAAAGCTTGAAAGCTATTGGCCTAGGATACAGAAAGCAAAGCGCTCTCCAAACTTGCAGCCCATTTATTCAAGAGATGGAGCCAAAAAGCAATTCAGCAGCAGTGATGGGGCTTAGAAGAATCCAAATACAAATGGAAAGTGTTCCTTTTTTCCCCCAGAAAAGACTGAGATTTCTTTGGCATTATGTGCAGCTGCAGGAGGAACACCCTCAGAGATGCATCTGGGTTCCCGCAACATCTCTCCTTTCTGTATCTTTTCAGTCTCCATTCTCATGACTTTGCTCCCAGACTAAGTGAGGCACACAGAAAATACCCACCTGAGTGGTGGGGTTCTCAGGGGAAAAATGCTAATGTAATACTGGCATATATTTTCCAAGCATGCTTATCCAGAACACAAGAAGCAGCAGAGTGGCTAGCAATTCATGCTAGAATGCATCCAACTAGGAGGCAGGGGGTGCGGGCAACAGACAACAGGCTGATTCTGACCTGTTTGTGTTCTAGAAATTAGACAGCAAGGCCCCTGGTGCACAATGGAGAGGGGCAACTGGCATGAGAGAGATAGATGGCGTTATTAACTGGTAATACACCAGAAAAAGTACCAGCCCTGTGTCTGAAGAGAATAACAAAGGCCTCCATTAAGCAGAAGTTTCTAAGGAATCTCAGATTCGATTCCCTGTGAGGAATTATCAGTAACTGGGCTTGAAACAGGCACCTTTGCAGTTGCTTTTAAAGACTGAGGTGATCGCAGAGCCTCACAGACCTTGGATGAGTATGTGAGGTACCAGCCTTCCTGAAATGACACTGTCTCTGAGCAGCTAAGGCAGGGAGGGTTCCACTGGGAACGGGCATAACGCTGACACCACCGTCCCTCGCCCCACCCTGCCTTCTGTCCTTTCCCATCCTCTGTTCACAGTAGGATTCTAATCAACTCCATCCTTGGCCCTTTGTCAAATTCCCCTAGTGGTGTCCTTCCCAGTCTGTTCTCTAGACATGCCCTGTTCGTTTTTTGTTATTTATTTATTTTGTATTTGGGTTGGCATTCTTTATTTTCTTTCAAGGCCAGTCAGGTTACTTAAAAAAAAAAAAAAACACACACTTCTCATTTCATCAGCTAAATTATGTCATTAAAAATCAATCAAACAAACAAACAAAAAAACAGAAGAGCTGACTTCTATGAAAGTCTTTCCCTTTGCTCCCACTGGGATCCTCTCAGAACTGCAATACACTTCAATTCACGATGACCCTCCAAGAATGGGGGTAAGTATGAATACAATTCGAATTTCGAGATATCTGAGTATTATCTAGAAAACATGCTGAAGTCTTGTTTATATGTATCTAAACAATTTGAATTACCTTTCCTTTGGAACTTAAATGGAAAGTCAAGACAGCATAGATTGCTGTCATTCTAAATATCTCTTCTTATTGCTCAGATATGGGCAGAGAAGCAATAAAAGTGAGTCAAATCTGTGCTTACTTTTGAACCATTCTGGGATGATAAATCTCACTCTGTTGCTACTTGTGTTGTGGCAATGCTCTTCTTCCTTCAGAATATCAAAGATATGCAAATCCCAATACATGGGGAACTCTGTTAAGAGTGGTCTACATTATCTGTGGTATCCTTTGCCAACCAACGGAGGAAAAAAAGAAAGGGAAGGGCTTATTCTACCTTTTTTAAAGTGACAATTGGCTGAGACCCAAGATAAAATAAGAATTATCCAAAGTCTACAGTGAACTGGTGTCACAGCCAATGACAGGGGCCAGGTCACCAAGCTGGGTCATCTGAGACAGAAAACATCTCAGTTCAGTTCAGTCACTCAGTCATGTCCGACTCTTTGCAACCCCAAGGACCACAGTACGCCAGGCTCCCTGTCCATCACTAACTCCCAGAGTTTACTCAAACTCATGTCCATTGAGTCAGTGACGCCATCCAACCATCTCGTCCTCTGTCATCCCCTTCTCCTCCCACCTTCAATCTTTTCCAGCATCAGGGTCTTTTCTGAGTCAGTTCTTCGCATCTGGTGGCTGAAGTATTGGAGTTTCAGCTTCATCATCAGTCCTTCCAATAAATATTCAGGACTGATTTCCTTTAGGATGGACTGGTTGGATCTCCTTGCAGTCCAAGGGACTCTCAAGAGTCTTCAACACCATAGTTCATAAGCATCAATTCTTCAGTGCTCAGCTTTCTTTTATAGTCCAACTCTCACATCCATACCTATTGGAAAAACCATAGTTTGACTAGATGGACCTTTTTTGGCAAAGTAATGTCTCTGCTTTTTACTATGCTGTCTAGGTTGGTCATAAATTGTCTTCCAAGGAGCACGTGTCTTTTAATTTCATAGCTGCAATCACCATCTACAGGGATTTTGGAGCCCAAATAAGTAAAGTCTCTCACTGTTTCTACTGTTTCCCCATCTATTTGCAATGAAGTGATGGGGCCAGATGCCATGATCTTAGTTTTTGAATGTTGAGTTTTAAGCCAAACTTTTCACACTCCTTTCTTCACTTTCATCAAGAGGCTCTTTGGTTCTTTTTCATTTTCTGCCACAAGTGTCGTGTCATCTGCATATCTGAGGTTATTGATATTTCTCCTGGTAATTTTGATTCCAGCTTGTGATTCATCCAGCCTGGCATTTTGCATGATGTACTCTGCATAGAAGTTAAATAAGCAGGGTGACAATATACAGCCTGGACATACTCCTTTCCCAATTTGGAACCAGTTTGTTGTTCCATGTCCAGTTCTGACTGTTGCTTCTTGACCTGCATGTAGATTTCTCAGGAGGCAGGTCAGGTGGTCCAGTATTCCCATTTCTTTAAGAATTTTCCACAGTTTGTTGTGATCCTTTGTCCTTAATTATCTTATTGATTAACTTATTAAGAGAACATCTACCTCACTACTAATTAGGACACTTCAACTTACCGCCATTACAGATTATACCTTGATGCCTTGAAAACCTGTCTACAAGCCCCCTCTGAGCAAAATCCTATGTTCTCTGGTTTTATTTATTTTTAATTTTCATTGAAATATAGTTGATTTACAATGTCAGCAGTGGCCACAGGACTGGAAAAGGTCAGTTTTCATTCCAATTCCAAAGAAAGGCAATGCCAAAGAATGCTCAAACTGCTGTACAATTGCACTCATCTCACACGCTAGTAAAGTAATGCTCAAAATTCTCCAAGCCAGGCTTCAGCAATACGTGAACCGTGAACTTCCAGATGTTCAAGCTGGTTTTAGAAAAGGCAGAGGAACCAGAGATCAAATTGCCAACATCCGCTGGATCATCGAAAAAGCAAGAGAGTTCCAGAAAAACATCTATTTCTGCTTTATTGACTATGCCAAAGCCTTTGACTGTGTGGATCACAATAAACTGTGGAAAATTCTGAAAGAGATGGGAATACCAGACCACCTGACCTGCCTCGTGAGAAACCTGTATGCAGGTCAGGAAGCAACAATTAGAACTGGACATGCAACAACAGAATGGGTTCCAAATTGGGAAAGGAGTACATCAAGGCTGTATATTGTCACCCTGCTTATTTAACTTATATGCAGAGTACATCATGAGAAACACTGGGCTGGAAGAAGCACAAGCTGGAATCAAGATTGCCGGGAGAAATATCAATAACCTCAGATATGCAGATGACAGACATCACCCTTATGGCAGAAAGTGAGGAAAAACAAAAGAGCCTCTTTTTGAAAGTGAAAGAGAAGAGTGAAAAAGTTGGCTTAAAGCTCAACATTCAGAAAACGAAGATCATGGCATCCGGTCCCATCACTTCATGGTAAATAGAAGGGGAAACAGTGGACACAGTGGCTGACTTTACTTTTATGGGCTCCAAAATCACTGCAGATGGTGACTGCAGCCATGAAATTGAAAGACGCTTACTCCTTGGAAGGAAAGTTATGACCAACCTAGATAGCATATTAAAAAACAGAGACATTACTTTGCCAACAAAGGTCCATCTAGTCAAAGCTATGGTTTTTCCAGTGGTCATGTACGGATGTGAGAGAGTCCTTCTTTGGACTATAAAGAAGGCTGAGCACTGAAGAATTAATGCTTTTGAACTGTGGTGTTGGAGAAGACTCTTGAGAGTCCCTTGGACTACAAGGAGATCCAACCAGTCCATCCTAAAGGAGATCAGTCCTGGGTGTTCATTGGAGGGACTGATGCTGAAGCTGAAACTCCAATACTTTGGCCACCTGATGAGAAGAGCTGACTCATTTGAAAAGACTCTGATGCTGGAAAAGATTGAGAACAGGAGGAGAAGGGGACGACAGAAGATGAGATGCCTGGATGGCATCACCGACTCAATGGACATGGGTTTCGGTGGACTCCAGGAGTTGGTGATGGACAGGGAGGCCTGGCGTGGTGCGGTTCATGGCATCACAAAGAGTCAGACACTCCTGAGTGACTGAACTGAACTGAACAATATTTCAGGTGTACATAAAAGTGATTCAGTTATATATATATGTGTGTGTGTGTATATATATAATGCACACATATGTATATATTTATACATATATATATGAGTATGTGTGTGTGTATTCTTTTTCAGATTCTTTCCCATTATTATAAGTTATTATAAGATACTGAATATACTTCTTGGCACTATGGGGCAGATATTTCTTGTTTATCTATTTTATATATAGTAGTATATGTTGGTTAATTTCAAATGTTCTCTAGGGTAACTACTTTGGTTGTTATCAGCCACTCCCACCCCAGGGGAAATTTTGGTAGTTAATTAAGAATAAATAAGTTAATTAAGGGTAAAGTCCTCTGAACAAAGTACAGAGATGTGTAGAGTGGGGCAAAGAAGATGAGTCAGAGGAGGATGGAATATCTGGTTTGTGGCGGGAGGTGGTGGAGGGAGCTGGGGGGTTGTGTGGAGGCCAGCAGCTGCTGCTGCTGCTAAGTCGCTTCAGTCGCGTCCGACTCTGTGCGACTCCTTAGACGGCAGCCCACCAGGCTCCTCTGTCCCTGGGATTCTCCAGGCAAGAATAATGAGCTTAAACTTCTCCTGTAGACCATGTGGAATACGACATTTCTCACCATGCTCCTCCTCTTTTCCTCTTGTGTACTTCAACACACTGTGGACAATCCTGGGGCATTTCTCCCTGCTGCTGCTGCTGCTGCCTCTGCCGCTTCAGTCGTGTCCAACTCTGTGCGACCCCATAGATGGCCTCCCTAGGCTTCTCCAAAACTATTGGCATTTTGACCCAACATGGTTCTCCATCTCTCGCCCTTTTTCCTAGGTAGCCGGTATCAAAGGGATATTCCTGGCAAACAAGAAGGTGGATGACCAGGTGAAGACATACATCACCTACAACAAAGGCAGGGATTGGCGCCTCCTGCAAGCTCCAGATATGGACCTGAGAGGGAACCCAGTACACTGCCTGCTGGTCAGTGTCCCGGTCTCATGTGAGACCACAGGGCAGACTACTTACCTGGGGATGCTCCATCAGGGGCCTTATTCTGCCAAAGAGGCCTTGGAATGCTCCTGGTGCTGGGCAGGGATTTCCTACAATTCCTACGGTATTGATCTGTGGACTCAGACTGCCATATCATCTGGATGGAAAGTTCAGTTGGATTCCACAAGCTTTTACTTGAGAATATACTATGTCCTACAACTTCTAGTAAGAGAAAGACGCATAAGAGAAAGCCTGTGCCCAAGGGTCCCAGGCAGAGCTCAGTAGTGATAAATACCTATTAGCTGATACTGATATGATACCATTTGATAAGTACTTGAAAATGGGCAAGGTAAGTAAAAGTTACATTAGAAGCCCAAGAAAATGCAGGCTGGTATGTCCACATGGATAAGAGTTAATCTCTCAGCATTCCCAGAGTTCCAGCTGTATGGGATATTGACATAGGCACATAGAGGATCTGATGTATAAGACATTATCTCTGTTCTCAGGGACTGCAACTCCAAATGAGGAGGGAAGACAGATCATTAACAGTGAAATTCACAACCCTCAATGCCCTCTTAAAGAGGACATATGTGAGAAACATTTCTACAGTCCCAGAAATGATTATGTTTCCCCTTCGCAAAAAAAGTTGCTTTTCACTACTTACTGAATATTCCAGACATTATGTTAAAAACTGGGAGTATGGTGGTAAATAGGATTAACATGGCCTTTTCCTTTTGCAGTTTTCAGTCCAGCTCCATGTTTTTGGCTTGGGGTATTAGGAAGGTCAGAGACATATGCCTACCTGTGTCCAAGAACTGGTCACAGCAAGAATTTCCCCCTCCCTAAACCTTACCCATGGATTCATCTGATTTTATTAACCTAATTTTCTCCTTTCCCCAATTTCACAATTTTTAAATATATTTTTTTATTATGTGTCTACAAATCTCTAAATCCCTAATCCTTTTAAAGAAACTCAACTAGGGATAAATAAGTAAAGAAGACTTATACAAGTTTCAGATAATGGCTTCAGACATTTTAAGTGAAATTCAGAGTAAAATTATAAACAGGAACCAAACACAGGAAGCAGAAAGAGGGACCATCTGATTGAAGAAGAGGGTAGAGAGTCAAGACTGTCTCTCTTGACCTCCCCCTCCACTGCTTCCAGTGGCCCCACAGAGCTCCAAGAAGCAGAGTGTGATGGCCACGGTCAAAGATAGGAGAAGGTCAGTGTCATCCTGTGGGTGGGACGGAATGGTCAGGAGGCTTCATGAGGCTGACCATGGACTGGACCTTGATAGACTGAGTGGGGGTGAGAAAGGGAGGGGAAGCACGCAATTGCGGCGGGAGCAGGGACAGGAAGGGGCCTGTGGATGGTGCTCAGGGCAGGTTCTGATGGGATTCTATCCTGTGTTCAGGGAGAGATGACTCCTGCCCCAGGTCATCTCTTGGGGAATGAGTGAGTGACTCACATCTAACCCTTGCTGTTCCTGGAAGGTTGGCACCTGCGAGCCCTGTATCTGGTGGGGCAGGGATGCATGTCAGGAGTTCCCGGACAGGAATGAAGTTCCCAGGAATGAAACTACTTTCTTCTTCTCCATTTTAGCCTTTCTGCTCCCTACACCTACACTTGCAGATCTCCGAAAATCCATATTCCTCAGGAAGAATCTCCAGCAAGGAGACAGCGCCGGGGCTCGTGGTGGCTACAGGTAAGGAAGACTGAGCTTCTTCCTTCCTGAGGGCTTCTGGCATATGTCATGACCTCTTTGTAATCATTTGAGCATCAGATAAAAGCTGTGGGCATTCATCCCAGAAAACAGGCAGAATTTGTGGAACTGCAAGGCCAATCTAATAACCCAGGCAAAGAGCTCCAGAACCTTGTAACTTTTGGTAAATGCAACATTTCACGTGGTCATAGGGCAGTCCCCCGTGTTAGCTAGAGGCCAGAGTTCCTTTTCAAGTCATCTGACTGATCAGAAAGGTTGTTTATAGGTGTAATAGGGAATTCTCACTTTAAGAAAATGTGATATATGAACTTCTTAGCTCACCAAGTATAAGTTGGGGTAGTTTTCTCTTTGCACAGAGGATTCTTTACAAAAGGTTTCACCCCAGAGCTGTTTTTAATCAGGTGGTCTCTGGTGCATGTAAAGGTTTGTTTACACATGATTAACCACTTGGCTGAGGGCCTGTGGGAAAGGGCAGAAAAACTCCAGGTTGCATTGTTGGAACCACTGTCCACTGAACATCAATCAGAAATGAAGATAAAACAACTCCGAGATGAAAATGAAAGTCTCCTGGGGAAAACGCTCTGATTAGCATGCATTTGATTTCCATACGCCTTTTCAGGAATACATTAATGGCATAAAGCAAAGCAGGCCTCTAATCTTCGAAGTTAGAGCTCTGGTATGAGGCAGTTTTTTTTTCTAATGAAAGTAGATAAATTCACAGAGACTTGTCGAGATGGTAAACTCATCAACCTGAAGCTCTAGGCCCTGGAGTTACTGCTCTGCTAGCCATGACTTCCTTCTCCAACCCTTCAACTGCATGAAGTTTTAAACACCACCAGTGACCATCCACTCGAATTGGGGTGACAGCTAGCATAGCCTTCTGAAGATACCTCACTCAACTCTCCACGCATAGAAACTGGATCCACCATATTTAACACCACTGGCTTCAGGGAGCCCAGCACAGTGAGTGTGGAAGGCAGGCTCTGGTACCGTGTTCCTGATGGGGGGAGCGACCCCCACACTCCATCACCCATGCCTGTTAGGCCTCCCTACTGTGGGACTGCTATACTTTGCCTCTCCGCCAGGCCTACAGGAGGCCCTGGACTGGAGTGGAAGGAACACTGGAGAACGGTAATCAGTAATAAAAGTCACAGAGCACTGACTTTGGGTTCCCTGTGGGATGGAGTGGAAAGGGAGGTGGCAGGGGGGTTCAGTAGGAAGGGGACACATGCATGCCTGTGGCTGATTCGTGTTGATGTGTGGCAGAGGCCATCACAATATTATAAAGTAATTATCCTCCAATGAAAATAAATTGTAAAAAAAGGAAAAAAAAATAATAAAAGTGATCTTATGTAAATGCTAACTATATAGCCAGGATTGCCTTATGTGGCTTAACCACTCTAAACATTGGTGTTTTCTTTGACAGTGGGAAAAATAGTACTGACATAATGGAACTGGAGTATTAAACAAAGTGATGGATTTCAAGTGTTCAAAATAGTACCTAGGAGATATTGAATGCTCAAGACATGATACCTTTTATAATATCATCATTAATATTACAGAAATTTAGAACTGCTCTTATTGCACCAGAAGAACATGATGTATGCACCTCTTTCAATAGAATCCACAAATAATGTGTGTTCAGTGTGCATCTCCAGAATGAATGAACGCACTTAGGAACTCTGTAGGCCTGCTTTCCAAGCTGAGCTCTGACACTTATGAGCCTTAAGAATTTGACCAAGTTCTTTAACCTCTGTGCTTCATTTTCCTCATCTGCAAATCAAGTTATCTTCCCCTGCCTTGTGAGGGTGTTGTAAGAATTAGAGATTGGAGAGTGTGCCTACAAGATCCCGCTGAGGGCTCAGAGCATAGTCAGGAGGGTTAGTTGTGGCTGTTATCACCTACGACCATCTAAATTACTCTAAGTCTTTATGAGCTAACAAACACAGAGACTTTCAAGACTGGATTCTGAAACTTCTTTTGCCCATATGCATGAGAATTTACTAATACTCTCCCCTTTGTAACTCTTGTGACTTTGCATAGTGCATTGAGAGGGGCATAACACAGCTGACAAGATCCTCATGAAAAGCCGGTACTGGGTCACTGACAGATGCCTCCTTATTCCCAGCTTCTCCTTACCCTGCTTGCCGGTTCTCCCTGAAGGTCGTCTCACTATCGGAAAAATAATGACAAACTTAGCCGAGGATGCCTTCCGTGGTCTGGATGGACCTGTCTCCAGAACCCTCTTCCAGATCCATGCCTGTCCCCTGCCTTCAGGCGTCAGTGGCCCTGGCCCCTCTCATCTTCACTCCTCACTGCCTCCTCCTATCTCCCACTGAGACCAGGGGACGGGGAAGCTGCATGGATGACTGTGCCTGCTGCGATTCATCTCGTAGGCCTGTTGAGGCCACCTCTGAAGGCAGATGGAGTTCCCGTCTGGAGAGTTTGGCAATTGCTTTTTAGCAGCAGAAGCACCAGAGTGTACTAAGTATCCTTACACTGTGGTTTCAAGCTGGTCATCGGGACCGCACATCCTCCCAGGCCCTTAAGATGTACAGAGCACTTTCTTGCTGTGATTGCAAATGGCCCTAGGATGTAGATGTATGGGTGAAGAGGTGGAGGGCAGGAGAACAGGTATCTTGCCCTCACTCACACTCCCTCTGCCTCCCAGTCTGGTCCATGCAGTAGCCATTCGGCCAGCCCTAGGCCCAGGCCCCTTCACCGGCCGGACCCACAGCCACCCATGCTCCCTGCCGTGCTTTCTGTACACTCTGCATGTTCATACCCTTATGTTATCCCCTCCATGGAGGTGCTTTCCTGTACTGTCTGCTTCCTCATCCATTTAATTACCCTGAGTGGACATCAGTGGTGGTGAGAGAAGCATCTGTAACCTCAGAGCATGTTAAAATTCTCCCTGTCTCTTTGTGTTTCTGTCTCTCTCTCTTTTCCGGGAGTGTCTAAATAAAGCCTTGGGAGAAAGGTACCTTGGGCGGACATGAGGCTGAAAGCATATTGTTGACACCTGCCCAGATGGGCAGCAGAACCCGTGTGATTGACCAGCTAAGCTGTTGTTGTGAGGCGCTCCCTGTTTTCCACGGCTCTCCCCATTTCTCCCTCCTATCACACCACTCCAAGGGGGACCCGCTGCCTCTTCCTCTAACCTGGCCTGGGGCCACCCTGGGGGCCCTCCTCCATTTTCACTTTAACCAGTGAGGCACAGTATTCAGATCTTCCTTCTCTTACACCATAATCCAGACTCTCCCTCTCAGAGGTTTCCTTCCTATCGGTCCAATTGGGGACTGAATGTGTTCAAAGATCAAGTCATCCTGGACGCCCCTTTTCTGTCCTCTCCTCTGGGAACTGACTTTTGGTCTCTGTGATCAGTAACATTTCTTTCAGGGATCCTTTCAATTGACCCAAGATATTTCTAAAACAAGCTTCACTGGGAGCCTTGGATTCTCATCATCACTATACCTCCAAAATCAATCTCACTGAGCTTTGCAAGAGAGGTTTAAGATATAGGCAAAACCAGCTCCTAAAGAGGATGTAACAGATGCTAAGCCCTGACAGGACTGGCAGATTCTAGCTCTTGGGGGACTATACACCTGCCTCCCTGTCTCTGTACCACCCTTGGTAGATGTTACTGATCAATCGCCAAACTCTATTCTATGGAAACCAAACATGGGCTCAGAATCTTTAGCACAGTGCTCCAGGTGGCCATGATTACAGGACAAGTTGACATTCTCTGTCATGTCCCTCTTTACTTTCTCCACTTCTGTGTCTTTCAAAACCTGGATCTGAAGAGTTGAATTCCAGAATCTAGACATAGCTCCTCAGAACTGTTCACCATGCCACTCCCCACTCCACTGGTACTGAATGCCTGAGCCCTGAGCCCTAGGGTTATTTTTGGAAGTCTGAGTGTCAAAACAAGTTGGCTAGCTGTGTGCTCCCTGATGCTGATGTGAGCTTGACAAGCTGTACCCTGGCTTTAATTTCTCATTTTGAAGCATTAAATGTCAGGAGCTCAATTAACATTTTCATTATTGCATTTTTATTGTGCTCTTATTTAGGCTACAGATGTGTGGGAGCTAACATTCCCTTCCTGCTATTTTTAAAGAAAAAATATCAGCCTCAATGATAAATTCTTACATGTTTAGGGCACTTTCCTGCTTCTAAAGACCTCCCCAAATGCACATCAACTTCATAACATAATTCAGTCACGTGTTTCCTCATTCATCTGTTGTACAATTATTTGTTCAGCAGCTCACTTTTAAGTTTGGGACATTTGTTCGGGGACCAAAGGGTTTGTGGGTAAACTTGGGCAATATGGATAGGCTAGAAAATCTTAACTACTTTCTTGTTTTTACAAATATAACCACAAGGTGATGCAAAGGGAAGAAAAAGAAGGGGACAGGGAAAAGGTGTGAAGGAATAAGACAGGAACTGTGGTCAGTCTGGGTGTAATCCAGGTGACTTCTCCTACCATGCTTGATGACCATGGTGGGGGCTTAGTCGCTAACTCGCTAAGTCTTGCGATCCTGTGGACTGTAGCCCACCAGGCTCCTCTGTCCATGGGATCCTCCAGGTGAGAATACTGGAATGGGTTGCCATTTCCCTCTCCAGGTACTTGATGACCATGGTCTGCTGAATATTGTCATCTTCTTCCGGAAACTCTATCATTTTGGTTACATATTCTGTACTGTTGGCTTATTCAGTGGCCTGGCACACAAGAAATATTTTGACAGGTTTAACTTGGAGACAGATACACATATGTACACACACACACACATACATACACATACACCAGTTTTTCTTAACATAAAATTACATATGAGAAGGAAGGTGTTCCTAGGCTAGCATAATTGTTTACTCTTCTGATCTTTGCCATCATCAAGATCAATTCTGGAGAGACTAATGGTATACAGAATGAATAGTTCAAGAGATCCAAGCTAATCAATATTTGGTCTTTGGGTGCTGCCTTTTAAACAGGCATCCCTCTTGCATTTTTTATTTATTTGTTGTTTTCCATGTTAGGTTATCTTCCTGCTGGGGTTTTGATATGACACCAAGAAAAAACTACATAAATATATTCTAAACATTACTTGGAAAACCTTTACTCTCTGCTACCCCTTTCCTCAACCCCAAGCACATGTAATCTGTAAAGTGTCTGACATTTTCAAATAATCTGCTTCTGTTTTAGGCAACATTGGTCCGGAGCTCTCACATACTGACATCAGTGTTTTCATCTCTTCTGATGGGGGCAACACATGGAGACAGGTAACTGAGAGATTCGGGAATAGGGAAGAGATATTTAGGGCAAACTCTGTCAATATTTCTCTTATCTATGGATTCTCAGGCTCATTGTGACTTTTTGTTTGTAAAACAAAAAAAATTGAAGCAGCAGTTCTGTTTGGTCAGTGTAGCTGGAAGAATCAATGAGCAATGGGGTAAAATGGGAAGAGCTGGGCAAGGAATAAGAAGAACTGGGGTTTCCCTAGTTTGTTCATTCTTTCATTCAGCAAATGGTATGCAACAGTCACCAGATGCTAATTACCATGCCTGTGTGAGGGGATACAATCAATAAAACACTTTGGTATCATTAAATGTGCCACAGGATCTTGGCAAGCAGGTCTCTTTACTTTTCTAGGTCTGTTTCTTTATCTACAAGGTGAAGGGTATAGAATACTAAGACCAGCAAAGCCACGGAAGTGGCTTAAGCCATCTGTGATGGCTTAAGTAATATGTGGGCCCAACTTTAGTTAAGGATGAGACTGCTTAATAGATATATGACCATATGAAAAATTAATTCAATTTCACAAACATTTTTGTTTGTAGTGCTGTCCAATAGAACTTTCAGCAATAAGGAAAATGTTCTGTATATATACTGTCTTTTGTGTTTGTTGCATACTTGAAATATGGCTAGGGTGATAGAGGAGCAAATTTTTAATTTTATTTTAATCAGTTTAAATTTAAGTTGTCTCTTGTAGCTACTATATTGGACAACACAGACATACAGTGTCAACTAGGTGTCACGTATAAACCTGATGAGGCCATTGCATACTTTTGAGTCCCTTTTCCCAAGGAGCTCAAAATTAAGTAGAGGAAACAGGTTCATAAATAACTGTAGTTAGACTGTGTTATTTTAGTGTCATTATTAGCTTGCAGAGAAACGGGAGGTATTAATTTTACTTGGGCAAACTGGGAAAGACTTCACGAGAAGAGCTGACATTTTACTAAACCTTAAAGATGAGAAGGTTTCTATCTGAGGAAGAAAGAGGATAAGTATTGAATGTCTTAATGATGAAGATGAAGCAACTATCTGAAATCTACTTGCACAACTTTCTGTTTGGGTCCCTTAGGGAAGATTATTATCACCATCACCAACATCATCATCATCACCACCCCCATTGCCATCACTTCCACTACTACCACTTATCAAAAAAAAAAATTACGAAGAACATTGTAGACACGACCCCTATATTAACTACTATAAGGCCTATTCCAAAGAATAAGATTCCTGCCCACAAGGGAATCAGCTGGATGAGGAACAGACACATAAATAAGAACATACTTTCAAAACATAAGATGTTCTCTTATACGTGCCAAATGGGGTAGAAACTGGAACGTAAATTCTTCTGGTCCAGAAATTCACAACAGACAAAATATTGTCCCTGAATACAAGAAATAGCTCAGCTGGCCAGGTGGCGACTGCAGCATTCCTTCCTTGTGTTGTTACCACTTGGGTTTCCTTGTCTCTTCCCAAACAACTAAGCATTGCAACTTCCACTACAGTGCTGAACAGGGCAAGAGTTAGAAGTGGCCAGAAAAATATTTTAGAGCAAATAGTATGAAGAAAAATAACATTTTTTCTTTTCCTCAGTACTGAGAATCGTCTTGTAGTCCTTACTCTCAGACTTTGATCCAGCGCTTCTATTCAGAGAGTCCACTTTTGAACTCAGACTCAGGATCTATGTTTATACCTGGAATATAAAAAACAATAATCTTTAAGTCTTCTGTGCATGAAAGCTCACCATTAGTGGGGACATTTAAAGGCAAATATGAAAAAAAAACCAATTGAAAGGTTTAGGCCCGAGAGTCCATTTCCTTTTCTCTATGGTATTCTCTGAGTCATATTTACAGGGGACACTATTCCTCCTATCCCCTCCTTTTTAACTCTGCGTATATCTTTTTACCCCCTCTAGTACGTCTCACTTAACCCACCACCCCAACCTCTCCATCCAGCTTGTAAGACCCACCATTAGTGGTTAAGAACTGGAGGAATTCTCTAATTCCACTTTTCTCTAGAAGATCTAGGGGAGAGAACTTGTTCTCTGGTGGAGAAAATTTTTTCTGTCTTAGGCTGAAGACTTAAAAGTCATAAATTGTAGAAGTGTTGCTGTATGTGGGGTTAGGTCTGAGACTTGCATCATCTTAGGTGCTTAGTAAATGCTTATGCAGATAGGTGGATGGATCACTGTATAAATCGATGAGTGAGTGGAAGGATTGATAAGTAATAGACAAATGAATGAGTCAAAGAATGAGTAACCCTGCATCTCAGGAAGCATGGTGTCTCATTGAACATTTAGTGTAAGGATCCCCAAGCACTAAACTTAAGTCTGCATTCAACTTGCATGGGAACTTAGGATGTGGTGACTAAGTCTGAGAACTCAGTTATCATGTAGACTTTAATGCCTACATGTCTAAAAGGGATTGTCTTTTAAGTTCCTAGAAAGTTTATAACCCTACTTTAAGATACATCACCTACTCAATGAACATGAGTTTGAGCAAACTCTGGGAGATGGTGAAGTATAGGGAGGTCTGGTGTGCTGCAGTCCATGGCATCATGAAGAGTCTGAAATGACTGAATGAGACACAGACCATTTATAAATTAGCAAATGTCTCATTTGAAAAGATGAGAAAGAGAAAGCTGACTAGTAACATACTCAGATGAAAAAGGTTTTTGAAGCTATGTTTTCCATTGGGTTATCTAGTTGAGCAGGGGTCTTGTTGCCTGAATTTCTTGTGGCACACTGACTCACAGAACTAGGGGAAAGAACCCTGGAAATGCCATTTGAGTGGATTAGGGACAGTTGACAGTTATTTGTTCTCTGCTAGTCCATTTTTTCATCTATTAAATGGGGATGACCTCGCTTGTCAAACTTCTTGATAGGATTGTTGGAAGGCTCAGAATCTAGATGAAACAATATATGTGAAAAACTTTGTAAACTTTCAAGCACCATGCAAATGTAAGGTGTTGCTATGATCGTTATTGTTGTTGTTGTTCCAGATCTTTGATGAAGAGTACAATGTCTGGTTCCTAGACTGGGGTGGCGCCCTCGTGGCCATGAAACACACACCTCTGCCAGTCAGGCATTTGTGGTAAGGACAGCTTCCTACCCTATTAATGAAAAACTTTTCAGTGGAAAATATTAGGACAAGTTGTTATGCATGGTTTTATACCCATTTTACCCATTTCTTCATCCATTTCTTTATCCACCCCTTCATTTAATGTACATTACATCATCCATCTCTTAGGTAACAGTAGACCAGATTATTTAGATGAGGAAGTATAATGAATAGTATTAAGATGCAAACATATTAAATACATTGCTCAGCTACACAGCTAGTACCTGGCAGCACCAAGTTGGGTTTCTGTCATCAATATGCTTCTCTTTTACCTGCAAATTTTCCAGATACTTTAATAAGTACACAGAGTGTTATTACATAGTCTCTGTCCTCTGAGAGATCATAATCAAGGTATGGAGTTTAGATTGTCCACATATTATTATAAATTTAAGCAATGCCTGCACAAGGATGCTGACTCTGTGCATTGCTGGAATCCTGAGGCTGGATGGAGCCCCCACACCCCCAGTGTGTGAGCAGGGGTGGGGGTCTTCATACCATAGGTGGCATGAGGGCTGATCCTTGAAGAAAGGATGTCATGAGCAGGAGTAGAAGTGATGGGAGGAAAGCCAAGGGACAAGAAACTCTGACCAAGCCTGGAATTCAGGAGACGTAGGGAGTGCTCTGAAGATTGTATTTGGTTGGAATCAAGAAAGTGAGTAAGTAAGGATGGGTAGGACTCAGAAGAACTAAAACACAAGTTTAAGGCATTTGGGTAGAATCCATAGGTAATTCCTTTTAGTACCAAGACCTCTCTCTCTGTAGTAGAAAGAGCTCACTCTGTTGAGGACTGAGTAGGGCTTACATTTCTAGAGAGGACAGCTTGACTCTTAATTTCATTAAGTTATTTTTTTTAACCGAGAAAAGTAACATCTCTTAGCCCTTATCATTGTATTCTAAGCATTTTTATCCAACTTGGGAAAATTATTTAATATTCACTCAGGAAAATGTAATAGGATCAAATGTTGCTTCTCAAAGTCATTAATGCAAAGTTTGATATTTCCCTTATTCCATGAAATATATTTTTTGTTGGGAAAATATTTATAGAGCTCAGAAAAAAAATAGCTACATTCCTATTGAATTTTCTCTTGTAATGGTAACGATAATATTACCCCAATTTGTTCACCTTGTTCACTTCAGTTTACAAAATATTAAGGATGATTGTTCAAACTAAGCTCTTGAAACAAAATTTTTTCCATTTAGAGGATGTTGATACTGTCGTAAATGCTACAAATATTTCCCTAAAGTTAGTTACCACCCATGCTGTCTGCTTACTTGTCTACTAATGAATGCCCTTCTCTGAAATACTCCTTGCTATGGTTAAATGCCAGCTACTGAGTGTGTCAGCAGACAACAATGGCACTTAACTCGTTCAAGAATTCTTTGCACTCCTCTTTCAAAGCTGAGTGAGTGTTTTGTAAGGGCCTGACCTTATCATTATCATCAATATTTCCTTATAAACTTCTTGATTTTGTCTCTGGCTGGCTTATGAGTTGCAAGTTTGTGAAACTCAAATGCAATTTCTTCATCACCAGTAGCTTCTAATTAAGTTACAACCTTCAAGGTAAACAAATAGTTTATTTTAAGTGGAAGAAAGGTTAAGTAATCAGTTCATTGTTCTTTTCTGTAGTAGGTCTCAGACTGACATTATTTTGGCAGCATACACAGACGTGTATATATATTTGCATAAGAAAAAGACATTGGCCTACCCACTCTCCTGCAAGGGTATAGTGGCTCTCAAATTTAAATAATAGCTATATCACCTTTCAGAAAAAAATGGAGCCATAATTGAAAAGCTGGGGAAACTTTAGCTCAGCTAACAAGGCATGCTGTTTCCTATAAATTGAAATGATAGGTAGCTAGATATGCATGGAGACAAAACAGCATACAAATGAACCCATCCATTTGTGACTGTGTACACTTAGATCCACTGAGATTAGAATTTAAGTGCTATTTCAGGTAAGCCCTCCATCCAGTATTATTAGCATTACCTTTGTACCTTAGAAGCATTACAGTGAAATGAATAATGGAGCCCCATGGAATGCAATGCTCTAATGAAAACTTATAATAGAGTTACTCATCAGCGGTAGACAGCTGCTGCTGCTGCTAAGTCGCTTCAGTCGTGTCCGACTCTGTGCAACCCCATAGACGGCAGCCCACCAGGCTCCGCCATCCCTGGGTTTCTCCAGGCAAGAACACTGGAGTGGGTTGCCATTTCCTTCTCCAATGCATGAAAGTGAAAAGTGAAAGTGAAGTCACTGAGTCACGTCCAACTCTCAGCGACCCCATGGACTGCAGCCTAGCAGGCTCCTCCGCCCATGGGATTTTCCAGGCAAGAGTACTGGAGTGGGGTGCCATTGCCTTCTCCGACGGGTAGACAGGGATCCTACTATTTGCTTAGCCCTGACAAACTGTCAGTGTCTCCCTTCAACGGAATGTTCTTGGAAACTGAAAACAAAATAGCACCTGGCCATTTTGTTCCTTTGCTCTTCTATAAGTGGTTATGAGCACTGGCGTTTTTGTTCAGAGACACATTCACACGAAAACAATAGTTCCGACCAGTGTGTGCCTCTGAGAAGTGAAAGGGCGTGTGCCATTCTTAAGGACTTCCATGGAGCTTCGTTGCCATCACCTCATGCGTTTGGGATAATGTAAAATGGAGCAATACACCTAACCGAAGGGAGGACCATTGATCGTCGATGACCATTATAACTCTCTTTCTGTGCTTGAGTATTCAGGGGAGGACTCTGATTGTTGTTGAAAGCTTTTATTCCTTTTAGCGGCTCTCATCTCAGTATGATAAAGTCACCAATGCATGGAGTTAGGAAGGGTCTTGAGGAGACATAGTACAGCAGATGCCTCTCTGACAACTCGTGAGACACCCACCTTACCAGGACAGCACAGAGCTGACCAACTTACAGATAATTCCCACCTTGTAGGTCAGCTTTAGTTCTTAGAAAGTTAGCTTTGTGCTGAACAATAACGAATCGACTTGCAATTTCTGTCTCTCAGTCCTTGTTCTGCTGCCCAGACCTATGCAGAGTAACTCTGTTCCAGAAATGGGTATGAATTTTAGAGTCCTACGCTTAGAAAGGACCTAAAGAGATGGCTCTGTCTAGGCTTTCTAAAGCTGTGGAAAGTGATCAGATATGCAATTCAAGACTGATTCCATGCATTTGTTCATTTATTTCTCACATATTCATTGAGCCTATACTATTTCTCCAGTATTAGTGTAGGGGTTGGGATATGCCAAGGACAAGACAGAATACTCATTTCTTGTTGTTGTTGTTCAAATACTTGACTTTCTTTTTTAGAACAATTATGAGAATACAAATCTTTTTTACTTTATTCTATCTGTATTTTTAAACTGATGTTTTCACACATCTATCCACATTCTAATTTCATTTGCAGACATTACCCCTTTTCTGTAGGCAACAATTATTTTTGTGTGCTGAACTATTTGGATCCTTCTTCCTTAAAAAGTTAAAAGGCAATGGTAAATTATTCAGCTCTTATTCTTCTTTCCCTTAAGCTTGATTCAATTCATAGAACCTGTTTCTAGAACAACTTGTTTCTTAATTTTAATCACATTGATTGTCAGTTTTCTACAATGACTGAAACTGAACATAGCGTTTAGGATCTGGTGAAAGGATAATTTCTTCTCTTGCGTATGCTAGCTGTCTGTGAACACACCCTAGACTCACAATGACTTGATTATCACAAAAGTGACCTTGCTGGAAAATATTTATCTTGTGATTGACAATCACCTAAGTTCTTTTCTTTTTTTTTTTTTCAGCTTGAGCTTCTCATGAGAGTTATTGTTTTTCCTTTCTCTGGCTATGGGAATCTTTGCTTTTTTTTTTTTTAGATGAAGTATTCTGCTTTAAGTTGGTCTTATCTTATAAGTGACAGCCAATTCTACATCCCTGGCTTTGATCTCTCTCCATAAATCTGGATACATCCATCCACAGGACTTCTTGACAGTGTTACAGGATGGAAATCCAAAGCACATCTCAGCCTAGGTGGACTGAGCAGAAACAAACAAAAGAACAGAAAGCTTTGCTTCTCCTATTCTTCCAATTTCCCTACCTCAGTTGCTTAACCCCCCAAATTCATGTTGTCTGTGATTTCTTTTTGTGCAAGCAAAAGCCTATTGATTTTATCTGTAAAAGTATCCTAAAAGTCTTATTGACTTTACCTGTAAGAATAGCCTCAATCTCTCCATCTCTTTCTATATCCACGATTATAACTTCTGTCCAAGCTCCTTCTCTTACTTGGTCTCTTACAGTTACCACACCTCCCCCAGTTTGGGCCCTGACAGTCCACTCACCCCAAAGGAATAAAAGTTATCTTATAATGGTTAAATCAGATCCTCTCTCTCATTTCAATTTGAAAGCAAAGTCATTTGTAATCTGCCCCAGCCTTATTTTCTTGACTCCATTTCCTCCTGTCAATCCCTCTTCCACTAATCTACAACTACCTACTGGCCTTCTATTCTTCATTTCACACCAGATCTGCCCTCCAGAATGGCTCTCACCTTGATCTTTGCATAGCAAATTCCTTATTATCATTCAGATCTCAGTTTAAATGTCACCTCCTCAGAGAGGACTTTCTTAAATTTTCAATGCAAAGTAGCTTCCCTCTCTATCATATCACTCTATTTTAACTGTCTTCATGACACTTATTTTTAACATATTTTTAGCCCGTTTATCTACATGTTGTTTGTCTCCTCAAACTAAAATATAATTCCAGTGAAACTAGGGCATTTCTTGTTCACTGCTTATCCCTACACATAGGCTACTGCCAGACTAGGCTCATAATTAAATATTTATAGGTAAATTCTATGTTTTATAGTCCTGTCTTGTCACTATTTAGAGGTCAATGGTAACTTTACTCCTATCTCTCTGGTACTGGTGATCTTATCATTTCAGCTTCACCTGTAGGCCTAAAAGAATTCCCAGTTCCTTTGTCTTGCCCATTAATGAGCTACGAATTGGGAAGGAGAAGGTGGGTCCTGTGGGGTTACCATGCAATATAGTTACTTCAGAACATTAAAAGCTCCTAGTTATCTGAAAGAATAGCTCTCACAAATGGCAGACCCAAATTTCTGATACTCAAGAGATTAATTTTTATAATGTTGTGTTTTGTGGATTTTCTTTAGGAGTTTTGGTTTTAATAATTATCTCAGTTTGAGAAATTTGGGTGCTAGAGATGACTGATCTCAGAAAGCCACTTGAATGGCACAAACTTGGGCTTCCTAGTGATACACAGAACATAAGTTATAGTCACAACATTCATCCCTCAGCCTGGCTCTGGAGACTGTCTCCTTGTTTATGCTCATTTTGTATCACCTATAGACTTTGGTTATTGTCTGTGTTAGTCTTCTCACTTGGATGTTGGCATTTCCTAGTTTTTTTTGGCTGATCCTATCCTTCCATTTAATCCATGCTTTTGCTCCTTCATGTAGATTCAGTTCATGCAGCTGCTTTTATTTTCCAACAACCTATTTCTTCACCTTGGGCTTAGTTTTGCTTTGGAAGTTCCATCTCAGAACTCAGAGCTCAGAAGGCTGTGAATGGTCCCTCTGTTTCTACTTTGTGGTATCTTATCCTCATGTATAAAGTAAAGATGGTTGTCCTCTGCCCTATTAATGGCAGTGATTTGAAGGCTCCTCCTTCCCTGGGATGCTGGTGGCACTCACAGCAATTTTTTTCTGCTGACCTTCATCATTAAGGAAACTGAGAATGAGACCAGGACAGAGGTCTTTAATAACTACTTTGATATCTTCCTATCAAGACAATAGTCAGTCCAAAGTTGTCAAAATAAATCAGGAGCTAAATAAATACATTTTTTTTTTTACCTCCTGTACTGATCAGACAGAGTTAACTAGTTAGTGGCCATGACAAATTTTGAAGCACCTGTGATTCATTAGGAATCAAACCAAGAGGATACATGGCAAGAAAGGTAAACCCATTCCTAATTATTTTTCAAATGAGAAACTCATTTCCATGAGAAGCAGTTCAGATTTGCCCAACTTCCTCTGGTTCCACATCAATGATTATTTAGCCTCAGCCTATTAAAAAAATAAGCCAAGGCCGTAAAAGTCGAAATAAGATTAACTATCATCATCATGCTATCCATTAGATCTCCAAGAACTCATTCATCTTGCATAACTGAAACTTTGTACCTTTGACCATTTCTCCCTCCTGCCCATTCTCCACTCCCACCCCCTCAGAGATCAGCTTCATTATGACCAACCTTTCACTATATCTCTATCTATCTATCAAAATATCATTTTACACTTTAAATATGTACAATTTTTTAATGTCAAAGATATCTCAGTAAAATTGTTTAAGAGAAAATAAAAGTCAAGACTGATGCTGATAATTTAGGAACTACAGAGGAAGACATGGTTGGATAACATCACCAACTCAATGGACACGAGTTTGAGAAAGCTCTGGGAGTTGGTGATGGACAGAAGCCTGGCATGCTGCAGTCTATGGGGTCACAAAGAGTCAGACACAACTGAGCAACTGGACTGAACTGAAAAATTTTTATGACCACTGACTGATTTTGTTTATAAGCAGGCCTAGGTATACCAGAAACATAAAACTTGTTTCATGACAGACTAGTTTTTCTAGCTGAGTAAAGAGATTGACTTTCTTAAATTTAAGATCAGTTTATTTGAGGAGAGAGAATAAGATAGAGAGACAAATTTGCAGAGACTGGACTGAGTAGGTTGACTAGTAATGGGGACAGAGATTTGTATCTAGTTCATGGATGTTAGCATAAGTCATGCTTGAAAAATGCCTGGATAGATTAGAAGAGTTTTCTTAATCATTCCTTTTTTAAAAAATTTATATATTCATTTAACATTTATATAGTACCTTGTGCCAATGTTTCTGCTGCTGCTGCTGCTGCTGCTGCTGCTAAGTCGCTTCAGTCGTGTCCGACTCTGTGCGACCCCATAGACAGGAGCCCAACAGGCTCCCCCGTCCCTGGGATTCTCCAGGCAAGAACACTGGAGTGGGTTGCCATTTCCTTCTCCATTGTGTGAAAGCGAAAAGAAGTGAAGTCGCTCAGTCGCATCCGACTTCCAGCGACCCCATGGACTGCAGCCTACCAGGCTCCTCCATCCATGGGATTTTCTAGGCAAGAGTACTGGAGTGGCTTGCTATTGCCTTCTCCGATGTTTCTGCTAGTTACTAGGAATGCAAAAATGAATAGCATGGTCTTTGACCTCAAAAAGATTACAGTTCATTGAGAGAGTCAGACATATATTTAAAACTGTATGTAACATTAGTTAAGAAGCATTATAATAAAGGTGATATCAAGTGGATGGAGGGGGGGCAGTCAGACAATGAACATAACCTGTGTGACCCCTGACTTCACACGAAATGAACATAACCTATGTGACCCCTGACTTCACATGATGATAATGTTGAACAGAGGGATTCCAGGTGAGTTGAGAATTCATCACTCAGCACTATGATAGGGGAAGGCCTGAATGTTGTAGGAAAATAGAGCTTCTACAGTTGAACTCAGAGAACTGTGTGTTGTGGAGTCAGAGAAGAATTAAGAACTAACCAGGCAAAAGGACTGCAGAAAATGAAGCAAGTAAAGCTGCTTTGGGGAAGGAGGAGTGTTGAGAAAAGTTTCTCAGAGAAGATGGTCTTTGGACTTTGTCCTCTGGTTAAATCAAGCAACAGTTGGGAACTCCATAATATCAAGAAAGGGATATTATTAAGGAATTGACCGCTCAAGATTGCTCAAATCTTCTTCACTAAGCAGCATCCTTTTAAAGAGTTTCAGATGCTGTGTCCACAAAGGGCCAGGCCTTCCTCTTCTCACTGGTCGAAAGATGGAACAGTGTTGCCCAGAAGGTCTCAGGCACTCAGTACTTGTTCCTAAAAGCCCCTTAAAGTGACATCAGGGAGGGAAAATGATGCTTCATCCATTCTGAACAAATAGGAAATTGCTATTTTTTGACTGAAAGACACACACCTCCCTTCCCATACGATACACCCCACACCACTCAATTTATCTGTGTCAAAAACTCCGAGACTGAATTGATTGTACTGTAATTGAACCTCAGGTTTCATTCTGAGTACTTGAAACGTGACACTCCATCCACTAAGCCCTCCTGCCTGGCTTTTTTTTTTTTTCCAATTCTAAGATGTTGAAATATTTTTGCAGTTCTTGGGGCTCTCTCTGCCTGGGCCAGGAAATGCTGTTTTGATCAAATCTCATAATAATATAGAGAGATGTTGAAGATTAATGCCTATTGATAATCCAGACTGCCATAAAATGAGATAAGAGGAGAATTTAATAACCGAAAAGCAGTTGTGAAAGAGTGTGGTTTTCTCCTCAGCTGTCTCTTCCACGTTCTTGTTTCCAACGCAGGGTGAGTTTTGACGAGGGCCACTCCTGGGACAAGTATGGTTTCACTTCGGTTCCTCTGTTTGTGGATGGGGCCCTGGTGGAGGCAGGCGTGGAGACCCAGATTATGACGTGAGTACTTCTTTGTGGCTGAGAGGAATCCAGGGGCTTGGTTTCTGCTTCCACGGGAGGCTGTGGGTTTTCCCCAGGGAGGCTTACACTGAAGCATTTCAGTCTCTGGGCCAAAGTTTCCTCATCTGTAAGATGCTCATACCCGCCAATTCAAATGGCTACTGATGGGATTACAGGAGCTGGGCTTCTAATAGAAAACTTAAGGTTTCTCATAGAATTACAGTATTGTAACAAATTTCCATTTATCCAAAACCTAAGCACACAGAAAACTTCAGGCTTCAGATGTGCTTTCTCTTTCCAAAACAGCCCAGTAAAGGACTAAAGATGGGACAGAGGGAATAAAGCAGCCAGCTTACTGAAAACAGGGAATGTTTAAAGGGAACCTCCTGGAGGGTCCTCTGTGAGACACATACACACAGTTACTGTTGCTCCACTTCAGATTCATTTGCTGTGAAAAATTTTCCATAGTCCTTTACAGTGAGCCTAGATGGTGGGGATATATATCTGAAAGCTATATAAAGCCCCAAAGTACTTTCTGAATATTAAAGAAGATAACTTGATGTTTTCTAAAAATATATCAAACTCTAATTCTCAAAAAATGGATGCCCCGTGTGTGTGTGTGCACTTGTGTATATAGAGGAGCATGGGGGAATAGTTATGGTAATACTTCACCAGTAATACCAAACTGCACCTCACCTCACCTTCCCCACTCCCAAGAGACTGGAATACTTTGCACTTTAATTATTCACTGAACAGAATGAAGGGAGTCTTCTGAGCAAGATTAAGGGGAATCTGCTGTACTGTGGAGTTGTCACAGAAAGGCTTACAGAGTGCTTCTGGACTGGTTTGGGGGAAGGTTGTCTTTTTACTCTAAGAGAGACTGCTGTTCTTTTAACCTTTGTGTTCATTAATTTCTTTATAGCTAGAATCAGTCTTCCCAAGGAGACTGATGAGCTTTGAGGAGGAGGCAAATGGCTAATTCCTATGCTTTACTTTTCCCCCAGAGTGATGTTAAAAATTTATTCATAACTGTGGATATGCAGTTTTGATCAAATGTTATAATCTAGCCCCAGACTGGACCACTTTTACCATGTTCCTCACCTCCACTTGCATCTTCATATCCAGAGAGTAGTCCAGCCACTTCTCTGAGCTTTCAGAAATACAGAAAGAACCCAGCCATGATGGAAAATGGTACACAAATTGGGGAAAACAAGCAAACAGAACAAATGGACAGAAGTCCAGCCCTAAGAAATTCAGCAGAAACACTACAAAGGGGTTTCTTATCTACAGGATTTGTCTACAGCAAGAGTCTTATAGGATTCTCAATGTCCTCATTATTTCAAAAATGTTCATAACAAAAAAATTGGCTCCACAGTATGTCTTTAAAATTATTTGAAACAAATGCAGCAAAGAGCAATTTTAAATTATCTTTAACTCTCTCTGAATTTTCCAAATTGCCTGTACAGAGCTGTCTCAAACTTCAAGGGTTTGTGAAATGTGTCTTTTAAAGCCTTAACACTCATTTTTGAGCATGTTTTTTGTGTTTGGTACATAGACTCTGTGGTTGGAAAGTGAAAGACATGATGTCAAACCCTATGAGGAACTGCTACTATAAATCTTCCCAGTGGATGTATTTCATTTGTAACTGGTGTCCTTAGCTGCAAACGTTTGCCATGACAGGACTTCTCTAGACAATTCTGTTGTACTGTGTGAGGATTTCCTGTAGAATTTGTTACTCAGGAAGTACAGCTTTAATTTTAGTTTTTCCAGCAATTTATTTTCATTCTCCTAAAATATCCTCTAAAACAGATATCTTACCATCTAAATTTCTTTTTTAAAATTTATTATTATTATTTTTTTTTACTTAATTTCCATGATAAGTGAACTCTGTGGGTAACCTGGTGAGTCACTTGATTAATTAAGAGTTAACAATATTGTGAGTCGCTTGATTAATTAAGAGTTAACAAAAAAAGAAGCACAAGCTGGAATCAAGATTGCCAGGAGAAATAACAATAACCTCAGATATGCAGATGACACCACCCTTATGGCAGAAAGTGAAGAGGAACTAAAAAGCCTCTTGATGAAAGTGAAAGAGGAAAGTGAAAAAGTTGGCTTAAAGATCAACATTCAGAAAATGAAGATCATGGCATCTGGTCCCATCACTTCATGGGAAATAGATGGGGAAACAGTGGAAACAGTGTCAGACTTTATTTTTGGGGGGCTCCAAAATCACTGCAGATGGTGATTGCAGCCATGAAATTAAAAGACGCTTACTCCTTGGAAGAAAAGTTATGAACAACCTAGATAGCATATTCAAAAGCAGAGACATTATCTGCCGACTAAGGTCCATCTAGTCAAGGCTATGGTTTTTCCTGTGGTCATGTATGGATGTGAGAGTTGGACTGTGAAGAAGGCTGAGCGCTGAAGAATTGATGCTTTTGAAGTGTGGTGTTGGAGAAGACTCTTGAGAGTCCCTTGGACTGCAAGGAGATCCAACCAATTCATTCTGAAGGAGATCAGCCCTGGGATTTCTTTGGAAGGACTGATGCTAAAGCTGAAACTCCAGTACTTTGGCCACCTCATGCGAAGAGTTGACTCATTGGAAAAGACTCTGATGCTGGGAGGGATTGGGGGCAGGAGGAAAAGGGGACGACAGAGGATGAGATGGCTGGATGGCATCACTGACTCGATGAACGTGAGTTTGAGTGAACTTTGGGAGTTGGTGGTGGACAGGGAGGCCTGGCGTGCTGCGATTCATGGGGTTGCAAAGAGTCGGACATGACTGAGTGACTGAACTGAACTGAACTGAACAATATTGTATGCAAGTTTAGCTGTTCAAGCCTAGACAGTGTTTAAGATATCGATGTTATTAATGCTTAGCATCTAAAGCTTCATCATTTGGTGAATACACAGCAATGATGTATTGCATAAACACAAGGACTAAATATTCACAGACACTATCATAATACAAATTTTATTTCTAAAATATAAATGATTTGAGAAATATGTAGATATATTTGTATAGTGAATATGTATGTGCAAGTATTTTTGTATATAGACATATGCACACATATACACGTACACATAGATACACATGTATATATGGAGAGATTTAGACAACAGAGATACACAAATGAGAGAGAAATTCCAAGGTTCTAGGATTGTGGCAAAACTTATATAAAGTTATACTACTAAAAAACTAGTGCTACCTTTTGCCAGATACTCTTATTGATGAGCAAATCAAGAAGAAACCCCTGTCCTTGTGGACTTTGCATACTTGTGCATTAAATAAACAAAAGACTCTGTCATGTTATGCAGAATACTCTGCCAAGAGATTAAAATATTTTCATAGGAACTCCAGGAAGAATATCACAGAATACTAGGAATACCACCTTCTTTTTTTGTAAACTGACTTTTCCAAGTTATTTCCCGTACTTTGTCACCAGCTATGAAAAGAATGTTTTCCTTTCTAGAACCTCCTGTAATACAACCACTAAAGAGTTTTAAGTTATGAGATCCAAGTTCTATAAGGCAAAGGTACTTACACTCAAGAAGATTGTGCAATCTGCTTTGAATTGATCAAGCCAGATGTGGCTTTTAGATCTGATGACAAGCCCTAGAAAATTGATACAGCTCTAGAAGATTGGGGAGTGACAATGGAAGCGGTCCTCAGGTTAGCTTTTCCCTGTTTATGCAGCAGAGAGATGTACTAGTCCTTCTTTTACTCTGTGTTCTCATCTCTTTATGTGATATATCCTGCACACTCCCCTATGTGGCCACACTGAACTCGTCTCATGCTTCTTTTGGGCATTACTTTGAATAATAGTGCCTATACACCAATCTGTACATGACCTGGCACTCCCCAGCAAGTTTAAGGCCATAGTTTAAATTCTGTATTTATCTAATCATAAACGGTAATACTTTTTTTTTCTTAACTTCATATGGGGTTTAGTTGGTCACATGGATATGAAGGAGGTTGACTTCAGGGCTAAATCATTTACTGAAAAGGCGATATAGCCCTTCTGTTTTCCTTTTCTCCCCAATAAGACTCCAAGGAGTGTGGTAGAGTTTTGTCCCCCTTCTACCTTGCTTATCAAGAGCTTTTAAATGTTGCTGCTACTGCTGCTAAGTCGCTTCAGTCGTGTCCGACTCTGTGCGACCCCATAGACGGAAGCCCACCAGGCTCCCCTGTCCTTGGGATTCTCCAGGCAAGAACACTGGAGTGGGTTGCCATTTCCTTCTCCAATGCATGAAAGTGAAAAGTGAAAGGGAAGTGGCTCAGTCGTGTCCGACTCTTAGCGACCCCATGGACTACAGCCCACCAGGCTCCTCCACCCATGGGATTTTCCAGGCAAGAGCACTGGAGTGGGGTGCCACTGCCTTTTCCATTTTAAATGTTAGTAAGCAGAAAAGGAACTAGAATAGTGCATAAGTTTCTTATATGGGAATTGAGACAGGCAGGTGTTTGTCTTTAATGGAATAAAGATGAGTTTTGGAAGCAAACACCCAACTGACTATAAACAATTCAAGCTTCCTATTTTTAAGTTTTCATTAAATCAAAGTTTCTGTAGTATGAAAATGACCCAGGGCCCTTTAGATAGCAGAAGGGTAGTTTCTGGAATGTTTGCCAAGAGGCAATTTCTGTCTCAATTTTAGGTTTAAAAAGGACTTTAAAACCAAGTGACCCACTAGGATGACCACTGCTTTTCTTCAAGGAATGGCCATGCAAAGACTGAAGCAGGAGTTCAAAAAAATTTTATATATCCCTTACGAATTTCAAGGACAGGAAGTCCATTTGGGGACAAGGTTGCTTAACCTTGCCATTTAACCAAAAACTTACTAATGATGTAATTCAAATAATGACGTTGGTTATTTGAATTCTGTATCTTTCCTCTTTCTGTTTAACCCTGACTCTGATGCTCAACTAGGCAGAAAGAAAGGCTAACTCATTCACACTGAGGTTTTATTGCCTTATCCTGTTACATTCATTTAAATATTTTATAAGTTTGTGATGGTTAACGTTATGTGTCAACTTGACTAGGTCATGAGGTACCTAGATACTCGGTCAGACATTATTGTGGATGCTTCTATGAAGGTGTTTTTGGGTAAGATTAGCATTTAAATCAGTAGACCCAGTAAAACAGATCATTCCTCCTAATGTGGTGGAACTTATCCAATCAGTTGAAAATCTAGATAGAACTAAAAGGAACTAAAAGGCTAACTCTTCCCTGGGCAAGAGAGAATGCTTCTTGCCTGGCTGCATTTGAAATGGGACATGGCTTTTTCTTGCCTTTGACTCCAACTGAAACTTCCACTTTTCCTGAGGTTCAAGCTTGGGATTCCACCACTGGCCCTCCTGTCTCTCCAGCTTGCTAAACCACTCTGCAGGGCTTGGGACATGTCAGCCCCCATAACTGTATGAGCCAGTTCCATATCGTAAGTCTCTCTCTCTCTCCCATCCCTATCTCTGTGTCTTTTTCTATTGCTATAGCCTATTCACTCTGTTTCTCTACAGAGCCTTGACTACTACATAGTTAATTAATTCAAAAACATTTAATGAGATTCTAATATATTTTAGACTCTTTTAAGGGGTATTAAAGAGGTAAATATAACTCTTTCTACCTTTAAGGAGCTCTCAGTCCAGTGTGTTGGCGTGGGGGGAAATTAGATACACAATCTTTGGGAAATCCTAGTTAGAAAACCAGGATATAAGTAGAAGGAAGTAAAAACTTCACATATATGAAAGGTGACAAGTGAATCAGTCTGGAAGTTTCAATAGCAGTTCACCAGGAGAAAACCAATTTATAGGTAGTAGAGTGTACGTTCAAAGAAAGCACACATTTGTAATAGTTCTGCTAAGTACTGTAACTGCAGTGCCTAAAGTAGGAGTAGGTGATAGTAGAAATCAGTAATTATTGGTTGAAAGAATGAGTGACTTCAAAGCAAAGGAAAGAACCATGAGAGCATATGCCTGAGATTAAGTGATATTAAGCAGTAGAACCTATGAAGGGTCTTAGGTTATATTTAGAAATTTGACTTATATTCAGAGTGTTCTTGAAATTGAAAATATGGAAACACTACTCCTCTTCTCAAAACCCTTCTTTAAAACTCTTCTCCAAAGTGGAAGGCTTTCCACTGCCTTTCAGATAAAGTCCAAACTCACTGAATGGTCTACAAATACCTACACTGGGTTCACGTTTAGAACTCATTTCTGGCCCCCATGCTCTAACCTCCCTTCTCTGATTCACTGGTACCTTCCTGCCCTGGGGTCTTTGTCTGTATATCCTTCTGGAATATACCTGTCTTCCCCACTTGAATAACTAGCTTCTAATCAAGTATCTTTTAGGTCTCAGCTTATGTATTAGTTTTTCTGGCACATCTTCCTTTAGCCCACCGGAAAAGGTTCGAGCCCCATGTTATATGTAGTCCTACCTCATATATTTTTTCCTTCACAACACTTTAGGCAATACATATTAACAAAAGTGGTAGTTTTAGTAGCTTATCCTCCCTCTTCATCTCCCCCTAAGATACAGAGATATTTATATACATGTAAACACACACAGGCAAACATGCAAACAAGCGTGCGCACGCACACACAGACTTTAAGTTCCCATGAGGGAAGATCTCTGTTACCTTATTCTTTGACGGCCATTTGCATCAGTTTTGTACTAGCACTGAGGATTTAACCATATATATGTATTGATTGATTGAGTGGCAGAAATGAACGTTATAGACCCCAGAGATTCTGACGTGCTCTATGTGATCAGAATCCAGGAGTTGCCAATTATGGGAGCCTGGAGTTGGGGAGGAATCTGAGCGGTGCATGTCTCTGCGCAAATGTGCATATTGGCAATGATGAAGCAGGGTGGGTAGAATGGCAGTGGGCACAGAAGGGCAGTTAGAGAATAAGGAACATCCGAGGAATTTCTTATTTCCTTCACCATCCACAGACTCTTTCCAGCTTCCACTTCTACCAGAAGCCAAAGCTCAGGAGCATGCAACTTCCTAACACCATGCTTTTTTAGAGGAATTTGTGTGGGGGAGACAGTCCCCAGGTTTCAGGCATGGGATTTGCTTGCTTTTATTGCTCTTTTTCCACTGTCTCTTCAAAGGTTATTATTTCAACATTCCCCAGGTAACCTTGACAGGAACCATCTAGTCTAGTCTAATTCACAGTGAAATGTGACCATTCTTATTACTTAAGGCTTAGAACGGGGCTGAGTGATTGACAAGCTGGAGGGCCTATTGCCGTCTCAGGCAGAGGCTTTCCAGTCGAAGAGATGCCCCTGGCTGTTAGAGCATTTGTGTTTCTCTGGTTCGCTGCTGCTGCTGCTGCTAAGTCGCTTCAGTCGTGTCTGACTCTTGTGCGATCCCATAGACGGCCGCCCACCAGGCTCCCCCGTCCCTGGGATTCTCCAGGCAAGAACACTGGAGTGGGTTGCCATTTCCTTCCAATGCATGAAAGTGAAAAGTGAAAGTGAAGTCACTCAGTGGTGTCCGACTCTTCACGACCCCATGGACTGCAGCCTACCAGGCTCCTCCTCCGCCCATGGGATGTTCCAGGCGAGAGTACTGGAGTGGGGTGCCATTGCCTTCTTTTTGGTTCGCGACTGGCCCCCACATCAGTGTTTTAAGGAGAGCTCTTTTTTTGCTTGGCTCAGATGTGGCATCAGATGGAAAAACACTGCTTTTCTGCAGTCTCAAAGCAACATTTGAAATTCTTTCTTGATATGAAATATTTTAACCAATTGGTTGTGATTCATTTGATCCTTTACAGGGCCCAAGGAGAACCTGGCAGCCTGTTAGGGGAAAAGAAATCCTCAAAGGGAGGGGTTCAGCTTCCTTGGAAGAAAGCAGATACTCCCTAGCAGGAGCAAGTGTCAGCCAGCCTGCCTCTGCTCTACTCCTTCCTCTGTGTCAGCTGTCTGCTGAACTCTCTCTCAAACTTGATTTCACTGACATCTCACAGTAATCCCACCAGGTAGACTGGATTATTGTCCTTGGGCAAGGGAAAACACTGAAGCTCAGAGAAATTAAGTGCTCAGCTCATACATAAGAGGAAAGCAGAGCAAGTAATGTGAGTTTCAAACTTTAGGCTCAGAACTGAAATTTGAAGAAAGGTACTAGAATTCTCCAAGGATTGTTCACTAAAGGATCACGGTGTTTGGGACAAGAAGGGCAGGGATGTTATTCACCAAGAATTTTACTCACTGTGTTGCCAGACACGAAGTCACAACAGACCCATTCAAACACAACCTTTCTGAAAACTAGAAAACAAGTAAATGGTAAAGGGGCGGGACAAATTGTAGTTGCCATTAAATATCAAAGAAGTGATTAGAATAGATACGGCTTTGTGTCTCTTCAGAGATGGGGGAGCAAAGGTATCCAGGTGCGGGGAGAGTTTGAGCACACATGGAGCAATAAGAACTTGTTTGGCCTGAAGAGGGGAAAGCAAGAAATGGGAAGGGCCAAAGATGCTCTCAGCAAATTGTCTGGGGCCAGTTGCCTCGCTGAGTCCCTGTATAAATCCATTTCTAATTGGCATAAATCTCTGATCCATTGTTCCACCAGCAGAACTAATAGCCGAAGTGAAGGGGAAGAAATAACAATTTTGTAGAAAATTATGCAAACCCCAAAGCTGCAGTTTTTTTTTTTTTTTTTTTTTAAAAAAGCAAAGATCTTCTTTCTGCCTAAGAGACTGTGACTGCATGCTTAGCAAGAAACATGTTCTCAAATACAGCCCTGGTGTAACACAGAGGCCCAGCCCTGAGCTTAAATGTATTGTTTAGCCTCTAGTAACTGCATCCAATAAAGTCATTGGAAATTAACCAGCACTGCTTCCATTGATCTGTTTTTCAATTCTCTGTTGTTTGCTGGAAGAGTCTGATTTTACTTTGCCCAAAGTAAGTCATTCGAGTAATCAGCCAATCCAGTGGAGCCCTTAAACCATCGCCTCTCAGGCTGGCTGCTGGATTCAGGTCCTTCAGGTTGTCACCAGCCTTGCCATCCATTCAGAGGCCTGCTGAGTAGGAGCCAAGGAATACGAAAGCAGAATTCACGCCTCCACAGGGACTTTGGATGATTCTCCAAAGGGCTTCGGATGATTCTGGCAGATACTGGAAGCTGGCAGTAGCCTGGAAAGAAAAGGCTTATGTTGACCAGTAGATTGCTGTGTGGGGTGAGTGGTGGCTGCGAGCGGAGATTTTTTAGAGTCACACTCCCGGGACAGGTCTCAGACCGCCACTTGCCATCCCTCTGATCTTAAATGTCTTACTTACCTTTCTTAGCTTTGGGTTCTTCATGTGAATGTGAGAATTAAGTGAAATAACTAACACGGAGTGACATTTGAGATGCTTCCTGTCTCCATAGTCTAATGATCAAGAAATGGGCCACCTGCCGGAAGAACTTTAGCCAACTAGAGGAGAGGTGAGCAGACGCTCCGTGTAAAGATTTTAGACTTTGAAGGGTCTTTCCTGCATCTGCTTGGTTCTCCTGGTCCAGTGTGAAACTCACCGCAGACAATATGCGGTGAATGGATATGCGATACGGAAGACAGCATGCAGTGTCTTCCAAGGAAAAGTCACTTATAGATGCTGAACTTTGAATTTCATACAATTTTCACATGGTATAAAATGTGATTCTTCATTTGCCTTCCCCTCCAACCATTTAAAGTATAAAAATTATTGTTTGCTCATAGGCCATCCAGAAGAAGTGTTGGGCCAGATTTGCCCCATTGGCTATAGTTTGTTGACTCTGAACAAGAGGGTGCATGCAGTTTAATCTTTTGTTACAAATACTGAATTTTTAAAATGATTTATACAAGCTTCCCCTATCCGTAAACTATTTTAGTTGCTTATGAAGGAAGTGATCTCCTGGTATCCACTGGTGATTGGTTCCAGGACACTGCTCACCACAGTGGGTACCAAAAATTCACAGATGCTCAAATCCTTTATATAAGATGACATAGTATTTGTATAATATCCTTCTACATACTTTAAATCATCTCTAGATTACTGATATAATATTTAATTCAATATAAAAGCCATTAAATAGTGTATGGCAAAGTCAGGTTTTGCTTTTTGGAACTTTCTGGATTTTTTTTTTTTAAATGTTTTGGCCCATGATTGGTTGAAATTGTGGATGTGGAACCAGCAGATATGTTGGGCTAACTATATTGAATTGACAAATCATTGGAAATGATTTCCTCATTGAGGAAGTTTCCTCATTTCTTTTGTTAGCCATACAGACAAATCTCACCTCTTTCAGGAAGCCCTTCAAGTTCCTCCAGCTCTTACTTATCTTCTTTCATTAAATTCCTACCTTAGGCTTCTGGGTTTGGACCACAGATAAATAGTTTGGTCTACATTTTTCTTAATGGAACTAAAATTTTAAATCAGAAGCATCTTGTAGCATTGAGCCCAAATGCCCATCATCCTACAGGCTGCTGGAGCTACATGGAAGCTGCCTCCTTTCCACTGGTTGAGCTGTTTCTTGCCCGTCTCTCATCTGATGTGTACATCTTCTCCAGCTGTATCAGTTAAGTTGATCCCCTGGCTCCTATATGATTTTGGGTTTGTGATTCCCAATATTGACTCTACATCCTTAATTTTATACCTTTATTTTTTTCCTAATAGTTCTTTTTGAAAGTTTTTAAAATATAGTAAAGCACAAAGAATAGTATTACAAACACTGGTGTGCCAACCCCTTGGAATTTAATAAATACTAACACGTTACCATTTTAGCTTTATATTTCTAAAATAAATATACAGGGTATCCTAGGTACTCTAGCAAAGTAATGCTCAAAATTCTCTAAGCCAGGCCTCAACAGTATGTGAACTGTGAAATTCCAGATGTTCAAGCTGGATTTAGAAAAGGCAGAGGAACAAGAGATCAAACTGCCAACATCCGCTGGATCATCGAAAATCAGGAGAGTTCCAGAAAAACATCTACTTTTACCTTATTGATTACATCAAAGTCTTTGGCTGTAGACCACAACAAACTGTGGAAAATTCTTAGAGATAGGAATACCAGGCCACCTGACCTGCCTCCTGAGAAATCTGTATGCAGGTTGAGAAGCAACAGTTAGAATTGGGCATGGAATAGCCTGGTTCCAAATTGGGAAAGGAGTACATCAAGGCTGTATATTCTCACCCTGCATATTTAACTTATATGTGGAGTACATCATGCAAAATGCTGGGCTGGATGAAGCACAAGCTGGAATCAAGCTTGCTGGGAGAAATATCAGTGACCTCAGATAAGCAGATGACACCACCCTTATGGCAGAAGTGAAGACCTAAAGAGCCTCTTGATGAAAGTGAAAGAAGAGAGTGAAAAAGTTGGCTTAAAACTCAATATCCAGAAAACTAAGATCATGGCATCCAGTCCCATCACTTAGGGCAAAAAGATGGGGAAACTGTGGAAACAATGAGAGACCTTATTTTGGGGGGCTTCAAAATCACTGCAGATGGTAACTGCAGCCATGAAATTAATAGACGCTTGTTCCTTGAAAGAAAAGCTATGACCAACCTAGACAGCATATTTCAAAGCAAAGACATAATTTACCAACAAAGGCCCATCTAGTCAAAGCTATGGTTTTTCCAGTGGTCATGTATGGATGTGAGAGTTGGACTATAAAGAAAGCTGAGTGCCAAATAATTGATGCTTTTGAACTGTGGTGTTGGAGAAGACTTTTGAGAGTCCCTTGGACTGCAAGGAGATCCAACAGTCCATCCTAAAGGAAGTCAGTCCTTAAAATTCATTGGAAGGACTGATGCTGAAGCTGAAACTCCAATACTTTGGCCACCTGGTGTGAAGAACTGACTCACTGGAAAAGACAATGATGCTGGGAAAGTTTGAAGGTATGAGGAGAAGGGGACGACAGAGGATGAGATGGTTGAATGGCATCACTGACACGGTGGACATGAGTTTGAGCAAGCTCCAGGAGTTGGTGATGGACAGGGAAGCCTGGTGTGCTGCAGTCCATGGGATCGCAGAGAGTTGGACATGGCTGAGTGACTGAACTGAACTGATCCTAGGTAGAGTTGGTCTCCTTGGAGTTGCCCATTTCCAAACCCCTTCCCATTGCTTCCTACACTAATCAACCACTGCTGTGAATTTGGTGTATATCCTTCTAGTAAGGGTATTGATACTTTTAGTACATATTTAATTATCTATAGAAATACATGTGGTATTCTTTGTTTTTTTTAAATGTCTAATTATCTAAATGCTATTATTCCTCTATGTGTCTGTCACTGAGTATTACCAGACTTGGGACAAATCCGTCTGATACAGGCACATAAATGCTGTGGCATTCTATTGTGATATGAATATGTATAGTTTATTTCTCCATTCTCCTATCAATGGACATTTAGTTTTTTTCCTGTTTTGCACTATTGCAAACAATATTGTCCTATCTTTATATGTGTCTCCAAATGCATACACAGAAGTTCTCTGAGCTGCATACCTAAAAACGGAATTGCTGGCTCATGGTGAATTGGTGTTGTCACTTCTATTTTTCACCGTGTTCTAACTGTTTTACATATTGGTCATCTCTGCAGTTATAGTGTGAGGTCTTTTTTAGTCTGAAAGATTCATGAGGTTGGCAACTGTCTTATTTGTCATCCTCCACAGCCCTGAATGTGGATGCCTGTGCATAACTGGGCTCAGCAGATATGTAAAGAGTGAGTAATACTATTATTGAACTGAACTGCAAACTATTTAAGGATAGGAGTTGAATTTTTTCTGATTCTTTTTACCTCTTGGTTCAGGATTTGACACAAAGAAGGAGACTGAGAAATGACAAAGGAAAACCGGTCCCTCCTTACCCTGTTCCCTATGGCTTGTTTGATTCCCAGATATTTCCTCCTCTCTCAAAAATTATCTTGAACACCCATCTTCTCCCTTTTGGTTCCATCTCTTAGGTCCTCCTTCATCACCAACTCCTGACTTATCTCTCACAGGTTCATGGAACATACTCCCAATGTTGTGGACTTTAAACATTCAAGCCCATTTAAGGAGCTTATTAAATTTTGAGAAAAGAGTCAAAGTTGTTTGGACATTTTCTTTCAATGCATTTAAAAATCAACTTTCTTTCTTTTGCCTTTGCAAGTTCAAAGCCTTTCAGTCTCTTTCTCAATCCTCCCTTCTTCTCTCCCAATACTTATTATCAAACCTTTTAATCCCTGCCCCCTTTCACCATCTCACTCATCATCATATTGTGTAACTAACACAGGCTCTGCATGCAGGATTCCTTGCTGATGATCCGCTGTCTATTTCTATTAAGGTCTAGTTTGTGTCTCACTTTTACTCAGTTCCTCTGTAGCTGCTGACCTCCTTTACTACTAATCCCTTCTGCTCCCTAATGGGAAACGTATCAGGTGGCATGGAAGCACTCAGAAAGTCAAGGATGTGGCCTGAATTTCTGGAGACCAACAACTGCTGGCCTCCAAGCCTCACCTTTCTAGGGCACTGCTCTTTCTGCTTTGATTTGAAATTGGTCCTTGGCAGCTTCCTCCATGGAAGTAGAGAGGAGGGCTTATGGGGGCAAGGATGCAAAGGAGGTGAGGGAGCCTAGGTTTTTCAGAGAGAACTGAACTCTCTAGGAACCCCTGAAGAAGGGCACAGGAATCCACCTGTATCAAGTTGCTATACAAGAACATTGATTCTTTCTCTATTCAGTGGTATGTATTGAGTACCCACTACAAGGTAGACACTGTTCTAAGTGCTCTAGGAGCCGAGCTAAGGCATAAACAGTACAGTCAGGGTCTCTGCTGATGGAAAGGTGCTATGTTCTACAGCCTCTTCTACACCCTATAAAAGAAAACAAATTTGTATGAGGTTTATTTCAGCACTAGTATTTATGGAATATTCTCCATAATCAAATTTTTAACGGTGGTGGTGGTGATGCTGGTGGTAGCAGTGGTGGTGGGGTGTGTGTATGTCTGTGTGTTACACAGAGAAACAGGCGGGTAGGGAGAGAGAGATTTCAGGATTACTTCTAATTTCCAAAGTCTTTAACTCTAGTTGAGGACTGTGATTAGTGCTTATCTCTTAGTCTGAGAAAGAAGAACACTGTCAGTGAATGGAAGGGAATATCACAGAATATTAAAAGTGGTTTGCCTCTAGTGAGGTTTTTATGTTTCCATCTATAGATTTTATAGTTTTCAATTTTTATAATGAGAATGCATTCTTTTTATAATGAGAAAATGGAAATCATTTATCAAAACGTACTCATGAAATAAAAAGTAGCTTCCAGATAATGAAAGAATAGAGGCTGCGTTTATTCATGTGTAGATGATTGGGCTGCCGTCTATGGGGTCTCACAGAGTCGAACACGACTGAAGTGACTTAGCAGCAGCAGCAGCAGCAGATGATTGTTTGCGTCACACTTACTCTACCTTTGAGGTCATGACCTAAGGGAAGGGAGAGTCTTAACTACCCACCATCGCTCCTCAGTGCTAACTAATGCTCTGAGTAAATTAATACTAAGTCATTTCAAATAAGGAAGCTACTAGAATCTATCAAAGACAAGAAGGAAAAAAGATAAATCCTATTTGTAAAATAAAAATTCAGGAAATTACTAGATAGTGGCTTTGGATGAAGCAGTGCTCTAAATAATTTTTTCAAGGTCATCTGGTTAATTTATGCCTCATTTGTAAGTTATTGTGTATTTTAAAAATTAATGAAAGATTTAATTATAGCAGGGTTGCCTGTGACCTTTTGTGAAATGACTTCATCATAAATCTACAGGTATTTCAGAACTGTTTTCCAGGTTTCTAATAATTTGACCTCAAATTAATGACATCCAGCCAGTGAAAGTCGTCAAGCCAGGGTAAAAGGTTTGAGTTGGGATTTGCGGTTTCCTAGCAATGGCTAATTCTGAATCCTGGACGGAGGTGGCATAGAAGATGGTGTGTGACTCACCGGAATCCACAGCTGGTTTAATTGTTTACTTAGAAGAATGAGAAATAAATCCAGTGTGTCAATAGGGGAAATTGCAAGTAGCCAGACTGTCATTGCAGAGCCTTTGACTTGAAGTGAAATGAAAGTCGTTCGGTCGTGTCTGACTCTTTGTGACTCCATAGATACAGTTCATGGAATTCTCCAGGCCAGAATACTGGAGTGGGTAGCCATTCCATTCTCCAGGGGATCTTCCCAACCCAGGGACTGAACCCAGGTCTCCTACATTGCAGATGGATTCTTTACCAGCTGTGTCACCAGGGAAGCCCACCTTTGACTTGGAGCATATTTATCTTCATGTCAGTGTGAAGGCAACACCTGGACCAGTGGAGCATCCTTCTTGCCTAGTACCCACAAGGATTCTCCTTCATTTGTGAACTGAAGGTTTATGCCTTCTTTCTAGCCTGCCGACCATCCATGAAGCCCAATTTAGATTCCGTCACCCTCCCTAGTATCTCTGACCATCACCCACCTTAGGAGCTTGATGAGAGCAGCTAAACTGTCTCAGCTCAATTCCCAGAGACCAGGATACATCATTGTCTATGTCATCCTGATGACTCATTTGATCTGTGAGACTATGCAGAGGAATGCCACATCTTAGCACATCAAAGATAATGCTCTCTTAGAAGAATCTAGTAGCTCAGTTTATAGTTCTAGAGTTGCAGGCTAGAGTTTGGGAAACCCAGAACTCTCTAGATACGAGAGCCTTAAGGAAAAGCCAGCAAAGTGTGAAAAGTGGCTCTTGACTGAAGCCTTCCCTGGTCAACCCTAGCTCTGGATGTGATCACCTTCCTACCCTGTGTTCCTCCAGCAATTACTCATGATACTATTGTCATGTATGATGTTCCATGATTCATCCTGCAAGATGCAGAGGTTTCCCATGAAAAGCAGTTAGTCAGCCAGGAGAAAGACTTGGCATTCAGGTGACTTGGACTCTACTCCTTTATGTTAGTGAGCAGACCACTACCTAGGCTTTGGTTTCCCCAGTTAGCAGGTGAAGGGTTTCAGCCCAAGGTTTATCCCTAAGGACCTCTAGTCTCGAGCATAAGACTTTATAGCTTGGTTTGTTCATTTTCCTGCCCCAGGGACTTCCAACTAGAGGCCAAGCCAATGAAGATTATCATAGTACAGATACAGGTACATAATTCTCCATGTAGTAAATGCTTTAGACCTTGAGACAAATTGGGCCATAATTGGAGCTCTCTAGATAACACCTTCTCTGCCTATTTCTCTTTTCTTATTTACAACAACTGTGCTTTCAGTTTTATATATTTCATGGTGTTTCTGTTTTTTATTTAAGCAACCTAATAGACCCCCATACCCATACGTCTATGCCAAACAGTGCAGATGATTGCTAATGAGTCACAAAATGCTTGAAAAGGGATATGAAGTCTTGTTGAAAGCACAGTGCTAAGAACCATGTTATAACATCAGCAACAATCACATCAATTGGACACCTGGCTCCAACACCTATTCACTGCATAACCTTTTCATATGAGCTATTTAGCTTCTTTGAGCCTTAGCTTCCCTATCTGTTACATGGGAACAATAAATGAGATAATTCACACAAAGTGGTTAGCACATTATGTTTCACTAAATGATGACTAATATTGATGTTTTTATTATTATCGCTGTTATTTGATTGACTTCTGCTAGAATACCTACTGTTTGCAACGTCTTAAAGTAGAGATAGTGGGAATATAAAAGCATAAGATGTACTATCTGCCCACAAATCCTCAGGCATCCAACAAAAGATATGAAATGAATTATCATATTTAAGTCCTATTGTATAAAATTATATATAATTATTATAATTATATATATTATTATATATATAACACACACATATATAATACATATTATTATATAAAATATGAAAGGCAGTTTAAAGTATTCATTTCTTAATTTCTACTAAATATTATAAATATACAACACATTTTAACCTCAGAATTCTGCTAGGTCATGCTATTATCTTCATTTTGCACATGAGAAAACTGAAGTCTAATTAATATGTATACAGAATTTCCCATTGGTCCAGGACTGGGGCTCACATACTGGCCCATATGAAGTCAGCACCTTTTATGTGGGACCATTTCCCAGACAACACATGGTACTGTGCAAGGCAAAATTTGTGTAAGTTGAAGACTTGTAAGAGTTTAAAATCTAGTGAAGGCAATACTACATATAGGGACATATTTTATGAATTATGATGCCTGTTGGAAGTGCTAAGGATGACACTCAAAACAGAACAAAATGCTACAAAAATTCAAAGTAAAGAGATCGTTTTTTTCTTTATAAGAAAGGAATAGAGGAAGAAGAAAGATACAGAGAGCAAAAAGTTAGCCTTTAAATTAAGATAAAAAAGAACAATCCATCAAGAAGACAGAAAAATCTCAAAATCTGTAGAGTGCTATGATTACACAATATAAAAATCTACAAAGACTCAAGGAGAAATGGAAGATTTAAAATATCATAGAGGGATAGTTTAATAAACTTCACATAGAGCAAGCAGTCCAAAAGTTCATGTGATTTTGGATATGAATGACACTATTAAGAAACCTGATTTAAAAGAACTGTATACAACCCTCCATACAACAAATAGAGAAGTAATTTTTAGAGTAAAAATTTAATATATTTTTTAATTGACTACATACTGGGTCACATAGAAAGGCTGGACTAATTCCGAAGAACTGATATCATTGAGATTATATTCTCTTTAAACATTACAAACTGATCAAAATCTTTAAGTGCTAAGAAAATAAATTTTAAAACCTTCATCTGTTTATTTTTGAAAAGAGAAATCAATATGGTCACTACAAAATACTTAGATTTGAACAGTTTTCCTCCCCCTTAATCTCCCTCCCAAGAAACACTGCATATTATTTGCCTTGAGACTTGCAGAATGGGCAGGAGTTGGACATATAAGATAAGATATTGGGGGAGGCATCCTAGGCAGAAGAAGAGCAGGCACTAGGAAGTCATGTTTCTTTTACTGGAAAAAATGGAATTCTGTCTGAGCATGAGGAACACTATGAAGTAGCAGGACATAATACTACAAAGGAAGATAGGGAGGCTCTTACATCAAATTCACAGTTCTTAGTGTCATATTCATGACTAAATCTTGTAAGAGTTCGGAACAAGTGTAGGTGCCTTGGGAGTTTTCTGCATAGAAGTTGAAAAGAGGAGTGTCACAGAAGGACATTAGGGGACCTCTTGATCCACATGTGAAGCACAAATGCCAAGTGTAGGGACAGAGAAAAAGAAGGCTTAAGTTACCAGCCGAGATGTGAAGAGGAGGGGTGAGAAGAGAAGTATACTTAAAGAAGAGGGAGGTGGAAAGTATGGTGTTTGAAAAATCGAGGAAGCCCTCTGCCTGGAGGAGAAGATTATCATCTATTTATACAGGAAATCAGAAGTTTAGAAGAGAGATCCTTTAGAGTTTGAATACATAAGGAACACCTTTAAGAGGAGGTGGCCTTTAAGTCAGAGCTTGTGTTGGTTTTAGAGCAGGCAGAGACCATAGGAGGATATTTCTAATGAAAAACATGGAAAAAAGCAAGGTGTGTAATCAGGAGTATATGTGGGTGTGTGTATGTGTGTATGTATGTATGTATATGTGTTTGCTAGAGACTCTGATAAGCATTCCACAGCTATTATTATCAGCACGTGTGTGTACACACAAACACAAGCACCTATGTAGAGCAGGCACCTGTAGAAAGGGAAAGAGACCAGTTTGGCTAGGGCAGAGAGGGGAGAAGGAAGAAAATTTGGAAAGGAATATGATGGAAATGGCATAGGATGAAATGCTAGTTCTGGGAATGTGGTCCCTATTCTATAACCTGCAATTTCTGAGTAGGTATGTTCAGTTCAGTTCAGTCTCTCAGTCGTGTCTGACTCTTTGTGACCCCATGAATTGCAGCACGCCAGGCCTCCCTGTCCATCACCAACTCCCAGAGTTCACTCAAACTCACATCCATCGAGTCTGTGATGCCATTCAGCCATCTCATCCTCTGTCTTCCCCTTCTCCTCCTGCCCCCAATCCCTCCCAGCATCAGAGTCTTCCAATGAGTCAACTCTTCACATGAGGTGGCCAAAGTACTGGAGTTTCAGCTTCAGCATCATTCCTTCCAAAGAACACCCAGGACTGATCTCCTTTAGAATGGACTGGTTGGATCCCCTTGCGGTCCATGGGACTCTATGTAGCGTCATTGAAATAATGCTCTAAGACAGTGGTCTGGGAACAGGTGGGGGTAGCTTTCATGAAGATGTAGGTGTAAACTAGTGAGGCAGGAGGTACTGAGAGCCTGGAACATAGTCTTCAGCAGGAGGAAGCACAGCCAGTAAGAGCTTTGGCTTCACATGAATGTCAACTTGATTCCCAACTCAGTCTTGACCTTGAGCATGGTCCTAGAGCCAGAGTTTTCCTCATCTGAAATGGCTGTGCCTAAGGTTCTCAGGTATTCTGTGGAGGATTCAGGATGGTAATAGCTGAGGAATATTCAGCAGAGTCCCTGGAATCTGATAAGCATGCCATCAGTGGTAGCCATCAATGGTAGCTGTTATTGGTTATCAAGGCATAGGAGTGGAATACAGAAGTTGGTGGATGTGAGAGATTTTTTAATATAAATTTATTTATTTTAATTGGAGGTTAATTACGATAACCCCATATGCAAGACAGCAAAAGAGAGATTTTGTAGAAGTCTAAGAAAAGGATGGAGTCCCAGGCTAGAGTTTAAGAGCGAGGACAGGCTGAGGGCTAAGTCTCTGCTAATGCAGAGGTTTCTAGCCTGATATTAACAGAAAGAGGAACATCAGGAAGAAACAGACAGAGTCAGTTTTGGCCTTGTTCTCTTTCTTGGGGCAGATAGAGATGAGAGAGCTGGTGGTTCCAAGAACTCAAGGCCCTAGTGCTGGGGTCACTTGGGAAGATAAAGGAAGGGAGTCCTGGGGCAGGTGGATGACAGCATAATATTATCTCAGTTGAGTTCGATCAAGTGTTTCCTCAAAAGTTAGTCTGCAGTGACATGCCTGCTAATCTGACTCCCCAAGAACTGTTCTTTCGTTTACATATTTCCAGTGACTTCCTAATAATGAATTCTTGTCATTTTCCTCTTGGAAGAATTGTGGTCAACCAGTCTCTTCTTGAAATTTCTTTCAGCTTTCACAACTGTATATAAAGCTGGTGCATTTGGAGGTTGAAAAAAGCACCCAGTTACTATGCAGGGGAGGATCAGGTGACCCAGAGTTGCTCTCCAGTAAAGAGGAAAACATCTTTACAGAGCCTGCTCCTCTAATTACACTTAGTGTGGCATTGTTTCCACCTAAATTATAGCAGTTATATACCAAGATCCCCTTTGAAATCATTTAATTAATGAGTAGCTAACCCTCTGTGTGGATGGAATTCTAATGAAGTCTTTTACTTTTATAAACTACCTCCCTCCCTCAAATCCCCCAAAGCCCTTCCCACAAGGCTTATTCAGGTTTGGATAGTGGATTAGAGAAGGTGTGTTATTTAGGGTCCCAGCAAATCATAGATGTTTGTGGAAATCCTAGCGCAGTCCATGATAACAAGAGGTAGAGATACTGCTGCTATTTTTCCTGAGATTGTTTTTGTTTAAACCCCAAAGGACATACAACTCAACCATGTTCTTCAGCCCAGAAATAAGGCCAGATAAAGCTATCACCCCAGTTTTGGAAGAAGTAGACAATTTTGATAGATTAATTCTACCCATCAATCAACCCAGAACTATTTATTGAGCATCTGTTATATGAAAGAAGTGCCAGTGGAGACAAAGATTAATGGCTCTAATCGTTAAATCCTTTGTGAATGGGGTTACCAGGAGACAGTTTGTTTACCTGAAAGTAGACATAAGGATTAAAAGAAAAAAATTCTTGGAAATTGTTTTTAACGAGCCACGTTTCATCTAGACAATTTTTGCATCCCACCCTTTCAGTAGACGTGTCACTGAATAAAAATGTGTAAGGAAGCTGAAAGCTTGAGAGATGAAGTGATTTGCTCAAAGTCACCTCACTAATTTAGTAGTAGACAAGGACTAGGAAAAGACAGGTCTTCTATTTCCTTACCTGGTATTGCCAGGCCCAGACTACCTGTATGTTAAATGTTAAACAACCACACAAGAGCGTAGGAGGACACTTTGCGACCAGAGTCACAGCAGCACAGACATAGCAACAGAGGAGGCTAAAAAAGGATAGAGATGCTCTCAGGTTTGTAAAGCCCAAGAAGAAGGTGAATCTTGAGTGGCGCCAAACACTCTCTCACACACACACACACAAATACAGGTGACAAAGTAAAAAAGAAAAAGAAAAACAGAAGTAATAAATTTTAATTGATTTTTCCTGAAAATCCATATTGTGAGAAATGGCTCTGAGAATTCATTTATTTTGTTCTGGGGTTGGGAGCAACTTCTTCAGAGGAACTAACGAGTAGCCTACCCTTTCCAGACAGTCATCTGTATATTTGTATGAGTTATCTACCTTCTCCAAGGCCATATAGAGGATGTCTTACACACACACACACACACACACACACACACACACACAAGACAAAGAAAGCCCCCGCATTAGAGGTTAGTATTTACCTTGGAAAGGGATTTTAAGCCAACCTTACTGAAACCTCTTGATGAGCAGGGCCTTGGGTATGATTCTCTGGGGGTCCCAACAATGAGAATGATGGAGATAGGAATGAACACTTATTATCAGCTGGGATTTTCAAGATATTTCCATACATTATCTCAGGGTTTTGATTATGTTGATGAAAATATGCTTTGAGTTAAGGAGGACTAGGAATACATTCCTGAAAAAAAAAGAGGTCAGAATAGTTTATCTTGATAATGGCAAGAAAGTATGGCTGTGGAGACCATGGTTTGGTTATGCTAGGAATTGGCTTTTATTTTTGTCAGACTTGAAAATGAAGCCACATTCTAGAATTGCCTTGTTCCACTAGTACTCAGGAGTCAGCCATTCTTTGTCGAGCAACTACAATTGAAAGGCTTTATGTGGTCCAAAGAAGGACAAAAACCTTCCCAGCTTTATGGAGCTTTCTAACTCATTGATACAAATTTGACCAAAAATACAAGAAAATTAAATACAGTTAAATTAAACTTTTTGTTTCCCAAAAAGTTACCACAAGTGGGATGAGTATGCTATTCCTAGTTTATTGGTCATAAGCTCAGGGGAACGTTACCCTAAGGAGATGAGGCGTTTTTATCTGAGAAATTGTGTTCTTGTACTATTATTTAAAAGTAGTCTAGACTTTCTTTTTCTCCAATCCAGGACCAAGTAGATCTAATTAGTGTTTATCACCCCAAAGTGAGGGGCTTGTTTTCTAATCCCTCTGACTGCTCTGCTAGGTTCTCACTTCTACAGATCCCGTTGTGTATATTAACATATGTTCTAAGGTTAGATATGAAAAGGGTTGAGAAATGCTTGAAATTAAGTAAGTCCTTATTTTATCTCCTACTTAGTTTGCCATGTTTCTGTCATTTCATCTTCCACGACTCTAATCAGATCAGTGAGTGAACTCAGTATTGAACAGAGTTGGGGAAGCCACATCTCTGCAAAAGAGAGACCCTATATCGGAGTCACTCATGCCCCACAGGAAGGGGTGTCTGATAATGGATAGAGAGGTGGGACGTACATCAGTGTCTGAAAGTTGCCAAGAGATTTTACCCTACTAATCTTAGTTGGGGTCCAGTGAGAAAATGAACAAAGCTAGTAATCCTAGCATTAAATGTTTAAAATTTTGCATCTGGCACATGGGAGAAGCAGACTAGCCAACTTTCAAATGGCAATATTAGTGAGTCTATTTAGAGGTTGGGGAAAGACCTAGGAAACATGGAACAAGGAAATCTGTCATAGAAATCAAAGAAATGTAGATGAAAGGAAGTGACCTGCCGAGATTGCAGAAGAGAAGAATCTGAATTAGTCCTCAAGTCCTGACTGGGCACCTACTGTGTTCAGTTCTGAAATGAGCACCCTGGGATCAGAAACAGATATCCCAAAGTGTTGGGAAGACCAACACCATGGACCTACTTAGAGGCTCAGTGTCAGTTCAGCTGCATACTTGGAAGTTGCCTGCATCCTCCTCAGCATCAGCCCTGGGAAATGATGAAGTCTGAGGGTGAGATTCTCTGGTTACTAACTCTTGAGCTATTCTTTTCCTGTGTGGGCAACTTTGTCTGTTAGAACAATCTCTCCTATTTTGCAAACTTCTGAACTTTTATTTTCTGTTATTTTTTAATACTGAAGACATCTCCCTAGAGCACCTGTTTATTGGTCTTCACTCCCCTGACCCTTCCTAAGTCATCTCCAGGCTAACCGGCCATAGTGTTTACACCACTTCTTGGATTGGCAGCTGAAAATTGGCCTCAAATCATAGCACCTTTTGTATTATTTCTTTTTTTATTATTTAATTTATTATTTCTTGTATTTGTGCCTCCTGTAACAAATTACTACAAACTGGGTGGCATTTAAGAATAAACCTTAATTTATACAGACTTTTGGACTCTGTGGGAGAGGGAGAGGGTGGGATGATTTGGGAGAATGGTATTGAAATATGTATACTATCATGTAAGAAACGAATCGCCAGTCTAGGTTCGATACAGGATACAGGAGGCTTGGGGCTGGTGCACTGGGATGAGCCAGAGAGATGATATGGGGAGAGACGTGGGAGGGGGCGTTCAGGATTGGGAACTCATGTACACCCGTGGCAGATTCATGTCAATGTATGGCAAAACCAATACAGTATTGTAAAGTAAAATAAAAAATAAATAATTTTTTTAAAAAAAGAAAAAAAAAGAATAAACTTAAATTTAGATGAAACTGAAAAAGAAATAGAATTCATTCTAGGCTTGTTCCGTCTTTTGGTGGCTCCAGGTTTTTCTTAGCTTCTGCCTGTGTAACTCCAGTCTTCACCTCTGTCTTCACATAGGCTTCACATCTCTGCGTGTCTCTCTTCTTTGTATCTCTTATAAGCATACTTGTCATTGGACTTAGGGCCAGGATGATTTTATCTTGAGATTCTTAACCCACATCTGCAAAGACTTTTTTGCAGTTAGCCTGTCACATTCACAGGCTACAGGGAATAGAATGTGGTCATATCTCTTTGAGGATCCACTATTTAATCTAGTACATCATCTTAATTCTCTTTTTTTTTCAATGGACCTTAAACTTTGGGAACTGTGAACCCTTTTGAAAATCTGATAAAAGACGTGTAACTTCTCCATAGATAAATAAACACATCCCAATAAATGCATATTTGTATTTAAAATTTCAAGAGATAAAAACTCCACCACCACCACCACCACCACAGCCCCCAAGTATTCTGGAGATACTCAGTTTATTCTCTGCATTAAAGCTGACATCCAACACTAAGTAAAATTTTCCTTTGTGATTTAGTTAATGTAAAACAGACCAGGACATTGCCTCTTTGTTCTAGGCAATGTACAGAATTCTTCATTCATTAATGCATTCTAAGATTATCTTAAGTATTTTTGGTCTCTGAAGTGTTTACTTATGTTAATCACATTGTATATGAAAATTCTTAAGCTACCATCCTCATTGTCATCATCATCATTATTTATCCTGAGCTGCAACAAGTCGCATTTCTTTTATCCAGTACTTATGTAGTTGCCAGGGAAGGGCCTGACAGTTTCTACCCTGTTACATCACATGTTATTAAATTCAGCCCGTCTCTTTAGTCTGTCAAGAGCTTTTGGGTTCCTTATTCTGCCATCAAGCATATTGACTGTTTCTTCCAGGTTTGTGTCATCAGAAAATGCAATTTCCAATGATGACCATTATTTCCATGTCGTAAAGTCATTAATAAAAATGATGAACAAGAAAGAGCAGACAGCTGCAGATAGCAGCTGATGACACACCCACTCCCTCCTGGTTGATTTTAATGCCTTAATTGGGTACTGTTCAGCCACATAATTTTACCAGCACCTGGCTTATATTTTTCACCTTTTCTTCAAGACTGCAGCAGCAGACCTGTAGATGCCTTATTGATATCCAGGTAAATCATGTGCCTCATATTTCCTTCTTCTGTCTGTCTAGTTATCTTACCATAGAAAGAAATGTGATTAATCTGACATAATGTATTTTGTGATCCATACAATAACTGTAAACTATTCAGAGTAGGCAGAAGTGTTTATTTTTTGTTTAGCATCACTAATATCCTGTTACTCAGGGTATTCCAATCAGGGAAGACTTTCTAGAAGAGGTGGCATTCGAATGTGGGAAGATTTAGATAGGTTGGATAAAGAGGGAAGAAGACATTCATCAAAATTTCTTCCACTGTTTGTTTTTTGATGAGCTCTTACCCTTATTCTCCTCTCTTAAAACAAATAGAAACTTTTTATAAGAGACAAGTGTTGTGTTAAAGATTGAGATTTGATTGACTCATGACCTTTCCATGAACTGTATCCGATCTATTAGTAAATGATAGAAATACCTTAATATAGACTTGGCATGGATATATTATATTTGCTACTAAATGTAGCAAGAATGTGATAGAACAGAAGGAATGGCAGAGCAGGTACCCCACATAGTACTGGCCACACAATCTAGGATGTTCTAACCCCTCAGCTCCTACTAGTCAAGAGTGAGGTAAGGTTCATGCAAAGACCATACAGTTTTACTAAAGGAGAAAACCAGTCTTTCCCTTGAAGTCTGTTTAGTCTTTTTTTTTTTTTCAGACAAAGATCTAAAAAGCTTTATTTAATGTGTAAATGATTACTGTTGTTGTTGTTAAGTCTTACCCAGTGGTGTCTGACTCTTTGTGACCCCGTGGACTATAGCATACCAGGCTTCCTGGTCCTTCACAATCTCCGAGAGTTGGCTTAAGCTTATGTCGATTGAGTTGACGATGCCATCCAATCATCTCCTCCTCTGTCACCCCCCTTCTCCTTCTGTCCTCAGTCTTTCCTAGCATCAGGGTCTTTTCCAATGAGTATGCATTTTGCATCAGGTGGTCAAAGTATTGGAGTTTCAGCTTCAGCATTAAGCTGAAGCTGAAGCTGAATATTCAGGGTTGATTTCCTTTAGCATCTACTGGTTTGATCTCCTTGCTGTCCAAGGGACTCTTTATAGAGAGTCTTTTCCAGACCACAGTTTGAAAGCATCAATTCTTTGGCACTCAGCCTTCTCTATGGTCCAATTCTTACATCCACACATGACTACTGGAAAAACCATAGCTTTGACTATATGGACCTTTGTTGGCAAAGTAATATCTCTGCTTTTTAATACACAGTCTAGGTTTGTCATAGCTTTTAAACATTAAAAGTCATTTCCTACATTGTATTTTAAGTTATATAGTCTACAAAACAACTCTTACTGCATTTGACAGGTTTAATCCACTCCACCCCTCCCAAAGCTTCCTCATCTTTCAGATAGCAGAAGGAAATGTTCGTTTGAGGGGAGTTAGTATTTTCAGTTCAGTTCAGTTCAGTTGCTCAGTCTTGTCCTACTCTTTGCGACCCCATGAATTGCAGCATGCCAGGCCTCCCTGTCCATCACCAACTCCCGGAGTTATTTTAGGTGTCACCATAAGAATATTTGAACTTGGGAAAAGGAGAATTCAGAACTAGGACTCTGATTAAGTCTTACTGGGATGAAAGCCATCCAGTTCCTTGAAAGACTTCAGTGGGTTTTGGTTCTGGACATGACTGGTCTCCCCTTTACATCACTGTGATAGATGCCTCACATTGTAATTATAAGACATGCCACCCGAGTGGAGTATGGGTGATCAGTCTCTTTTTCTATTTTTCTAGAAACGATTGATCATTCATATTTATAGGGCTATCAACTGCTGGACTTTGAAAAGGTCAGTATTGATTATCTAAGTCATGCAGACAGTGTGCTTCTTTGATTTACATAAATATGAGTTCCTTTTATGAGATGACTGATTTTTCAGGGAAGAGGGAGAGAAAGTGATATTCATGTGAGTTAAGTGATGAAAATTTCAACTAAAACTTGCTTAGATTCAGTCAGAATTTTGGAGTTGGCAGGATCATACTTTGGATTAGCTAATCCAACCCCCACCCCCAAAAGAAAAACACACACATAAAGTTTACTTTACAGATGAGAAAACTGAAGCCCTGCCTTTGGACATCAATGGATATAATAGTAGTGCTTGCATTAAGAAGAAAGCTGGCTATATGTTAAATTAATACCTGTGTAGAAGACTGTAGACAACTGGGAAAGTTTTTCCTTCTGTATACCTTTTTGTCGGAGAAGGCAATGGCATCCCACTCCAGTACTCTTGCCTGGAAAATCCCATGGGCGGAGGAGCCTGGTAGGCTGCAGTCCATGGGATCGCGAAGAGTCGGACACGACTTCACTTTCACTTTTCACTTTCATGCAGTGGAGAAGGAAATGGCAACCCACTCCAGTGTTCTTGCCTGGAGAATCCCAGGGACGGGGGAGCCTGGTGGGCTGCGGTCTATGGGGTCGCACAGAGTCGGACACGACTGAAGCAACTTAGCAGCAGCAGCAGCAGCATACCTTTTTATACTTCATATTATTCCTATAGAGCACATATATTAATTTTGCAAATATATATATTTGAAAGCAATTATATATATATATATATATATTTTTATATATATAATTATATATATATATATATATATTTTTTTATAATTATATATATATATATTTGGAGTTCTGTGGGCCATGGACTTTACCATCAATGGACTTCCAACAGTTGGCTTTGGAAGAATCATTAAAAGCCAGGCTGTAATTCAGTCCTCTCTCTCTCTCTCTCTCTCTAGTCTTTGCATTTTAGTGACTGACTATGGGGCTCTGCTTGTCTCTCTCCTTCCTCCCATAAACACTTAGAGTTTTTGGCCACTTCAGCCTCCGCTCGGAATGGCAGTTGGTGAAGGTGGACTACAAATCAATCTTCAGCCGACACTGTAGCGAGGAGGACTATCAGACCTGGCACCTGCTCAATCAGGTACAGCACCGGCTGGGGGACCCTGGCTCCTGGAAACAGGGCCACTGCAAGCCCTGTTTGGTCCCGTTGGGTCTTCCCATTTGGAGGAGGGGAGTAGTGGGCCATCTGGGGAAAATGGTGAATAGTGGGGGTGGGGCTGGAATTCATACACCAGGTTGAGCCGGGGCATATGATATTTTGGAACTGCTGTGCACCCTGGAATCCTGACCTACTCATTGACATCACCGAGCAGCCTGGAAAAGAGGCAACAGTGGTGGCCTGGGGTTTCAGTGCTCCCCATGGAAAACGAAGCAGCCAGCACACCCTCTAATGGTCTGATCATCTTACCTTCTAATGGAAACACTGGGAGCATTTCTCAGGCCATCCTGAAGTCAGGGCCCAGGAACACTGGGAACAGGACCCCAAAGAAAGCTGAGGGTGAGGGACTCTAGCAAGGCAGATATTTCGTGCTATTCAACACAGGCAAAATTCTCTTGTCTTCAGAACCATTGAGTCCTTATAATTTGTACCAGTTTCTTCTCTTTTTGTTCTTGACTAGGAATAAGGACTCGGGCATGGTTGTTCATCATGGAGAGGGAACATATTGAGTCCACTTCAGTTTCACTCTGAAGATGATGTGGGAAAGATGCCAACAGTGGATTACTTTCCACTGGAATTTATGGCAGTTCAGGCAATTGCCAAGCGGTCTGTGGGGATGACTGGAATGTTTGCCTTCTCTGTGGAGGTGGAGAAGCAGACATCACTGGCCAGGTTGGGTGGAGGGACAGTAATAGGCCAGTCTCCCACAGTGTTCCTCTTGCCTGGTAGTAAAAGATCAGTCTTTTAATCTTGAATACTCCTGAATGGTTTCTGGGAGGGAGATTTCTACATGAAGTGACCAAAAGAGAATGCAAAGACTAATGCTGGCTTATTTCACTGTCTTTTGTGTTTTTCTGCCTCTCTCACTGCGGACTTTCTTCCTAAGGGGGAGCCTTGCGTCATGGGAGAAAGGAAAATATTCAAGAAACGCAAGCCAGGAGCTCAGTGTGCCCTGGGCCGAGACTCCTCAGGGACAGTGGTCTCAGAACCCTGTGTCTGTGCTGACTGGGACTTTGAATGGTGAGTCTCTTTATGTCTCATCACCAGTTCCAGCTGGACACCGACTGGTTTGGGGGATGAGAGTGAAGATGAAGTTGAGGAGGTAGGCATGACTCAGCTGGCCTGCCAGCCTGGATGCCTCAGGTCCTGGCCAGATGGGATGTCTACAGCCCCAGAAGGAGGAGGGGGAAGCTTTTCACAGGGAAGATCACTGTCCTACCAGAGCGGTGTGTTCAAGGGGACTTCTCGTCTTCAGTTAGCAGCTGTCCTGGAAAGTCCCCAAGAGGAGGGGCTGGGCATGGAGAGCTTAGAGAGCTGCCACCTGCCGCAGTGGGCGGCCACCTCCACACACGTGAGCTCGAGCTGTGCTCTTTCCAATGAACTCTCTTATCACCATTTATTTTTTCCTCCCTCTTATGACAACCAGAGAGAATGACTTTGGATCTCACCTCTTAGCTAATGACTCACAAATTTCCAAATATTTACCTCCAGCTCCAGCCTGTCTCTCCTCTTAGATGAAGACATTTGTGTCCATCTGTTTACTCAGCATCCATCTTCCCTTGAATTGGTAACAGAGATTTTAAAGTTTATGTTGCCAAGAAGAGTTCTTCCTGAATGCCCACTATTAGAAGCAGTTTTTCAACTTCTCTTGAGCACCGCCCCCCCCAACCCAGACAGGGTTTTCCAAATTCAGTAAAACACATAGACATCCATTCAGTCCAAATCCCAAGAGAGCTTATTTTTTCCCTTTACCCTCAGGTGCAGGCCATCCAGAAGTCCTTGCACGTCTCTGTTTCCAAAACACATTCCAACACAAAGCACCGCTACCCATGTCCATGGCAATCTGGATCACCTCAACAATTTACTAATTCACTCCCTGTGTCCATTCTGGTCATCCTGAAATCCATCCTTGTTGTTCAGTCAGTAAGTCATATCCAATTCTTTGTGAATCCAAGGACTGCCTCACAGCAGGCTTTCCCTGTCTTTCACTGTCTCCGGGAGTTTGCTCAAACTCATGTCCATTGAATCGGTGATGCCATCCAACCATCTCCTCCTCTGTCACCCCCTTCTCCTGCCCTCAATCTTTCCCAGTATCAGTCTTTTCCAACTAGTTGGTTCTTTGCATCAAGTGGCAAAAGTATTGAAACTTCAGCTTCAGCATCAGTCCTTCCAGGGAATATTCAGTGTTGATTTCCTTTAGGATTGACTAGTTTGATCTCCTTGCTGTTCAGTGGACTCGCAAGTCTTCTCCAGCACCATCCATCCTTAGAAGAAATAAAATTATATTTTAAAAACCCAAGTCAGATCTTATCATTCTTATGCTTTAAATACTACAGTGGCTTCCCTGCTCCCTTAAAATATAATATAACCTTCTTTCTTTGCTCCACTGGAGATTATTGACCCACTAGCACTGTTCCTTAACTTCTTACTATTCTCTCTTCGTTTACCGTTTTGCAGCCATACCACTATCTCCTGCACCATGATTAACCCAGACTCATTCCAAGCAGAAGAAACAGCAAGTACAGATATTTCTTTCAAATCTCAGTATGACTGGCACTGTTGGAGCACTCAGACCTCAGCAAAAACTGCAGCTCAGAAATGCCTTCTGAGACCATCTAACCTCACCCCTACCCTAGCACTCTCAGGCATATCACCCTGTTCAATTGTCATCTTAGTATTAATCACAAATAGAGAAATTGTGTTTTTTGATTGCTTTATAATTTGCCTGTCTTTCCCAAGTAGAATGTAAGTGCTGTGAGTGCAGGAATTTTTGACTTTCTTTCTTTTTGTATGCTCAGTGCCTTCCCCGCCCCCAATGTAAGGACAAAGCAGTTATACAGTGTTTCTAAATATTGTTTCTTTTAGGAGAGGCAAAAACCTTCCCAAACGTGGGAATGAGTGGTCTCATTAATAATTGCAGAGTGATTCCATGCTAATCCCAATTGGATGAATTCTTTCTCTGTGTCATATTCAAAAGCTGAAGTTCAGTTTATATATTTTCATTATATTAATTATAGGTTAAAAGACAAAGCTAAGGGCTCAGGTAACAGCCTATAAACATGGAAGGGGCAGGACTATGACAGAGTTGCATCAGGGTTTTGTTATTGTTGTTGTTTGGTCACTAAGTCATATCTGACTCTCTGTGATCCCGCTGACGGTGGCCCACCAGATTCCTCTGTCCATGGGATTTCCCAGGCAAGAATACTGGAGTGGGTTGCGATTCCCTTCTTCAGGGGATCTTCCCAACCCAGGGATCAGACCTGTGTCTCTTGCATTGTGGGTGGATTCTTTACCACTAAATGGTGTCTAATAGCTAAATTAAGTCCAAATAGGCACAGAACAGCTGCCCCTGCCCAACAGCCTCATGCCCTTCATTCTCATTTCATCCAGCTTGTTTCTTGATTTTGTTTGGGAATCCATCTTTCATTTCCTGCTTTCTACTAGGACTATACTGGTAATAGCAAGCAAAGTAGACAATTATGACTGCTCCCAACCTGCCCTTCATCCCTGCCTTGAAAAGCTTGACTTCAGGAAGAATCAACCGCATGGATTGTGCTAAGTTGAATTTCATTTGAATGACAGGATCCTATCTGTGGTATTTTTGACCCTTTGGAAACAAAGGCTATTTTTATACTTGGGAAGAGTAATTTTAATTATTAACCATAATCCAGAAGAATAGTCATATCAGTATATACAGTGGCCCACTCAGATTTATGGTACATGACATATTGATGTCAACCTGAGTATTCAGAATGTCAACATCAGCCTTCCTTGTGTCCTTCTGCAGACTGACTTCACATCTTTCTGTATGCCATGCCACATTTTCTCCTGTGTCTCTCTGAGTTGTTAGACACTCACCCATTTTGGGGAAACCTCACAGTTGAAGGAAGAATTGTAACTTAAATATTTTTCCTTCAGCAATTACTTTAATATTTACTAGTCTGGAAAAAAAATATCCCAGCTCTGATGCTCAATTTCTGACCTTAGGAAATTTTTTAATCTCTACAACTTCATATCCTGGGCTATAAACTACAAGTGAATAACATGTATCTCATTGGGTCCTAGGGAGGAATAAATGAATTCATATTCATCATTAATGTGAATAAGGAATTTATCCTAATGGTGTACATAGCTTTTGCTGTTGTGGTTATTGTTAATCTTATACCCCAGGGTTAAGTGGTCCCCAAGGTATTTTTAGCAAGTAAACTAGAGCTTATATATCCATATAAGCGCTATGTTCGGAGTTGTACCTTTGGGTGTTATCCATTTATTTCAGTGGTGATGGCTTTGCTTAAACTATTTCTAAATGGTTCTTTGGAAACTGCTGTCAAAATGCATCTATAAGTGAAGAAGTGGAGGAAGCGAGCCCTTGCTCTGTGGTTCTCAGCTTGCCAATGCAAGTACCACCTGGACCTAACACCCTATGATATCAGTGTCATTACTATGATATTTTAATGAGAAGAAAATTAGCATCTGGAATATAAAGTACTTGACTGAGATCACATAACCTGGGAGAGAAAGATATGAGGAGCAAAACAAATCTAGGCAAATTCCACATTCTCTTCTCTATATTATGCCATTTCTCAAGAAATCAAGTCTTTGGTATTTTAGATTTACTTTATTTTTCAAAAGAAAAAGTCTCCAAATTTGATAATTCTAAAATTAAAACTCATCCTCAAATGATCTAGGTTAACTGCTGGTGATGAGGTTTAATATAGAATGTGCCATTAACTCTAAACCAATGCCAAATCAAATAGTTTAGGCCATTGGTGCTAGAATTGTAAAGTCCACAGAGTTGCAAAAGAGTCAGACTTGACCTAGCAACTAAACAACAATAATTATATCAAGTATATGGCATTCAAGAAGACTTAATAGAATTCTAAGAGGAGATATATAAGATATGATACGTTTGCCTTTCTATAGCCAATCACGCCTCATTTTTAATTTTTTTTTTATTGAAGGATAATTGTTTACAGAATTTTGCTGTTTTCTGTCAAACCTCAACATGAATCAGCCATAGGTATATATATAGCCCCTCCCTTAGAACTTCCCTCCCATCCCACCCCTCTAGGTTGATAGAGAGTCCCTGTTTGAGTTTCCTGAGCCATACAGCAAATTCCCATTGGCTATCTATTTTACATATGGTAATGTAAGTTTCCATGTTACTCTTTCCATACTTCTCACCCTCTCCTCCCCTCTCCCCGTGTCCATAAGTCTATTCTCTATGTTTGTTTCTCCATTGCTGCCCTGTAAATAAGTTCTTCAGTACCATTCTTCTAGATTTCATATAATACAATATTTATCTTTATCTTTGTGACTCACTTCACTCTGTATAATAGGTTGTAGGTTCATCCACATCATCAGAACTGACTCAAATGCATTTCTTTTTAAGGCTGAATATTCCATTGTGTATATGTATCACAACTTCTTTATCCATTCATCTGTAGATGGACATCTAGGTTGCTTCCATGTTCTAGCTATTATAAATAGTGCTGCAATGAACAATGGGATCATGCCTCATATCATATAAGAAATGAATTGCCAGTCTAGGTTCGATGCAGGGTGCAGGATGCTTGGGGCTGGTGCACTGGGATGATGTGGAGGGATGGTGTCGGGGGGGAGGTGGGAGGCTGTCTCTTATACACATCTAGATGTGTATAAGAGACAATGGGAGGGGGCTTCAGGACTGGGAACACGTATACACCCGTGGTGGATTCATGTTGATGTGTGGCAAAACCAATATAATATTGTAGAGTAAATAATAATAATAATAATAATTTTAAAAAATATTTTAAGAGAAAAAAAAAGAAAATAGAAGAACTTGAGTCTGAGATAAGACAAACAAACACACAAGACTTGAGGCTGGTTTAGTTGTCATAATCTGAGAGAAGAAGCAAAAAAAAAAAAATCATGTGACCTAATAAAGTATTTAGGCACTACTTTTGAATATGGCAAAGAAAGTTTGATTTCTGAAATTTCTGGGATTTTTTGCTGTTATGATGACATCTTGGACAAGGGGCTGAGTATTTATTTTTTCTTTTTAAGTCAACTTCAGTAAGCATAAGTATTAGTCATAAATACAGTTTTCCCATCAAAAATAGTTTGCCTGTCATTAATGATTGTGCTGGAAAATCCATGTATGGCAATAGTTTCATAGTCCTGCTTCCTTCTCAAGGCTCCTTCCTACCAGGAATTGTTAGCTAAGAAATATGAAAAGCCCAACTTGGTTACTATAAGCTGTTATGCACATTCTACCTAGCTTTTTCCCTAAATCAGATCAGGTAATGTTCATTGGACTGGTCCAGGCAACTTTTAAATCTGAGAGACAGCAGGGAGTGGAGACTTGGGAGGATAGATTAAATGCCTTGATTTTGGTGAAAAAGTTAAGGAGTGCAGCCTGGATTCACAAAGCAAAGGTATTTTCCACTGTATCCCTTCTCTACTTGAAGAAGAAAGACTTTATACATTCTCAGATGCTATTATTTGTAGGGAACCATTACCTGGGTTTGATCCCTGGGTTAGGAAGATCCCCTGGAGAAGGAAATGACTACCCATTCCAGTATTCTTGCCTGGGAAATTCCATGGACAGGGGAGCCTGGAAGGCTACAGTCCCTGGGATGGCAGAGTCAGACATGACTGAGTGGCTCATGCTTTCACTTTTCATTGACTTGTGCTACTCTCACTCTTCTATGCAGAGTGGGTGTCAGTAATAAGTATGCAGTTTACACAAATATGGATGTTTCTACTTAATAGCCTCATAAATCCCCCAGCCTCAGGTTTACTGTAGAGAACCACTCTGAAGCATCCTTCATCGTGGTACTGGTGAGGGGCCAGGGGCAAATCCTCCTTGAGAAGTAAGCAGACTAGTGGGTAGTCAGAAAAGGGAGAGTAAGAGATCTACTCTCAAGTCTTATGGAGTCTCCTAGAAGAGTTGACTCATTGGAAAAGACTTTGATGCTGGGAGGGGTTGGGGGCAGGAGGAGAAGGGGATAACAGAGGATGAGATGGCTGGATGGCATCACGGACTCGATGGACGCGAGTCTGAGTGAACTCCTGGAGTTGGTGATGGACAGGGAGGCCTGGCGTGCTGCGATTCATGGGGTCACAAAGAGTCGGATAAGACTGAGCGATTGAAGTGAACTGAACTGAGGAAGTAGTTGACCCCGGGGAGGTCCAAGTGCATTTGTTCAGTGAGAAACCAGTGTGGACTAGAAATTATGCCTAGTTATTCTCTTTTATTATTCACTCATCCAACCACTCTCACAGCAGTAGTTTTGCTGAGCATCTACTATGTGCCAAGATTTTTAGATGGATAATCTCACTTAATCTCTCAATTAGGAGAGTCTGTTATTTTAGGCATTTTATAGGTGAAGAGATGGAGATACAAAAAATTGTTAATATATTTACTCAAAATTATAATAGTCTGACTCCAGGGTCCTAAGTCTCAGTAAGTCTTAGTGTTTATATTCCATGTCCAGTATGGCTCCAGATCCACAGAGTGCGTTTATCAAGTGGTAATGTAGACAAGTGAGGGGAAGAGTCGTGGATATGCCATTGTACATAAATTCAGGCATGTCTGAAATCTACTCAACCTTATTATTCTGTGTATAGAGTCCAATTAATTGTATTTTTTTCTATAGACAGCACATTGTAGAAAAATCGAAGATGTATAAAGCAGAGTTATTGGATGCAAAGAAAGCATGACAGCAAATAATAAAGAGTATAATTGGGTGTTGAATTTCATGATCCAGACCTATGCTGTACAGTATAGTATCCACTAGCTACACGTGGTTATTTGCATTAAAATTAAAAACAGTAAAGTATTCATTTCTTCAGTTAGTCATGTACTGGGTGCTTAACGGTCACATGTGGCTCAGTTCAGTCGCTCAGTCGTGTCCAACTCTTTGCGACCCCATGAATCGCAGCATGCCAGGCCTCCCTGTCCATCACCAACTCCCGGAGTTCACTGTTCATCGAGTCGGTGATGCCATCCAGCCATCTCATCCTTGGTCGTCCCCTTCTCCTCCTGCCCCCAATCCCTCCCAGCATCAGAGTCTTTTCCAATGAGTCAGCTCTTCGCGTGAGGTGGCCAAAGTACTGGAGTTTCAGCTTTAGCATCATTCCTTCCAAAGAAATCCCAGGGCTGATCTCCTTCAGAATGGACTGGTTGGATCTCCAACACCACAGTTCAAAAGCATCAATTCTTCGGTGCTCAGCCTTCTTCACAGTCCAGCTCTCACATCCAAAGAGTCGGACATGACTGAGCGAGGACGCGAGTCTGAGTGAACTCCTGGAGTTGGTGATGGACAGGGAGGCCTGGCGTGCTGCGATTCATGGGGTCACAAAGAGTCGGATAAGACTGAGCGATTGAAGTGAACTGAACTGAGGAAGTAGTTGACCCCGGGGAGGTCCAAGTGCATTTGTTCAGTGAGAAACCAGTGTGGACTAGAAATTATGCCTAGTTATTCTCTTTTATTATTCACTCATCCAACCACTCTCACAGCAGTAGTTTTGCTGAGCATCTACTATGTGCCAAGATTTTTAGATGGATAATCTCACTTAATCTCTCAATTAGGAGAGTCTGTTATTTTAGGCATTTTATAGGTGAAGAGATGGAGATACAAAAAATTGTTAATATATTTACTCAAAATTATAATAGTCTGACTCCAGGGTCCTAAGTCTCAGTAAGTCTTAGTGTTTATATTCCATGTCCAGTATGGCTCCAGATCCACAGAGTGCGTTTATCAAGTGGTAATGTAGACAAGTGAGGGGAAGAGTCGTGGATATGCCATTGTACATAAATTCAGGCATGTCTGAAATCTACTCAACCTTATTATTCTGTGTATAGAGTCCAATTAATTGTATTTTTTTCTATAGACAGCACATTGTAGAAAAATCGAAGATGTATAAAGCAGAGTTATTGGATGCAAAGAAAGCATGACAGCAAATAATAAAGAGTATAATTGGGTGTTGAATTTCATGATCCAGACCTATGCTGTACAGTATAGTATCCACTAGCTACACGTGGTTATTTGCATTAAAATTAAAAACAGTAAAGTATTCATTTCTTCAGTTAGTCATGTACTGGGTGCTTAACGGTCACATGTGGCTCAGTTCAGTCGCTCAGTCGTGTCCAACTCTTTGCGACCCCATGAATCGCAGCATGCCAGGCCTCCCTGTCCATCACCAACTCCCGGAGTTCACTGTTCATCGAGTCGGTGATGCCATCCAGCCATCTCATCCTTGGTCGTCCCCTTCTCCTCCTGCCCCCAATCCCTCCCAGCATCAGAGTCTTTTCCAATGAGTCAGCTCTTCGCGTGAGGTGGCCAAAGTACTGGAGTTTCAGCTTTAGCATCATTCCTTCCAAAGAAATCCCAGGGCTGATCTCCTTCAGAATGGACTGGTTGGATCTCCAACACCACAGTTCAAAAGCATCAATTCTTCGGTGCTCAGCCTTCTTCACAGTCCAGCTCTCACATCCAAAGAGTCGGACATGACTGAGCGACTGAACTGAACTGATAATTAAATGCCTAGTTCATGGGCTTATACTAATGCCAAGCCAGGGGTCAGGAGTCTCAGTTATCACCTTTGATTGACATCCCAACAGCTGTGTACAATCTTTAGCAAGTCATTTTTTTCTCTTTTTCTTCTCCTTTCCATTCTGTGAACTGAGGGGTTGGGTCCAAGTAATACTAGTGTCCCTTCCTTTTCTGACATGCAGAAACTTTTTGGTTTCTGAGCCTTTCCTTATCTATCCCCTCTCTGGATTGTTTGAGGCTTCTCTCTGGGTAGGATTTTGAGGACACACACACCCCTGGAAATGGACAATTTTCCCCTAAACTTTTAGAAGTTCTCAACCCGTTTATAGTCAAAGACACAGAGGTAACTTACTTCTTAAAGAAAACTACCTGTGTGTTTGCAGAAGCTGTGGCAGCTTCCTTTCCTGAGGTAAATCGAACTTTCTGGCACATTCTTTCCAAATGTCACAATTCAAGAGAAAAACACCTTTCCCCAGGAAGCTAGAGCAGCAGCTGGCCCTGCTTATTTGCTGAAATCATAAAAACTTCAGAGCTGGGAGGGGACTTGGATAGGATGAGAGATTTTATTCAACAGTATACATTTAGCAGAAGGTAATGAAGAAAGCCACAGCTTGGGGGCAGCTAGTGATGTTTCCATTAATGTTATTAAATATTAATGCGGTGCTTTTTCTCTTTGGGGCAAAGCAGCATGGCTGATGCACCTTCTTAATTACTGCATCACTAGCAGGTAGCAGAGCTGAACATTACTGCTAAAGATGGTTACACTGCGCAAGGAGCATATGACATTTCTCTCCCTCATAAAGCTGCTTAGGAGAGCACTCTCCCTTCGAAAATTACAAATATTTCTGGGATTAACAGGACAGTCGATAGATTTACCACATAAAGCTATCAGGGGATTTTCTAGTAGTGCAGGCCCATCACAGCCCAAATCCTTCTACAGGTAAATAATACTTTGAAATGAGATATTCAGTACTGTGCTGGAAAATATTTAACTACTGTCTCTCTGGGTTTCCCTGATAGCTCAGTTGGTAAAGAAGTCACCTGTAATGCAGGAGACCCCGGTTCAATTCCTGGGTCGGGAAGATCCTCTGGAGAAGGGATAGGCTACCCACTCCAGTATTCTTGGGCTTCCCTTGTGGCTCAGCTGGTAAAGAATCCACCTGCAATGTGGAAGACTTGGGTTTGATCCCTGGGTTGGGGAGATCCCCTGAAGAAGGGAATGGCTACCCACTCCAGAATTCTGGAAAATTCCATGGACTGTGTAGTCCATGGAGTCACAAAGAGTTGAACACAACTGGGCGACTTTCAATTTTCTCGGGAACAAAGAAGTAAATAAGCCCTTATTAGTAGTGATTGGTTGGAGAAGGCAATGGCATCCCACTCCAGTACTCTTGCCTGGAAACTCCCATGAACAGAGGAGCCTGGTAGGCTGCAGTCCATGGGGCCGCTGAGTCAGACACGACTGAGCGACTTCACTTTCACTTTTCACTTTCATGCTTGGAGAAGGAAATGGCAACCCACTCCAGTGTTCTTGCCTGGAGAATCCCAGGGATGGTGGAGCCCAGTGGGCTGCCATCTGTGGGGTCGCACAGAGTCAGACACGACTGAAGCGACTTAGCAGCAGCAGTAGTGATTGGTGATTGCTGTAAATGATATACGATTTCATGCTACCAACATGACACCACTGAATGAAGAATTAGGAAACACAACATGTATTTCTACTATACACAGGTACACAGACATAAATGATTTCAAGAGCATATAATGATTATATCATGACATTTCATATGTAGTATTTATTGCATATAGTAATAATACATGCAGCAAAATAATGGGGAATTTCTGTGTTTTAGGTATTATCTTTTGAATATAAGTAAATCACTATTTAAACTTTGTTTAACAACCTTAACTAACTCACAAAGTTCCTGGAATTTTAAGTAGGCTCTCATGGGCTGTTAGCAGCTGGCACAATTCTAAGTCCATATGAACTCTCAGGGGGAAGATCGTCAATCATTAATTGGGAGGCATGGCAAAAGATTACCTTGACAAACATGTCCCATTCTCCTTTTCTTCCAGTTTCATTTAAACTCAGCTTATTGAAGCTGGTCTTGAGCTTCACCTTTTTGTGTAGCCATCTGCAATGACTCAAGCTCATACTCACTCCACAGACATGTTTTGAGCTCCTGGGATGCTTTGTGGTACACACTGGGAAGTTAACCATAGGCTCACAGTCTCCCTGCAGAAATAGACCAATGCAATGGGATAATTAGTGTGATTATTTAAAAATGCAGTGAGAGTACCATTTACCCACTAAATATTTATTTAAGACCTGCAGTGTCCTATTTCAGACCCTAATATTGCTGAACAGCACCAACGTAAGTAACTGCCCTTTTTTAGCCTCAATGTTTCCCAAAATGGTAGAGTCATAAAGATTTGGTCTTAGAAAGCAAGGATGGCTTCATCAGGCATAGCTATTGAAGGATGCTTAGGAAACTGCCTAATACAGAACAGGGTAGAGTGCTTCAAAAGCTCCAGGGAATACCACATATACATACAAAGACAAAGATTTTCATTGATCTTTAATTAAATCATGTCTCAAAGAATATGGGAGTAGAAAAAAAAAGGGGGAGTGAGTCAGGAAAGGGTTATTTTCCTGTTGTTGCATGTTTCATTAACATTCAGTGAATCAATATTCAAAAGTCCAGATTGTCTGCCTTGTCTGTGGGTTTCAGGAAACCCTTGGATGCTTGACTTAGAAAGGCATGACTTCTGCCAAGTGAAGCCACCTTCAATGACCTGGGGTTGGTTGTAAGAGCAATAATGCCTACTTTCTTACTCTTTTTCTACCTTGGCATTTACAGTTCTGGGAATTTTATAAAACCTCAAGAAGTAAGGCAACACCATTTACATTTCCAGTGGAAACCCTCCTCTCACACCACACACTGGTCTTTGACTCCCTCATTTTGGAGTGCTGAGGGAAGAAGAAGGGGATCATACCTGACCTTTCTCCATTTTATTATGGCTCGGCTTTTACAAAAACATGGAGAAGAGCTACAGTCTAACTTTTGTGGGTTTTTTATTTGTTTGTTTCCTAAAGGAAACAGGGGGCTTGTGTTATAAATAGTTGGGGAAAGTTTGAATGTGAATGCAAATGTGTATATATGTTTGAGAGAGAATTTCCAGAAAAAATGAAGATAAAATCAATGAAATCCATTTTGGAATAAAGTGTGGAACCATATCACATAAATAAATCTTTACTTTTAAAATCATCTTCTTGATTGACATCCGTTTATTTCAGTAAATCTACTGTGACCCAAAATACGCTTTTAAGCTTATGCCATCCCTCACACTCACACAACCTAGTGTACCTTACACATTCACACATTTTTAAACCTGGACTTGCCATTTGCTAATCCACTATGTCTTCTGTTCATTGGACTCCAAATGACTGAGTCTGAAAATCTGTTTTCAAAGCATGAATTTTGCCCCTACTGGGAATATTTAAAGAATGTGTTTGGCTTTGGGGATGGTTAGAGAGATATATTGGAGAAGGCAAAGGCACCCCACTCCAGTGCTCTTGCCTGGAAAATCCCATGGATGGAGGAGCCTGGTGGGCTGCAGTCCATGGGGTCGCTAAGAGCCGGACACGACTGAGTGAGTTCACTTTCACCTTTCACTTTCATGCATTGGAGAAGGACATGGCAACCCACTCCAGTGTTCTTGCCTGGAGAATCCCAGGGACGGGGGAGCCTGGTGGGCTGGCATCTATGGAGTCGCGCAGAGTCGGATATGACTGAAGCAACTTCGCAGCAGCAGCAGAGAGATATATTTGTGTTTATGTGTGTCTGTGGACATTTTCACATTTGTGCATCTACAGCAGTATTTGATGTCTCTTTTCCGGACAGTGACTATGGCTATGAGAGACATGGAGAGAGCCAGTGTGTCCCTGCTTTCTGGTACAATCCAGCATCTCCATCAAAGGACTGCAGCCTTGGCCAAAGCTACTTTAACAGTACCGGGTAAGTAATTTACTGGAAGGAACCCCACTCACTGTCTTCCCGTTTCACTATTCACTAAGCTGGGATCAGAGGAGCATTGCTAGTGAAGAAGAAAGAACAGAGATAGTCTGTTTACAGCAGGTGGCTTCTGAAGAAAGTCGAGGGGTTCTTTAGCTGAGCCTAGCTTTTTTGAACATAGAAGAGATTTCTGATTACCCAGATTTCAATACCTTTTGCTATTTGCCTCTGAAATATCATAGCTATTATTTGAGTCAGGTCTTCTCTTCTGGAAAGAGATGCCACCATATTTTCCAGACCCTGATGGAAATAAATTAGCACAAGTGGTATGCAGATATTATGGTTCTCTTTAGTGATAGATGAGCTGAAGCTCTTGTGGACCAATGATGGAAATGAAATGAAAAGTCAAAGTCCCATCCTGGGAACTCCTGGAATAAGAAGCTCAAGGCACCCTTTCTGTAATTGTCAAATTATGTATGTTTCTCTTTTTGTTACTTATTACTTCCTCAGATGCTTGAAAAGAAATTTTCCGTGCTTTTTTGTCTTTCCCCTTTACTTTGCCACTTCCATGACCAAGTACAGATTTGGAAAGCAGATTGGTGGTTGAAGACAGTGTTTTTAAAATTTTTATGTGCTATGAATCACCTGGGATCTTGTTAAAAGGCAGCTCCTAACTTAGGCGGTCTACAGTGGCATTGAGATTCTTTATTTCAACAAACTCCCACACACTGTTGTCTTTCCTGGTCCCAGCACTCATCTTTGAGTAACAAGGGACTAGAATCCAGTCTCAACTCTTCCAGCGGATGGATCTTCTAACGTCTCACGCAAGTTACTCACCATCTCAGTATTTTTACTTTACCTGGTTGTAAAATAGTGGCCAGAGTACTACCTACACATCTGATGTCTAGAGAGAAGGAAAAACATGATGGAAGAGATGTATCAAGTGATCTGAGATACTCTGAGAAGTATACATTTTTTAAAGCCAAATATTTGGTTCTTAGCTATTCTTGGGATCTGAGCTGAGGTTTAAGCACTGTTGACATAATTTTATTGTAGATGACTGTCTTGGGAGTTAAGTCACTCAAACTACAGATCCTGCAGAGTGAAATTTAAAGACACGAGGTGTTGGAGAATAAAGTGCTCTGAAGTTTGAGGAAGAGAAATGTAACAGGCATATATGACCAGCTAGGCCAGGTCTCAGCCAGAGCACACCGGGACATAGCAAGCAGGTAATTGCATTAGGGCTTCTCGTATGATCATGTGATATGTGGACCCAATTTTAAGCAAGTTCAGTGTGTCAAAACCGCTAATAGGCAAACAAGTAAATCAAGAAGATAAAAGGGAAAAACTACTCTTTTTTTTTTTTTTTTTTTACAGATTCTCTAAAAATGCCTATACATACCTCTAGGTTATTTAAATGTTGGCTTCTATTACAAATCATCCACCAGCTGGCCATAGTTAAGAGCAAGAGTGGATGATATCAAGTGTACTTTAAGACGTGACATTCTCCAAAATGTCTATCACAAGTAAAGCTCAGTATATTCTAAATGAATAAAGGTCAGCAAGAAGCTATAGATTACAAAAATTTGATTATATAAACCAGTGCTGACTGAAAGAACTATACTATGAGCCACATCAGTTCAGTTCAGTTCAGTTCAGTCACTCAGTCGTGTCCGACTCTTTGTGACCCCATAAACCACAGCACGCCAGGCCTCCCTGTCCATCACCAACTTCTGGAGTCCACCCAAACCCATGTCCATCGATGATGCCATCCAACCATCTCATCCTCTGTCATCCCCTTCTCCTCCTACCCTCAATCTTTCCCAGCATCAGGGTCTTTTCCAATGAGTCAGCTCTTCACATCAGGTGGCCAAAATATTGGAGTTTCCACTTCTTCAACATCAGTCCTTCCAATGAACACCCAGGACTGATCTCCTTTAGGATGGACTCATTGGATCTCTTTGCAGTCCAAGGGACTCTCAAGAGTCTTCTCCAACATCACGGTTCAAAAGCATCGATTCTTCGGTGCTCAGCTTTCTTTATAGTCCAATGTTCACATCCGTACATGACCACTGGAAAAACCATAGCTTTGACTAGACGGACTTTTGTTGGCAAAGTAATGTCACTGCTTTCTAATATGCTGTCTAGGTTGGTCATAATTTTCTTTCCAAGGATATATAACTTAAAAGTTTCTAAGTTCCACACTGAAAAATATTTTAAGTGAAATTAATTTAATAGTATATTTTGTTTAACTAAACATTCTTATCACTTCAACGAGCACCACTAACCACATTTTAAGTGCTGAGTAGCCACAGGTGAAAAGTGATTAGCATATTAGACAGGGCAACTCTGGACCCACTGTGAACGTAGTTGCCAGTTAAAATAATATGTGTCTACAAGAGGATATATTATAAATTCACATTAGCAGTAACTACATATAACATTTGCTTGACATCCTCTTGAGATCCCCTGATGAATATGTTGGGCTATTAGTTCAGCAGTATGTGGGGGTCAAGGAGAGATGAAATATCAGGTAGAGTGGAGGACCAATATCATTCATATAGAAATTTGCTTTCAAGGCCACCAGAAGAAGGCAACATGGATAGACTGGTTAATTTCTCCTGACATACAGAGTGAACGAAGATGTGATGTGATGATGATGATGGTGGTGGTAGTGGTGTCTATGGTGCATTTATTTTATGTGGTTTTACCAGAACATTGATTTTATGCAGTTTTATGGATAGTGATATGCCTGGAAATAAAGTCTGTCATGCAGGTCAGGGCTGTGGGCAAGCTCTCGCCTTGGCTTCATGTGCTTGGGTCAGCGGTCAAGAAAGATGACATGTCATCACCGTGCCCAAAGATGCTCTTGTCTTAGAAGGTCACAGTGTTTATGGGGAGATTTTCCCATGCAGGCTTCTTCTCTAAGACAGTTTTACCACAGCAGGATCAAACAGGAGTCTCACACTTGTGCTTCTGGTCTGGTGTTAGTGATGAATGGGAAATGAAATATTAGCAAGGAGAGAAAATCTGCTATAAAAGAATCCAGTGGCTCCAGAGTAAGAACTAGTAGGTGTTAGGGTATGCAGTGGTGTCCTGGCAGTCAAAGGAAGACAGGAACCAGCTTCCTGAGTAATCAGAGTTAGAAGAAGGCTGATCTTCTAGCTGCTTTCTGGCCTCAGGGAGGTAGAAACAAGTCTATCTCTTACAGGGAGAAGAACCTGCTTTTTCTTGTTTCCTTAGACCAGCGGGTCTGCCACTTCCTGCCTCGTGCATGAGTCAGACATTGATTTTTCTTGGCTGGTTTAGACACTGATCTGATGTGTGGTTCACCAGGTAGGATCGATAATAGTGTTTAAAGAGCTGCTCTTCCTGAGATGAAGGGATAGTGGCTTCTCAGCATTTGTTTAGCTTCCCAAATGGCTCTCTTCTCTGGGACTCAGACGTCAGGTGCAACTGTGTGGAATCTCTGTCTCACTCTTGCTCTCTTGCACACTCTACCATACATGCTTCACACGAGCACACATACATGTGATAAACCACACCACTGACAACGATCAATACCCTTTAGGTACCGGCGAATCGTGTCCAACAACTGCACAGACGGCCTGAGGGAGAAGTATACCGCCAAGGCCCAGATGTGCCCTGGAAAAGCCCCACATGGCCTCCACGTGGCGACGACCGATGGGCGCCTGGTGGCGGAGCAGGGGCACAATGCAACCTTCATCATCGTTATGGAGGAGGTAGGGGCGCCCCTCCTGGGCTTCTGAGGTCAGAACTCACAACCGGGTCATGTCCCACATCCAGATGGGAAGAGAAGAAAGAGCTTGTGTTCCCACTAGTCCTTAAAACAAAGTCAGTGGTGAGAAGCACCACTTTTGTGATAAGATGGAAGGGGTGAAAGAGGGCTTGGGATGTTTAGGGACCCTGCTCCCTTCATACCACAATACAGACCTAGGCCAAAGGGGTCCCCTTGTCTCTGAGCAGGCACAGATCTGAATATATTCTTTGAGGTACCCCTTTAGGGCCTGCATCATTAAAGGACTCTTAATTATCATTAGACTGTATACTATAAACATTGCCAGAATGGAATTCACATTTTTCCTGTTTGTTCCAGGATCCTTATTTTTTTTCTTTTATTCTTCACCCCACTAATTAGAAAAGCCCGCAAGACTTCTAGAGAGTCTTAAAAGTATGAGTGTGAGGGTGGGGGAGGGTGATCCCAATCCTCTAAACTTATTTTTCTGAAGAATGTCATATGAGTTGACTTTCCATCAGCTGCCTGCTCCATTAGTTCACTTTTTAGATCATTTGCAGTCTGGGGAGTAAAACCAGACTGTTTTCATTCATTCTGGATAGACTAGCTCTGCTGTATGCTTCTTTGCTTCCTATATGAGTTGTTTCATCTGTTTCCAAACCAGGGAAGTTTTCAGGCACTCCTTGCTGAGGCGCTGGGGCAGGGAAGTTTGCCTGATTTACAAAGCCATCTAAATTTAAATGCAAATTACTGTGTGCTCTTGAGATCTTGGAAAGAGACCAAAGCAGGCCAGGAGTGTGTCCCTGTTCCCCCTCGCCCAACTGTTAATACTTTAGAAATCTTTAAAGTCTGGCCCATACTGGACAGGACAGTGAGGACTCCTTATCCTGGGTTGGCAGATTCTTTAGCCTTCATCCACACTGGGTGCTTAAATTAAAGAACTTTAATATTCAGAGGAGGTCATTATTGCATTCCCACTAGGGAGTTTCCAGGATCAGCTCTATTAAAACCTTCTCTTGAATGGATGTGAAGAGCCATGATCTTATCCATTTGAATTGCCTTCAGTTCATTTCCACTTTAATTTATATTCATAAACTCAAGGGTAGTTGATATTGTGTTGGGGGCAAGGTAGCACCTATCAATATTTTACTCACATCTGGGTTGCCATGGGGGGAGAGACAGTGAAACTGTGATGAACGCACAGTCCCTGGGCAGGAGAATTGAATCATAATTCCTAAATGATGTATTTCTCTTTTTTCTTCTCCATCAACAATCTTTGTAAATAAGCAGAGAAACCTGATTCTTCCTTTTCATCTAGAACCCTTATCTAATGGTTAGGTTTAGTTGAATTTATCCAAACTGTCAGCCCAATAAAGTGGGATGAAGTACAAGAAAGTTCAAGTACAATGTACAAGTACAAGTACAGTGAAGTACAAGAAAGGATGGGGTTCAGTATCAGCTCTTAGGAAGCTAAGGATCAGCTTGGGATGGTAAGATGCATTCAACTAAACCACTGACATCATGTCCTCAGGTGGACCCACGTGGCTCTTGGCATCCCTCAAGGCAGAAATATTTGTGAGCTGAGATGGTCAATAAATGCTTCAGGGAGGAGGGTCTTAGGCAAGTTTAGGGAAAGCCAAGATCAACAGAGCACAGGTATATTTTCAGCTGCCATACAGGATTTATCTATAGAATGGAAATAATCATCCTATCTCACAGGGTTATTTTGAAGGTGGTATTATATAATATGTGTTAAGCAATTAGCATAATGCTTGGAACCTAATGATAAATACTAAAAAATAGGAAAATTTTAATAATAGCATGGCAGTTGAGAGTACTGACACCAGGCTACTTGGGTTCAAATCTTGGCTCTTCCACTATTGGCTACAGAGACTTTGGTCTAATTCTTTTATTTGTGTCCTCATTTCTAAAATGGGAACAGTAATACTTTCTACATTTTAGAGTTATGAGGGGACTAATTGCTTGGAACTGAAAAGAAGCTGTATCAGTATTAGCTGTTACTACTACTGTTATTATTATCATGAAACAAGAGAGGAACAATTAATGTGCATGAGAGATCGAGGGAGGCCCTTGGCTTCCACACTTCAGAGCTTCAGAGAAGCTCTACCTTCTCCATAATTGATAATATCAGCCACATCAGACTACCTGAGTTTGGGCATACAAGGGCAGTAGACCCATAGTACCTGTTTGCAGTGCCCAGTAGCTATCAGACAGGAGTCTGATGATTGTGTTGAGAGTGTTTCAGGAGGGTGTTTGGGGGAGATTCAGGCCTCTAGGGGTGATGCCAAAGGCAGAGGACCAAGCATCAGAGAGGAGTCGGGCTGGACCATGCAAATGGGCCCAGGCCAGCTTCTGTTCCCCTTTGCAGGGTGATCTCCAAAGGACAAACATCCAGCTCGACTTTGGGGACGGGATTGCAGTGTCCTATGCTAATTTCAGTCCCATTGAGGATGGCATCAAGCACGTGTACAAGAGTGCAGGCATCTTCCAGGTGACGGCCTATGCGGAGAACAACCTCGGCTCAGATACAGCGGTCCTCTTCCTGCATGTGGTTTGTAAGTAGCTTGAGCCGCCCCTCCCTTACTCTGCTCCCGGTTGACTACTTCTTCTGTTCAGACTTTCTGAAATCCCTCGCTGAGCTGGAATTGGTATGACTACTACCACAAATGATAACCCCAGTCAAAAGACAGATGTGAGTTCATCCGTGTTGGCGTTTCATGATGCTAAAGTAGACGGATTGTTTTGAAAGTTTGGAAAATGTTACCACCTAGTCTCTCCTTTAGGGCTTCCCTGGTGGCTCAGAGGTTAAAGCGTCTGCCTCCAATGCGGGAGACCCGGGTTCGATCCCTGGGTCAGGAAGATCCCCTGGAGAAGGAAATGGCAATCCACTCCAGTATTCTTGCCTGGAGAATCCCATGGACGGAGAAGCCTAATAGGTTACAGTCCATGGGGTCGCAAAGAGTCGGACACGACTGAGCAACTTCACCTTCGTAGTCTCTCCTTTTCAGCTCCACTCTGTTCTGATATAAGTGTGCACATGAAAACACATATTCAGGTAAAAGTCCCTTGCATTGGAGGCTGCTAAAATAGAGGGAGAGAGGAGTTATCTGGTTCACAGCCACAGGCTCATTTTTAACCTACTCTGAGTGAAGGTGGCACAAATCAAAGTAAATTGTTCTCTCCACTGAAAGAGCCAAAGAAGGGTTAAAGAAACACATGCCCAATTGTTTTAAATGTAGAACTGAACACATAACATAACTTAATTCTTACACTCAAGGTTACTTCAAGCTTATCCCAGATGTAAGTAATTCTAAGAACTCCCCAACAGTTTTGTTGTCCTAGAATTTGTTTCATGGCTGTTGGCTGTTGCTTGAAAAGTGAAAGTGTAAGTCACTCAGTCGTATCTGACTCTTTGTTACCCCAGGGACTGTAGCCCACCAGGCTCTCTGTCCATGAAATTTCCCAGGCAAGAATGCTGGAGTGGGTAGCCATTCCTTTCTTCAGGGGATCTTCCCGACCCAGGGATTGAACCCCAGTCTCCCACATCACAGGCAGATTCTTTACTGTCTGAGTCACCAGGGAACAAACCAAACAGTTGAAGTTCCAAAGTAGTGTGTTAGTCCTAGATGTATTTTGTGTATTTGATATCCTGGAACTTGACTTAGATAAATTGAAACTTAAATATGATTTAAAAGGTTGGGTTAAGGAAATGTTGTTTGGGGACTGTTATTGGTTTCCTATACTTTATAGTGATAATCATGGGTCTAAGGGCTACTGTAGTTTTTACTTATATACCCCACAATAGTTTAGAGGCTATGCTATATCTGATGGTCTTCCCAGGTGGCTCAGTGGTAAAGAATCCGCCCGCCAATGGAGAAATCACAGGAGATGCAGTTTTGATCCCTGGGTTGGGAAGATCACCTGGGGGGGAAATTGCAGCAAAACTCCGGTGTTCTTGCCAGAATAATCCTATGGACAGAGGAGGCTGGCGGACTGCAGTCCATGGGCTCTCAGTTTTGGGCATGACCGAGTGATTAAGCACACATACTCATACATGCTACATATGGTGAAAAATAAATGCTTTAAAAGAACCTAGGTGAACATAAGAGACACTTTTTCTATTAACAACTCAGTAAAAATATAAACAACCTACACTTAAAAAGTCCCTGGCAAACAGTGACCTAGCTGGTCTCCTAGCATTCCGGTTACACTAATAGTATAAGAACCAGCAGCAATGAGGGAAGTGCATAGAGAAAGACTTGGATGATATATCCTTAAAGATGCCAAGCTACTGGACCATGGGACAGATGACTTCTTCTCTGAATCTTCTGAACTTCAGTTTTAAAATGGCTTAATTGTAACTGGTACCTTGCTCCATAGGTCTCTTGCAACAATAGTAAGTAAGAATTACAAATAACACATCCAGTCATTCACTAATTTATTCAATGACTATTTGTTGAGTTCTTAATATATTGCTAGGTACTGGGGATGCAGTAATAGAAAGATGGCCCCGCCCTTGCAGTGTTTACATTCTGGTGAGGGAGAGAAAGTACTGCTAGGAATGGGCTATCAATAGCCCAGTGGTGATAATCACACCACACCATCTATAATCTTTCTGTGCCAGCAGTATCAAGTCAGAAACCCAGGTGAGTGGTGTGCAGGGTGTTTACAAGCCAAGATTAGAGCAAAAAAGACCTGTATTTGAATCCTGATCATATCCTTTTGTGAAATGTTTAATATCTGTCAACTTTCTTAGTCTTTACAAACTTCTGATCCCTCTCCTATAATATTTAGATTATAGTGAGGCTCTGAGAATCAAATTGGATTATGTGTATATGTCAGGGTCCCCAAGACATCCTCTCCCAGGTTTAGTGATTTGCTGGAAGGACTTGCAAGTCTTAGCATATAGTCATACTTCAGACATTGATTCATTACACTGATAGATCAGCAGAGAAAGATCAACAAAGAGAAAAGGCCTGTGGGACAAAGTCGGTAGGAAATGAAGTGCAAACTTCCAAGAGTCCTCTCCCGTGGAGTCCCACAGAACATGCATAATTCCTCCAGCAATGAGTTAGAGCAACATGCATGAAGGGCTGTTTACCAGAAAAGCTCATTGCAAACTCAGTGGCCCTGGCTTCTACTGGGGACTGGTCAAATAGCCATGCTCTGCCTAGTGTGCACAAAATGTCCAGACTTCCTGAGGAAAATGCTTTTCTCAGAATAAACCATGTATGTGTGTGTGCCTAGTCTCTCACCCATATCTGACTCTGCCACTCCATGGACTATAGTCTACCAGCTCCTCTGTCCACAGAATTCTCCAGGCAAAAATACTGGTATGGGTAGCCATTCCCTTCTCCAGGGGATCTTCCTGACCCAGGGATCGAACCCAGGTCTCCTGCATTACAGGCGGATTCTTTACCCTGTGAACCACCAGGGAAGCCCTAGAATAAACCATATTATTGCTTTAAAAAAAAAAAAATTCTAGGCAGAGTGAACCAGTCCTATCAGCTAGCTGTTGACTGGAAGCACTCTCAGAACCAAGTTCCCTTATGCCAGAAAAGGGCCAGTCTTACACATAGGTCTTTTTAAAAACAAATTTACTTTCCTCTGTTCCAATGACCTGCCCCACCCATGTTCCTAATTCTCCCAAGAGTGGACCCTGTCTGCTGGGCACAAAGACCAGTGTACTTCAGTGGCAAAAAAACAACAACGAGGAACAGGTCTATATTGTGGGTTATGTGCGTAAAGGAGGAAATGTTCCTTGAAACTTTTATCATGCTCATAATTCCCTCCAAATCAATCATGGCTGCATTTACCAGACAGTTATTATATTGGAAACTGCTCTTGGCCTCACCTTGGGCCATTAGCTAACAAAAGTAGCTGTTAGCCGCCCATAATAACCAATCTCGCACAGATTATTAGATTTTTATTAAAAAGAACACTCTTTGACAGTGAGGATTTTAGGAGTTTCCTGTATTCCCTTCTGAATCCTCCCAGCTCTCTTCTCTCCAATCCATGGTTTATCCCTAGGTGGAAGCCTGGAGCTTCTGCTCAGTTTCTTTGCTCTAAAAAGCTGTTTAGTGTTGTTCCTTGAGATTATGTTTACCCCAAAGTACTTGTCCTGAAACTGGCATATATGTGGCTGTGCTTGATGGTGTTCTAATTCATGGAGGCTCCACTCATTTTGTGTTTGGCATGAATTTGGTGAGAAGAGGGCTTCCCAGGTGACTCTAGTGGTAAAGAACTCACCTGGCAATGCAGGAAACATAAGAGACGCAGGTCCAATCCCTGGATTGGGAAGATCTCCTGGAGTAGGAAATGGCACCCCACTCCAGTATTCTTGCCTGGAAGATTCCATGGGCAGAGGAGCCTGGCAGGCTATAGTCCATAAGGTCACACACAAGGAGTCAAATAAGCCTGAAAGACTGAACATAGTAGGGAGAAGGAGGTCTCATTTTATATTTGGGGGCATCAAAATACCCAACAGTGTAAGTCTCAGATGAGTGGAGATGTCTGAGTAACAGAAAACCGAGAAGCCTGTCCAGTGCTGTGAATCATAGCAATGTGGAAAAAGAGCAGGGTTCTCATGAGCTGGCCAGCAGGATGGGCTCTGCACATTTTGAAGGAAAAAGCTAAGAATAGGAGTGTTATCTAAAAAATAGTACAAATGAACTTATTTACAAGACAGAAACAGATTCACAGACATAGAAGACACACTTATGGTTACCAAAGGGGAATAGGGTGGGGGTGGATTAGAAGTTTACCCCCAACAGTAGCATTAGAATATGCTACTGGAGATCAGTGGAGAAATAACTCCAGAAAGAATGAAGGGTTGGAGCCAAAGCAAAAACAATACCCAGTTGTGCATGTGACTGGTGATAGAAGTAAGGTCTGATGCTGTAAAGAGCAATATTGCATAGCAACCTGCAATGTTAGGTCCATGAATCAAGGCAAATTGGGAGTGATCAAACAGGAGATGGCAAGAGTGAACGTTGACATTCTTAGGAATCAGCAAACTAAGATGGACTGGAATGGGTGAATTTAACTCAGATGACCATTATATCTACTACTGTGTGTAGGAATCCCTTAGAAGAAATGGAGTAGCCATCATGGTCAACAAAAGAGTCCAAAATGCGGTACTTGGATGCAATCTCAAAAACTACAGAATGATCTCTGTTCATTTCCAAGGCAAACTATTCAATATCACAGTAATCCAAGTCTATGCCCCAACCAGTAACGCTGAAGAAGCTGAACGGTTCTATGAAGACCTACAAGACCTTTTAGAACTAACACCCAAAAAAGATGTCCTTTTCATTATAGGGGACTGGAATGCAAAAGTAGGAAGTCAAGAAACACCTGGAGTAACAGGCAAATTTGGCCTTGGACTATGGAATGAAACAGGGCAAAGACTAATAGAGTTTTGCCAAGAGAACGCACTGGTCATAGCAAATACCCTCTTCCAACAACACAAGAGAAGACTCTACACATGGACATCTCCAGATGGTCAATACCAAAATCAGATTGATTATATTCTTTGCAGCCAAAGATGGAGAAGCTCTATACAGTCAGCAAAAACAAGACCAGGAGCTGACTGTGGCTCAGGTCATGAACTCCTTATTGCCAAATTCAGACTTAAATTGAAGAAAGTAGGAAAAACCACTAGACCATTCAGGAATGACCTAAATCAAATCCCTTATGATTATACAGTGGAAGTGAGAAATAGATTTAAGGGCCTAGATCTGATAGATAGAGTGCCTGATGAACTATGGACTGAGGTTCATGACACTGTACAGGAGACAGGGATCAAGACCATCCCCATGGAAAAGAAATGCAAAAAAGCAAAATGGCTGTCTGGGGAGGGCTTACAAATAGCTGTGAAAAGAAGAGAAGGGAAAAGCCAAGGAGAAAAGGAAAGATATAAGCATCTGAATGCAGAGTTCCAAAGAATAGCAAGGAGAGATAAGAAAGCCTTCCTCAGCGATCAATGCAAAGACATAGAGGAAAAGAACAGAATGGGAAAGACTAGAGATCTCTTCAAGAAAATTAGAGATACCAAGGGAACATTTCATGCAAAGATGGGCTTGGTAAAGGACAGAAATGGTATGGACCTAACAGAAGCAGAAGAT
>SJYT01008358.1:162191-428506 GCA_006410635.1 Cephalophus harveyi
ACTTTGGCCACCTCATGCGAAGAGTTGACTCATTGGAAAAGACTCTGATGCTGGGAGGGATTGGGGGCAGGAGGAAGAAGGGATGACAGAGGATGAGATGTCTGGATGGCATCACGGACTCAATGGATGTGAGTTTGAGTGAACTCTGGGAATTGGTGATGGACAGGGAGGCCTGGTGTGCTGCAATTCTTGGGGTCGCAAAGAGTCGGACCTGACTGAGTGACTGAACTGAACTGAAATTAGGAGTGTGTGATGACAGATGCACACTACTGTACATAAGGTAAATAAGCAACAAGGATTTACTGTACAACACAGGGAATTATATTCAATATCTTATAGTAACCTAGAATAGAGAAAGGAATGTATGTATGTATGTAGATATGTATGTGTAACTAAATCACTTTGCTGTACACCTGAAACTAATGCAATATTGTAAATCAACTATACTTCAATTAAAAAACAAAACAGAAGCATTGACCTTGAGGATAAAGGGGCTCTATTCCCATCACAGGGAGAGTGAAATCTGAATGTGGGCATGAAGAAGGACTCAGAGGTGTTAAAGTAAGACCCAGGTTTCTCATCTCCCTCCCAGGACATGGCCTGGACAGGGACCCCTTCCCATTGCAATATTCTCTTCCACAAAGATCAATAAAACACAAAGAGCAAAGAGAGTTTAACCAGATGAACTCCTAAAATTGAGTAAAGAAATGAAAACTAGCCAGTATTTTTTTACACCTGTATTTTTAAAATTCCAGCCCACAATCAAACCATACAAAAATAATTAAGCAGACTTAGTAATTGAAAATAATTAAGCCCTTAGCCAAATGTGTATCTGAAGTGACAGGTTTGAAACTATTTGTTGAAAGAAATCTTGAAATGCTGTATGCCTGGGGTCAGCTGAAAGAGCTGTAGGCAGAGAGTGTTTTTGCACTGTACATATACAGATTCTTGAATACTTTGTTGATTGTTCAGAAAAATACCATCTGGACAGTGGCAAGCATGTTTGGCTGATCTCCTCATCTGATCTCAGTTCCTATCCAAACACCTTTTTCCCAATATAAATTTACCTATGACACAGGAGGTATGAATGAGATTCACAATAATGCCCACTCTTGTAAGAGAGACTTTAACCCGGTGATAAACAGGACCTATGACGGTGTGGTAGTGGTAGTGGAAATAGTGTCAGCCCAAAACTAATTATATGATACTTTTAATATCCTCATATGTTCTTATTACTGTAAGAAAGGCAAAGGACATGTAACAGCCTGTGTAGGGTCAAAGTTCTGTAAAATAGAAGAAAAGGTCATACAGCCAAAATTAAATAGGAGCAGAAGTAAAAAGTATGTTTCTGCTTTCTTGCCTTTACTGAGCCATCTCCCAAATAACCAAGGATGTCATTAGTGAAGGCCTGGTGGCCTGGAAAATGCCTCACCCATGAGAAGAACTCAAGGTCCCAAGGATAAAGAGATGTCCTTGCTACAGCTGTGACCTTTAGTTACTTTAGCTCATCAACATAATCATGTTGGAAACCAGAAAATGTGTTCCAGCAAAGTGTGGGCAGATAACTAGAACATTTTAGTTGGATCTAGTGAAGTAGAAAGGATGTAAGAAAGGGAAGAGTGGAGGAAGGGAGCAAAGGGAGGAAAGGAAGTGGGTAGGAAAAAAGAGAAAAGGAAAAAGAAAGGGGTAAGGGTTGGGGAGAAAATCCCACAGAATTAAAAAATAACATATCTGCCCCACAAATGCAGTGCTGACTCACTAACATTGTTCTTCAGCATTTTCCTCCTCTCATGTTATTTTGAAAATGAATTAAATTAAAATTCTCACTTATCATGCATAGAATGGATTCCAATCTATTCTCTTACTTGCTAGTTTAGAACTTGAGACTGCTTATATCAGTTTTCTGAGGAGCAAAAAATAGAAGTTTGATCACTTTTTGGCAAACAGCTTTTAAAATTATCATTATTTGGGAACCTGGCATTTATTTCTCTTCAGTTTAAGGAGACAGCCTTTTTCCTTTTTATAATACAGCCCTGCCAGCTTCTGAGTGACACCCACTGAGTGTTGCAGATGACAGGCACAATGGCCAATTGTTGAACAAGATGGAACCAATTAACAATTGAGGATAATGGCAGAGCCCTCCATACAATGCTCCGACCCCCAATCATGATACAGGCTAATCGGCAGATATGCAAGAGATCGCTCTTTATCTTCCTATTTTTTGGCTAAGTGTCCAGTAAACTAGCTTTGTCCTTAGATTTGAGGTTCATAAGCATATGTGGTGGGATCATCAGATGGAAGTTAAGTTCAAATGTCACTCAATCTGAAGCCCAGACTGAGCTCCCTGTTGTTTGCAATGCTTCATTTCAAGCACACACACACACACACACACACACACACACACACACAAACACACATCTCAACATCTGTGAGTTTGCGATTGTTGTTTTATTATAGGTGATGGTAAAGATAAAGAATCTGGGAATGTGAGCTTTTGTTTATTTCGGGGATAGAAACACTGACGTTGTTTTCCTTGTTCCCTTAGGTCCTGTGGAGCATGTTCATCTCCGAGTTCCATTTGTTGCCATGAGAAATAAGGAGGTCAACATCAGTGCAGCTGTGTGGCCCAGCCAACTGGGGACTCTTACGTATTTCTGGTGGTTCGGCAATAGTACAAAGGTTTGGCCCTTATCGATTAGTATCTGCTTAGATTTGACCCTTTCTGATTGGCATCTGCTTAGATGATCCCATGTTCTAACTTCTATTTGATGCTGGGAGCACAGGGGGATGTGGGCAATAACAGATACTCAATGAAGCTTGGAATCCATGTCAATGAATATGACATACCTTCCCACACCAAGTTCATTCCTGTAATAGGGGAACTTCACATATCTTAAGGAAGAAAAGATTATACAAACCTGGTTGTTCTTGCTCCTCTGATCAATTTTTCTAATATTCATTTTGCTCTGTTTTGTTTTAATCCTAGCCTTTCTACTCATTAGGTGTATAATATCAAGAAAGTCATTTAATGGTAAATAATCAGGCTGCAGTGCCAGGTGACCCCAGTTCAATCCCTGGGTTGGGAAGATCTTCTGGAGAAAGGCATGGAAACATTCCAGCATTCTTGCCTGGAGAAGCCCATGCGGAGAGGAACCTGAGGCTACAGTCCATGGGTCGCAAAGAGTTGAACATGACTGAGCAACTAACACACACACACACACACACACACACACATCGAGAAAGTCACTTCAGTTCAGTTCAGTCACTCCGTTGTGTCTGGCTTTGTGACCCCATAGACTGCAGCACAACAGGCCTCCCTGTCTATCGCCAACTCCCGGAGTTTACTCAAACTCATGTCCATTGAGTCAGTGATGTCATCCAACTATTTCATCCTCGGTCATCCCCTTCTGCTCCTGCCTTCAATCTTTCCCAGCATCAGGGTCTTTTCAAATGAGTCAGTTCACCTCAGGTGGCCAAAATATTGGCGTTTCAGCTTCAGCATCAGTCCTTCCAATGAATATTCAGGACTAATTTCCTTTGGGATGAACTGGTTGGATCTCCTTGCAGTCCAAGGGACTCTTAAGAGTCTTCTCCAACACCACAGTTCAAAAGCATCAATTCTTTGGTGCTCGGCTTTCTTTATAGTTCAACTCTCTCATCCATACATGACTACTGGAAAAATCATAGCTTTGACTAGATGGACCTTTGTTGGCAATGTAATGTCCCTGCTTTTTAATATGCTGTCTAGGTTGGTCATAATTTTTCTTCCAAGGAGCAAGTGTCTTTTAATTTCATGACTGCAGTCACCATCTGCAGTGATTTTGGAGCCCCCCAAAATAATCTGTCACTGTTTCCATTGTTTCCCCGTGTATTTATCATGAAGTGATTATGATCTTAGTTTTCTGAATGTTGAGTTTTAAGCCAACTTTTTCACTCTCTTCTTTCACTTTTATCAAGAGGCTCTTTAGTTCTTTTTTGCTTTCTGCCATCAGGGTGGTGTCATCTGCATATCTGAGTTTATTGATATTACTCCTGAAAATCTTGATTCCAGCTTGTGCTTCATCCAGCCTGGCATTTTGCATGATGTACTCTGCATGTAAGTTAAATAAGCTGGGTGACAACATACAGCCTTGACATACTCCTTTCCCGAAACAAGTCTGTAGTTCCATGTCCAGTTCTAACTGTTGCTTCTCGACCTGCATACAGATTTCTCAGGAGGCAGGTCAGGTGGTCTGGTATTCCCATCTCTTTAAAAATTTTCCACAATTTGTTGTGATCCACACAGTCAAAGGCTTTGGCATAATGAATAAGATGCACAAAGGCAAAATGGTTGTCTGAGGAGGCCTTGCAAATAGCTGTGAAAAGAAGAGAAGCAAAAGGCAAAGGAGGAAAGAAAAGATATACCCATTTGAATGCAGAGTTCCAAACAATAGCAAGGAGAGATAAGAAAGCCTTCTTCAGTGATCAGTGCAAAGAAATAGAGGAAAACAATAGAATGGGAAAGACTAAAAATCTCTTCAAGAAAATTAGAGATACCAAGGGAATATTTCATGCAAAGATGAGCACAATAAAGGACAGAAATGGTATGGATCTAACAGAAGCAGAAGATATTAAGAAGAGGTGGCAAGAATACACAGAAGAACTGTACAAAAAATAAATACTCAGTTGCCGTGTAATAATTCCTTTCAAAAAGGAATGGAACAATGCCAGTTTTGTTTGTTTGTTCAAGATGAACAAACAGAACTTCAGCTTTTGCATGATAAGAGTAGGATATGATTCATTCCTGCTCTTATTTTAAGGTAAAAAATGTTTTTTATTGAAATAGAGTTGATTTACAGTATTGCGAGTCCTGCTTTTGTTTAGGGAAGCAGCATTATATGGTGCTAAGTAAAATGAAGCACCATATAATGGTGCTTAGTAAGAAAACTGAGATCATTGAAAAAGCAAGAGAGTTCCAGGAAAACATTTACTTATGCTTTATTGACTGCTCTAAAGTCTAAGCTGTGTAGATCACAATAAACTTGGAAAATTTTTCAAGAGATGGAAATACCAGACCACCTTACCTGCCTCCTGAGAAATTTGTATGCAGGTCAGAAAGCAAGAGTTAGAAGTGGACATGAAACAACAGACTGGTTCCAAATAGGGAAAGGAGTACCCTGCTTATTTAACGTATCATGTGAAAGGCCGAGCTGGATAAAGCATAAGCTGGAATCAAGATTGCTGGGAGAAATATCAAGTTCAGATACACAGATGACACCACCCTTATGGCAGAAAGAAAAGAACTAAAGAGCCTCTTGATGAAAGTGAAAGAGGAGAGTGAAAAGGTTGGCTTAAAACTCAACATTCAGAAAATTAAGATCATGGCATCTGGTCCTATCGCTTCACGGCAAACAGAAGCGGAAACAATGGAAACCGTGAGGGACTTCACTTTTGGGGGCTCCAAAATCACTGAAGATAGTGATTGCGGCCATGAAATTAAAAGATGCTTGCTCCTTGGAAGAAAAGTTATGACCAACCTAGACAGCATATTAAAAAGCAGAGACATTGCTTTGCCAACAAAGGTCAATCAATAAAAGCTATGGTTTTTCCAGTAGTCATGTATGGATGTGAGAGTTGGACTATAAAGAAAGCTGAGTGCCAAAGAACTGATACTTTTGATCTGTGGTGTTGGAGAAGGCTCTTGAGAGTCCCTTGGACTGCAAGGAGATCCAACCAGTCCATCCTAAATGAAATCAGTCCTGAATATTCATTGGAAGCACTGATGCTAAAGCTGAAACTCCAACACTTTGGCCACCTGATGCGAGGAACTGACTCATTGGCAAAGACCCTGATGCTGGGAAAGATTGAAGGCAGGAGGAGAAGGAGACGACAGAGGATAAGATGGTTGGATGGCATCACCGACTCAATGGACAAGAGTTTGAGTAAACTCTGGGAGTTGGTGATGGACAGGAAGTCCTGGTGTGCTGCAGTCCATGGGGTCACAAAAATTAGGACATGACTGAGTGACTGAACTGATTATATGGTGGAGAGAATATGTACTGTGGGTTCAGAAAGAAAAGGGTTAGGTTTCTAGCGTTGCTGCATGTTGTTTGTGGTAGTTTGATCAAATGGTTCAACCTAACATTTAATGCACTCAACTGAAAACTGAGAGACTAATGCCTATGTCATCTTGATTTTTGTGCAAACTAAGTAAAATAATCTGTGTTTCCCTGGCATAGATTAGGTACTCACTAAATGATGCTCTTTTTTTTTTTTTTTTGGTATAAAATATGGCAGTTAGGATGGGTTGATAAAAGAGAATTAGATTTATGGGACACCAAGGACAGTTTTCTGTTTGTATCATTTGTGCTGTGTACTTTTAATTTCTTAGTATAGGCTATGATGCTTTTGCATTTCTAGTGTTATTGTTCACTGGGACAATAGGTAAGGAGGTTAGTTAATAAAATGCCCATTTGGTACATTAGAGTCTTGAAGCTCCCTATGTGAGATGAGCATTCTAAGGGCAAACATCTGGTTCACTCTTGAGCCAGAACCCAGGTGTCCTCACTCCCGTCTATACCAGTACCGTTCCCAGCCCCAGGATGCTTTCTTTGCATCACTCACTTTGTCTCTGGAAGCTCACGAAGTGAAGTGAAGTGAAAGTTACTCAGTCATGTCCAACTCTTTGAAACCCCATGGACTATACAATCCATGGAATTCTCCAGGCCAGAATACTGGAGAGGGTAGCCATTCCCTTCTCCAGGGGATCTTCCCCACCCAGGGATCGAACCCAGGTCTCCTGAATTGCAGGCAGATTCTTTACTAGCTGAGACACAAGGGAAGCCCAAGAGCTCATGGACCCTAAAATCCTGCTTCAAACACTAGCAGACATAAACACGGTGAAAGAAAAAGAAAAAGTTTTCTGGGAGAAGAACATCTGAAAGAGAAGGATTTTAAGTGCATTTCATCTCAGAGGATGTGAGGTTTGGGCTGTCCAGCCAGGGAGTTCTTTTCTCACAGCGTTTGTTCACCTATGGACTTTCCAGGGAGATGACTGTGTACAGAGGGCAGTTCTTGGCCATCATAAACACAATGATTTACTCAACTGCCCACAAGGAACTGAGAACCGTGCTTCTCTGTGGCACCAGTTTTTTTTCTTGTGTGTCGATTCTGTGACCTGAAATACCAGATAGTGTCTAATAAATATTTGATCAACCGAGAAGTGGACAGTGTGACTGGAGAGTCGTTTCTATTTCTCAGATAATCATCTGTGTTAGTTTGAAGCCCAATGTACTTTTCTCTAAGTCAAGGATAATAACATCTAATCCATGAACATCACTGAGTTATTATTTGAAATTATCTGCCTCTCTAATTTATATTGTGCCATATTATGAGGGGGAAATTTTAAAATTGCAGAATGCCATTATAGTTTTATTTTTTTTAATGACAATGACCTGAAGTATTCCTTTGGTTAAGAATTCCACCTATAATGAGCATAAAGTGTTGTAAAAATACTTAGATATCAAAGATTCTCCTGGGTGGTTTTTGTTTCCAAAGAACTGAGAGAATGAGAGTACATTAGAGGCATTCAAACAGAGTGGCATTGAAATGAGACAAGCCTGGCTTGGGCTCCTGTTACAGGTTCTTCTTTGTTCTATGTCTTTGATCAAATCAGGTAATTTCTCTGTGCCTCAGTTTTGTTCATTGTAATGTCAGAGTAAGGCTAGCAGAGACTATATTCTAGTATTGCTTTGAAGATTAATAAGGAAAGGTACTTAAGTGCTTAGAACATATCTAAGCACTTGAATATATCAGTCACTGTTGTGGTTATCCTTTGTATCAGTGGGATATACCTCTTAGGGGGCAAATCTGACATGGTTCCACAGATTTCCCTCCCACCTCTAAGCATGGTTATTCTGCCTAGTTCAAAAAGGTGTATTTTCAGCGCTTTTGCCAGCATCAAGACGGAAACACATTAAGGTGGCCATAGTGCTGCAAAGTTGATCCAGTGAGAATTTTCCTGGCAAATGAGTTTCTTTGGGTGGTTGGTGAGTGCTCTGAGTGTCAAGCTAGTTGGCTGTCCTTGATAAACAAACTGATCTGTGAAAGGAGTGGATATTAATTTTGAGCATTTATTTCTACCATTGTCTTTATATACATTATTGTATTTAGTCATCAGAATATCACTGATGAAAGAGAAACTGGCTTGCATGTGTATATCTGTGTGTTGTGACCAGTTGAATTGGACAGTTTCACCCCAGTGGTTGAATTAAGTCAACCTCCCAGTAAGAATCTGTTGAGGGTCTTCCCTGGTAGTTCAGTGGCTAAGACTCCTCTCTCTCAATGCAGAGAACCTGGGTTTGATCCCTAGTTGGGAAACTAGATCCCTCATGTACAACTAAGAGTTCACATGCCACAGCTAAGACCTGGTGCAAGCCAAATAAATAAATAAATAAAATTTTATTTAAAAAAGAGTCAGTTGACTTCCCCCCAAATATTTATAGTCAACCCTCTGTTTGGTGCCCTTAGGAATAGAAGAGCGCTTTGTCTCTACCTTCAAGGAAATTACATTTCTGATAAGAAGGCACAATGAATACATACACAGTTATTGGTGATCAAGTATGATGATGTATATACATAAATGGAAGAGATCCAGTGTTCCTAAAATCCAACTGTAGCCCCGTATACCTTCAAACCTATTAGCAGATATGAAATTATATCAGTAGTTCCATGAATCTTTCTCAAGAACTTGTATTTTGTGCTAGCTGTTATGAGGAACACAAAAACAGTATAAATTTCATTTGTTCCCCTTAGTGAGTGAAGTCGCTCAGTTGAGTCTCTTTGCGACCCCAAGGACTGTAGCCTACCAGGCTTCTCCGTCCAATAGGATTTTACAGGCAAGAATACTGGAGTGGGTTGCCATTTCCTTCTTCAGGAGATCTTCCCAACCTAGGGATCAAACCCAGGTCTCCCACATTATAGGCAGATGCTTTACCCTCTGAGCCACCAGGGAAGTCCTCTATTTGAGAATATGAGGTTAACATCCAAGAACAGATAATATAAGCTATGGTAATAGGAATATAACATTATTGGCCCAGCCAAGCAGCTTAGGGGGTGATGGATGCAGGGCTTCTTGGTCTTAGAGCAAGTTGTGTAGGAGCTGGTCCTAAGCTGGCATTGAAGGAGCAGTAGAATTGGGGCAGAAAGGAGGGAAGGGATTTGTATGCAGTGGTAAGGCTTTGGGTATGTTTTTGTTCTGTGTAGACTGATTCTACCAAAGTGGGATTCGTTTGGGATGAATTGCATAACAACTAAAATTGGAGTGGATAGGTGACCAATGCTTTTAAATGACACAAATGAATATAGTTTATTTTGTCATAGAAATTCATATTTAGAAGAGGATATTGTAAGATAGTGGGCTTTCCAGGTGGCTTAGTGGTAAAGAACCCACCTGCCAGTGCAGGAGACTTAAGAAAAGTGGGTTTGATCCCTGGGTTGGAAAGATCCTATGGAGGTGGGCATGGCAACCCACTCCAGAATTCTTCCCTGGAGAATCCCATGGACAGAGGAGCCTGGCCAGCTGTGGTCCATAGAATTGCACAAAGTCAGACTTGACTGAAGCAACTGAACATACCTGCACATGTTATTGTGGCATCTGCTAAAACTTTTAAGGGAGATAAGCGTAGTGATTGCATAGTCTGTCTAATTTGGGAATGGCAAGTTTTTATCAAGGTATACATTTAAACTGTGGACGTTTTATGATATTCTGTGTTGATTTACTGTGTTTGGGGAAATGGTGTAGGCTGCATCCACACATTTCCTTGAATCTCCCGGGTCCATTATTCAGGTGGATATCTTCTAACTATGTAGTCGCTCAAGAGCTTTGCTGATGTCTTGCTGGGTTTACTGGACAGTCTGTGACCTGTTGCACATAAGGGACTCTTTGTGGGCAGGGATGTAACCCACAGCCTACGCAGGCCATGAGCCTTGCCATGGGCTGCCCGTGCAGCTTGGACAAAACACAGAGAAGTCAATTGGCCGCATGTTGGATTTGTGGGGCTCTAAAAGGCCAATTTGTTGGGATTAACAGAGGTCTGGCTTAATAAATGTGTCTGCTTGCCTAATAGATTTAGTAAATGAACCTTAAAATACTTGATTTAATTTAGTGTTGTGCGCTAGACATGGGTGGCCAGTGAAGAACTCAAGAATTCCGTGGAGTGTTCCAGCTTTGCAAGGGAGGTGAAATCAGCCATGATGCCATAATAGCTGATGGAAAACAAAAGCAATTTGAAAAACAAAATTAGCTTCTGCCATCTCTCTAGCGTGGAAGCCTGTGGTCTGCTACCCTGGAGGCTAAGTGTGCTCATTTAATACAGTTTGCTGTGGCTCAGAGCCCTGACTGGCTGGTGGGATGGCATGCTCCCTCCCACCTCAGCTGGCATTTCCTTGCTTGGTTCCTGGATCTGCTAGGAAAGCAGCCAGAGGAGAGAAAGTCAGATCTGCAGGAGAGAGAGGAATCCCTCTCCTTTCAGGTTGCCCAGCCCAATCACCTAAGTCTAAGACAAGAAGAGTGTGCAGAGAAGGAAGAGTGAGGACCACATAGACCCCTGAGTGCTGAGGACGATGTGGGAGTAGTGCAGATTCCTTGGAAAAATAAAAGTGAAAGTAGCTCAGTCGTGTCTGACCCTTTGTGACCCCATAGACTATACAGTCCTTGGAATTCTCCAGGCCAGAATACTGGAGTGAGTAGCCAGATTCCTTGAAGAGACTACCATTAGGGGATAAAGGATCCTGATGGTGAGAGGTGGGAAGAGATTAGAGACAGCTGAGGGCAGTAACCAAAACAGAAGGGTAATGTGATATAGTTATGGTCAGAGAGAGCAATTTAAGGAAGCAAGAAAAACTAAAAACACATCAGTTATTCCTTTGCTCTTTTGTTTCTTTCCCAACATTTTATTATTAAAAACTTCAAACACAAAGTAAAAAACGAAATAATTTTACAGTGAATATCCATATACCTACCACCTATAGCCTATCATTGGAGGAGGGCATGGCAACCCACTCCAGTATTCTTGCCTGGAGAATCCCATGGACAAAGTACACATAGTCTATCATTAACATCTACTCTGCTTGTTTTATGTCTATTTATCTGTCCATCCTTCTATCCAGCCATCAACTGATCTTAATTTTTTAAAATTCATTTCAGAATAAATTTTAGACACCTGTATGTTTTATCCGAAATGCTTCAGGCTACGAATCATTGGCTAGAGTTCTTTACTTGTTTACACTTTTTCCTCCATGGAGGTATGAAATGTATCAATCATGAAATGGACAGATCTGAAATCTGTATATCCTGAGTTGTGAGAAATACACATACCTATAACCCAAACTCCTATCAAGATATATATTATTAGCATTGCTTCCAAAAGTTCTCCATACCCCTTCTCAGTAAATTCCCACCCCAAACCCTAGAACCACCCACTATTTCCCATCATGAATTAGATCTATCTTTTCTATTAATAGAACTTCATATCATACCATATGAATTCTTTTATATAAGGTTTCTTTAATTTCTTATGGTTTTGAGACTCATCCATACTTTTATGTATATTAATATTTGCTTTTTTATTTTGTTGAATGCATGCACTTTGGCTTGTTTATTCATTTTCCTATTGATAAATTCTTCTAGGTTCATTTCAGTTTTTTACTACTATGAATGTAACTTCTATGAGCATTTTCTTCTGTTTGTGGATACATGTTTTCTTTTATCTTGACTAAATTTCCCAGACTGTAATTGCTAAGCTATAAATATAAAATAGCATAATTATCTTGGAAAATTATTACAATTTCTTATAAAAGTAAACTTTTTCCTACATAGTTGCACCATTGTACATCCCATCAAAAATGTATGAGAGTTCTAGTTGCTCCACATCCTCAACAATATTTGTTATTATTTTTAAAGAAATTTTTGTCATTCTGTTGGGTATACAGATGTATTTCATTTTCCTTCCAAAGAATATGACTAAGGTAACGAAACAGTTGAAGGCATTCTGACAGACAAGCCCTAATGGGTTGACTAGTAGGAACTAGAAAATTAGCCGAAAGCCATTCATTAATTCTGTGTGTTCTTATTGCTGAGTAAGTCCTTACAACTTTAAGCTAAGGCCCACAGTGGGGACAGACTTTTCCCAAGGTCGTTCATTAAAATAGTAACAGAGCCAGGGTTTCAAGTCTCTGTTCTTTTTACACCAATGATGGCAACTCAGTGGCATACAGTTTTCCTTTATTCCATGTCCATGGCCAGTATTGCCCTGTTAAGCCTGACTTGACTTCTCAACACAGGACACTAAACAGGCACCGTTGGTCTGTTGGAGTTGATGTCCATCACAGAACCTACTTGTACCTCATTTGCGGTTTAATTAATGAGTTCACATCCTTGTGCATAGCATCACAGAACCATAAGTATGAGGAAGCATGCTTGGACTCTGGGCTTACCCTTAGTTAATAAAAAAGAGTATAACTCTTTCCACACTCACTTCCTTCTTTCATTTAGCAAACAGAGAAGAAAGGGTGTCAGCAAGCTTAGGACAATGTCTAACCCTGTCCGACTCCAGCCATCACCTGGTCATAAAATAGAGCAATAGAATTTTAAAGCCAAGAAATCAGATTATTGTTTCAGAGGCTCAGGTGAAAATTCTGAGCTAGAAAGGGATTTCAGTTTTGCAGAAGGGACGCTGTAGTCTGAATGCTGCATCTGTGAGTCTCTGCAGCATCTAGGTGCACAGATGTGCTGTGTGAACACTGGCTGATATCCACATTCTTAAAAGGCAAGTCTATGCATCCTGACAACTGGTGACATCACTGATCTATCCTGTTGTCATCCTAACCCATAGAGGCGAGATGGGGTCTGCTCATCTGCACTTGTGACATCTATTCATGAGCTGCCTTAGAAAGCCTCCTACTGGAGTGCCTTACCTTGCAAACACCAGATAGCTTGAGAGGACATGGGCCTCAAGATAACCACTGAATAATGACACTTTAATCTCAGAATCTTCATTCTCTTCTCTCCAATAAGCCCTTGCTTCTACTGAGATCCTAATTTCTAAGGGAAACCATGTGCTTATTATCTTTCTCTCTTTATCTTTGTCAAGTCCCTATCTGTTATGATCACGGAAAGAAAACAGGAAAAGAAAAAAGATTAAAAAGTGAGCACAGATATGCATGTTTATCTGTTTCCCAACTTATTTAAATTGTTAGAAATGCCTTGCAATGGAACACATAGATATGATAAAACAAAATGTCAATAATATGACTGTATATACAACTTATATATGGATTCTGCTAGATGTAAGACAACATACCAAAGGCAGGTAGGTGATTCAGACATAAATAAAATGGTCACTTCTCTGAAAAATCTTGCAGCCCAATGGAATACATGATGAAAATATAAATCACACAAAATATTAGAGGAAAAGAGAAAGTGATCACCTATTCCCAGAGTCACTGGGAGTAGATTACAAAAGGTGCTTCTACTTTGCCCCAGGAGAAGTAACAGAATGATGGACAAAATTCATGGTGCCCAGTCTTATCTTCATCTCTTAGAATTAGCATTTTACAGTGCACTTCAAGTATATTAATATGCTTCCTGGATACTAGCTATATAATTTAGAAAGCTGTGCAATTTTTTTTTTTCCTTCTTCAAGTTAGGATCCCTTGGGGATATGCAAATGCTATGCAGATTGGTGACAGTCTGAGATTTACAGGAAAGGAGGGAATCTGATATTCCCATAAAGGACTAAGTAAGTGTTTTGGCTTCTCTCTTTTAGCCCCTCATCACCTTGGACAGCAGCATTTCCTTCACATTCCTAGCAGAGGGAACTAATACCATCACTGTCCAGGTGGCGGCTGGGAATGCCCTCATCCAAGACACAAAAGATATTGCTGTTCACGGTAAGCCCTGTGATGCCGCTTTCTGCCCAGTGAGCCCCTCCAGCCACCTGAGTGGCACTCACTGACTGCTTTGGAAATTGCCCAGGCCATGGGAAAATTATGTAGGTCCACAAAGGGTATCTAAAGGTACTTCTTTACTTGTCCTTGAATAGATACTGAGATTGTTAGAGAAGTAGGTACAGATAAGCATTGTTTGTCTTCCGTGATATGTCTGCATCGCAACCTGATGGTCTCATTAGACAGGGGTAAATCATAAGTTGAAGAGATGCTGAGCTAAAAAGACTATCATCGAAGTATCTTGATCTGTTGAACTGCCAAGGTATCTATAACACGCATGTAGCATCCATTCTTTGTGAAGTGCAAATCAGTGATTTCAAAAGCTGGAGGAGTTACAGTACCTGCTCTTGAGGAACTCATAGCTTAGGTACTGAGATGAACTATACATAACTGATGTGTTTTGTTTGTTGCTGGAGACTAACATCTTTCACTGCAAAGGATAAGAATAAGGCTAAGAATATAAGGATAAAACAAGGCAGGAGAGTGATAAACAGAATCACCATTCTGTTCTCAATCCTGGAGGACTATTCTTAATTATTAAGTTAATTTTCAATCAAACTGTGCTTCTACCACCATTCAGTGAACCTCCCTTAGACCCTAAAAACAGCCACTATAGAAAAAAAAAAGCCTAGAAGAAAACCCTAGAAAACAGGGTCTTCTGGAAAGTTATACTAAGGTATGTGATCCTTTGACTCAGTTAATATCTTCCACTTTACCCCAGATGAGTGCCTTTTCCTACAACTCTGCAAACTTGAGGTTCAGGCTCTCTCATTGGGCACCTGGAAGACTTTAAACATTTTTATTGGAGTGCAACTGGGAGTTTGGGGTTTGTAGATGTAAACTACTACATTTTGAAGGGATAGACAATAAGGTCCTACTGTATGGCATAGGGACCTATATCCAGTCTCCTAGGATAAACCATCGGAGAAGGCAATGGCAACCCACTCCAGTACTCTTGCCTGGAAAATCCCATGGGCAGAGGAGCCTGGTAGGCTGCAGTCCATGGGGTCGCTAAGAGTCAGACACGACTGAGCTTTTCTTTCACTTTTCACTTTTATGCATTGGCGAAGGAAATGGCAACCCACTCCAGTGTTCTTGCCTGGAGAATCCCAGGGACGGGGGAGCCTGGTGGGCTGCCGTCTCTGGGGTCGCACAGAGTCGGACATGACTGAAGCGACGCAGCAGCAGCAGCAGGATAAACCATAATGGAAAAGAATATAAAAAAGAATGTATATATGTATAAAACTGGGTCACTTTGCTGTATAGCATAAATGAGCACAACATTGTAAATCAACCATACTTCAACTGAAAAATTAAAGTACAGAGAAGTGCACAGATCGTGTTTCAGCTTCATGAATTACCACAAAGTGGACAGACCTATGTATCTACCAATCAGATCAAGAAACCAAATGTTACCCACACCTAGATACAGCATTTTGACCTATTTTCTAACCCCTGAGGCAGTTTCTAGCAGTATCAATGGAACAAAGGGAAACACAAGAAAAAGCTCCATTCTAATCTAGCTGTTTATTAACGCTTAATTGTTGCCTCTGCATGATACTACCTGTAGCAGCAAAAGTCCCCTTTTCCTCGAGTTTCATAATTATCTTGCATTTTAGATGTTTATTTACAAGAAGTAATTCTTAAGATTAAAAAAAAAAAGTGGTAGGAGCACAAACCTACTTCCAGTAGGTGACTTCCAGTCACCAAATCCCACTTCATTTAGAAGCCAAGAGACAGGTTGAAAAGACAGAATTAGAGATGAGGCCACATAGCCCTTTTCCTAAAGCACAAAGATGGTGCTTTAGGAAAGCACCTTATCACATCCTCTCTCAGCCTCACTCACACGTGCTCTCTCCTTACAGAATACTTCCAGTCCCAGCTCTTATCTTTCTCTCCTAATCTGGATTACCACAATCCTGACATTCCAGAGTGGAGGCAAGATATTGCCAATGTGATCAATCGGGCTCTGGTGAAAGTAAGTTGACTTTATCTTTGCTTAAATCTTCATGAATAAAGAACCAGATGGTGTGGTACCGGAGGCATTTTCATGGATTCAGACCACCATTCTACAGTTAAATAAAGATTATTGCTCTGTAAAAAGAGAGAGAAGTGTAGAGGAAATGAAAGATGGAAAAGAAAGATGGAGAGATTCAGAAGAGAGAGATAGAGACAGAGAATCAGTCCCATGTTTGAGGATGAGAAATTGGTCCCATCCTTCTCCTACATTTTTCTAAGATAGGAGATTGACGCCTTTAATAAAATGGTTGATGGACCACTGCTTAAGTATAAACTAATGTCATTCACTCGTTTGGCCCACAAAAGTTTAGAGAGTTTTTGTTTGTTTGTTGTTTTTGTTGTTTTTTAAAATTAATTTGTTTTTTAATTGAAGGATAATTGCTTTAGACTTTTGTTGTTTTCTGTCAAACCTCAATATGAATCAGCCGTAGGTATACATATATCCCCTCCCTTTTGTTGTTGTTTTTTAACCAGACAGACTTCAAGATTTCCATTGACCATATGTCGCAGTCAGAAGGTCAAGCTAGGAATCAGAGCATGCCAGCAGACTCTAGGGTGATAGTTAGCACTAAGCCTGGCATGCTGCAGTCTGTGGGGTCACAAAGAGTCAGACATGACTTGACAACTGAGCGACAACAGCCTATTTTCCTTAGAGCAAGTTGAAATGGTTTTGTTAACCATTGGCTCAGACCTAGGTGCTAGAGTATAATGATGGATAAAACATGGTCAATTCAAATTTAAGTCTAATGTGCAACTAGGTCTATGAGAGAGACATGGCCAGCATTTCAAAGGAGCATGGAGAAAAGTGCAATTCACTCTATCCAGAAAAGTTCAGGCTTGACACATATTCATGATTCAGTGAATACTTGTGAACTAATAGAATAGTCTTTGGAGGGAATACTTGAACTCTGTTTTAAAGGATAAAAGGTAGTTAACAGAGAGAGGATAATGTCTCTCAGGTACAATGAAAGCATGTGCAAAGCCATGGCCTATGGTAAGTACAGCATAGTTGATAAACGGCAGTTTATTTTAGCCAATCTATAAGTTATAAGGGCAGGTGTGACTGATGTTATGCTGGGATGGATTGATCATTTTGTGAAAGATCTGAGCAGCTAAAAGGGGTTTTGACATATCTCCTGTGGGTTCTGAGAAGTGTGAAATGTGTTCTTTCTTTATTGTTTAGGTAAAAAAAAAATACTTTATTTATTTATTTTGCTAACAAAGCAAGAGATTTTATTAGGAAGTGGTGCCTGGGTGGAGAGCAATAGGGTAAGGGAACTCAGGAAAACTGCTCTGCCACATGGCTCACAGTCTCAGGTTTTATCGTGATGGGATTAGTGGCTTTATATTTCAGACACCCAATCTTGTGGTAATACAGAATGGTCTCTAAAGGTGGGAAGTGAATAGGGTAGGGGATGATTTCACAGGAGATGACCTGTTAAAAGACTACTGCGCTTGTCTAAACCAGATGTAATAATAAAATCCTGAAAAGGAAAGATCCAAAGGCTAACTTAACCGGCTGAGAAATAGAACTGGTGACTAATAAAATGTAGTGTGAATGAGAGGGAAGGAGAAGCTTTCTGATCATAAGAGTAGGAAGGAGAGGATTTTCCTTGCCATTGATCAAGATGGCAACTGTGTAGGAGAAACATACATGGGGAGCAATGACGATTTGGTCTTTTATATGAGTTTGGAGTATCTGAGAAACAACTGGGTAAAGATAACCAAGACAGTTAAAGATATGATTGGAGATCAAGTGAGGTTTCTGTAGGAGGTAGTGAGGCTGGAACTGAGGCCATGGAGGTCTTTAAGTCTGCCCCCACCCCCCAGCCACCCTGAGAGGGAGATGGGGCAGGGCAGAGATGGATGTTGATGCTCTCCAAGGTAAAGGAGAAAGATCCAAGGAAGGACACAGAAAAGAAACTGCCAGAGAGGAAAAATAGATAAAAGATAATAATATAAGAGCATTCCTGTGAGGAGCTGTCTATAAGAACCATACTTCACATCTGTTTCCAAAAACTTGTTTGAAGAGAGGGATGAAAATGAAATTGATCTTGTATGCCTTTGACTAGGAGACATCTAGGGTTGTGCTGGATTTGTAAGATTGGAGTTAGGTCCTTCTACATTCCCTGAGTGATGTACCCTGCAACCCCTCTTCCCTGGGACATGGGGTCACACCTGCCAGGACACTCCTGGGTTTATCCCATTTTCTCCATTGGGTGATTATCTGACCTCAGTCTGTTCTCTGAGAATTACTTCCCCTGCCTAGTTAGAATAAATCCATCTTGCCTCCCAGCAGGGAACTGAGGCATCTGGCAAAACCTCCTCAAACTCCCTGGAGATGCCTCCCCACTTTGGGGGGCTTTCCAGGCTTCTGACTGCCACTCACTAGTTCTCTGCAGGTTGGCACTTTCTCTTTCCTTCATCACATCCCTGAGAGTTAACACCAGTCTCTAGTTCCAAATACGAATCGGAGCTGAGCTAATGGGAGACAGCCCCTCCACTCATATTCAGTCCAGTGTCTATTTATCCTTTCCTCACTGTCAGGCATCGTTTAGAACAGTGAGGTAGCCGTAGAGACCATCCCCCCCTCCTCCGAGTGTCTGGGCAAGATATACAATGAGACCCGATTAGAGAAAAGACTGTAGCAGATAGGCATACCTTACTGTGGGCATGATCTAAATTCCTTTCGTGGAAATCTGAAGTGCTAGGAAGGCTGACTTGGAACAGGTCATTGAAGGTGAGATAGTCAGAGGAGACTTCTAGGAGGAGATGGGAATTTCTACCAAATCAAAAACTGTATTTATATATATGTATATCGTATTTGAATTGACAAAAGATTAGTTCTGGATAAAAGACTTTCAGGAGACACATAGGAAAGAATAGGACTACTCTTTGCAGGGAAGAATTCAGAGTTTTATTTTCCTGAGGATTTTACCTTCAGATGGAAGCTTACATTTAGTTTTTATCAAAAAGCAATATAATCCTTTTACTAAACCCTCAGGAATAGAAAAATTCATTTAAAATTTCAGCATCTTAACTCAACTTTTAGTGTCTTATTTTATTTGTCATGTGTATACATTTTTATTTTTATAGCGTTGTAGCCAAGGAAATGTAAAGAACTAGATCAGAATACAGCTCTCATTAAGGGTTTTTCCATGTTGTCTCACTGTGCCAATTATCATCTTTATGGTAGCATAACCATTATTTACTTAACTTTTTTGAATATTTAATATTTTCCCATTTATTTGATGTTATAAGTAATGTCATGAGTGTTTCTTCCTCCATATGGCCTTTCCTATATTTTGGATTATTTCTTTAGGACAAACACTCCAAGTTACAGTTTCTGAATGAAGGGTCTGAATATGTTTATGACTTTACAATAAGCCTTTTGAAAAATAAATTGGCAACATGTATCCATTTTTAGTGCTGCCAGCAACAGCTGAGGAAACCTCTTAATTGAAGCTGCGCCAGTATTAGCTATTTTAACTTAATAAAAAATCCTGCTTTAGTAAGTGAAAACAAGAACTACTTTGCTCTTTTTTTAATTTGCATTTTCCCGTGTTTGTTTATAACTTCTTATTCTTCATTTGCAGCCAGTCTGTTCATGTTTTAGCCAGAAGCTCTAGCCTTCTTGGTGTAGAAAAATGAAAAATATGGGAGGAGCTTTTGCCAATGTTGCCAGCAAACAATATTTGCAGATCATTCATAGTAGTATTTTAGTTTCATGAAAGATGTATGTAAGAGCAGAGGGAGAGAAACTAATTCTCTGCTTAGCAGTTCTAGGGAAGGCAAAAGGAAAGCCTGAATGTATATTGGAAACTGTGCCTTAAATGCTGTATTAAAAATGCATCGTCAATATCCTTGTTATTGACTTGGGGAAGGCTGGATCCTTCAGGACCCCACTCTTCAGTCAAAACGTCTTTGCAGGTAACCGGTGTCCCAGAAGACCAGATCCTAGTTGCTGTGTTCCCTGGCCTCCCCACTTCTGCAGAACTCTTCATCCTTCCCCCCAAGAACTTGACGGAGAGGAGGAAAGGCAATGAAGGGGACCTGGAAGAAGTAAGTGAAAGAAAACTTGGCTAGGACACTCTCCTGCACCACGCTCTAAGGGAACACAAAGTATTTCTAGCCCCAAAGGTAGATTGAATCCTTTTGTATTTGTCCACCAACCTGTCACTCATTGTCTGGCACCAGGGCTTTGGAGAGCAATCAGCTTTACCCAGAATAAACACAAATGCACAAACACTGGAGCATTTAGCCACACAGGAAAGTAAAGCACTCCTGAAATCATTCATTCCAACAGTTGCCATTCTTGCAACTTGCTCATGTCTCCCAGCTAATGAGTTGTCCTGGTGAAAAGAGATGGGGGTGGGGTGGGGGATGAAGAGAAGAATTTGAGTTTCCCTGTCTATTTCTAAAAAGTGTGCTTCCTGTCCTGAAAGATCCTGGTCAACAGAAGTTCTGGTTCTAGGAAGAAAATGAACTGCTTTTAAACGTGTGTCTTTGGAGAGAGATGGATTGCCTCATCTTGCTTTGACTAAGGAAGCAGCGTTCCCCAAAGGGATCATGATTTACTGTCTTTATCAAATGGCATATAGCTCTTAGGATCTGCATATCTGCCTAGAAGGGAAGGTGGCAGTGGTCCCATGTCTCCCTCCCTCTCTCCCTGCTCTTGCTGGGGTCTTACTTGACTGGGCTTTGCTTTGCCTTCCCATGCCTTCCTGTGATGAGTTAGAAATAGAAATAAGTGAGAAAGAAGCTGCTAAATCCCAGCAGGAATCAAACACATTTGCTCCCTTTCAAATTAATCAATGTACAGACATCTTCCACGTCCCTCTGCCACTCACCTAGCTGTCACCCCATTCCACATTGGGCACAGTCCACCAAGGGCTGCACAGATGCCATCATGGTCAGTTTCTCTGGAAATGAAGTGGATCCTTGCATTACAGGGCTGCATATTGAAATTGGCCAGATATAAATTCAGCTTCTCAATGCATACATCCCTTTTACAAGACCTCTTTATTCTGAAATAGCAAGTGGCATGTGTGAACTATATTTGGAAGCTACACTATCCATCCATTTAGATAAATAGGTAATTACGGTGATGAATAGCGGCTGTGATATTAAGGCACGGACAGCGAGATAAGAGTTGGGACAACAGCCTCAGTCTGCCTCCGCTTTCATGTGGGAATTACACAGTGATTAAATTGATGTGTTCTGAGGCTTGCTGGGGAAAAGTAAAGAGGAAAAATTATCCCATAAAAAGGAGGCAGCTTCTGCTTTGATGTTTGCCTCCCATTGTCTCGAACAGAGAAACAGCAGAGGAGTGGGCTGTGGCGTACATGCCTGCTTTAATCCTGGCAGGGGCCTCTATCCTGTGTGTGTTGCTTGTTCACATTAAAGAACTAATGGCGGGTTGACTTTCTTTCATTGGGACCCGTAACACGTCTCTCTATGGAAAGTTATACAGGCTTGGATGAAAAGACACTGAGCTGGGAGTTGAATGAAGCATCTATGTCTGTTGTCAACTCAAATTCCCTAGGTGACCGTGGACACACCTCTGTCTCACTCTCCTTTCCAGTAATAGCAAAAAATACCAACTTGTCCTTGGCTTCACAGGGCTCTAGGGGCTGGGAGAACCAAATGGATAAAAATGTTCCAATATGCTGTCCTCTCATAGAATAGGTTATTTTTTTTGCCTGAAACCTGGTTTCTTTCTCCATGAGGGGGCACCATCACATGACATTACTTCCCATGCAGCTTCTTTCTCTCTTTTTTTCCTTCAGATTGTAGAGACTCTGTTTAATGCTCTAAACCAAAACTTGGTCCAGTTTGAGCTGAAGCCAGGGGTTCAAGTCATTGTGTATGTCACCCAGCTGACCTTAGGTAAGTGCCTGAAGGCATATGGGGTGGGGAGATGGGTATGGTGATCTGATACCTTGAAGATAAAATGGAGGAGATGGTTACCAAATACCTTCCGATAAATGCTCATAAATGGCTTTGTGTAGTGATGACAAGGAAAGATTAATTACATCTTTCTTGAGGCTTCCTGTTAGGGTGGCAAGAAGACATCTTCAGAAGTGGCTTTGCTATTGAATTCCCGGATGAACTTCAGGGAAACCTGCAATTTCTTTGGGCCTTGACTTTATTATATTTCTTATGTATAACAGTTTAGTTCTCAATCTCCCTTAATTTCTACAGTTATCTGATTCAATGAATCTTGATTGGGAGACCAGATCAAATAACTTTAAAACTCCCTTCAATTTATAATGTTTAAATCTAAGTGAAAAGAGGGACTAGCTCTGGGCGGTTGATTTATGAAAGAAATTCTAAAAAGGCATGTCCCATTGGACACCCTCCTTTGGCTCTCTGCAAAAGCCTATTTGCTAACTGTTTCTAATTAATGAAAGCTTTTCAGATGTAGAGGTTCCACATGTGTCCATCCAGCCATGTTTTATCAGAATTGACTAGAGGAAGAAACAGAAACACTCTATCACCTATAATCACATTGACAAGCACTCAGGTGTCTAAGAAAAGGAGCATTCATACCCTATTCCTGCTTCCCTTAGCTGAGTACAATTTACAGCAGGAACAGCGGGCTTCTCCAGGCAGAGCGAGGAGTTTACTTTGGCTAAGAAGCTGTGATCAGGGTACCACCATCACTGAAGCCAAGCTTCCTCTGCCCAGACAGCATGCAGGGCAATCGGAGGCTGTATATAAGGTTGGAGACCAGCCGGCCTCATTCTCCAATGGAGACTCCCCCCAGCTAATGGCTTCCGAATGAGCAAGTCTGTTCTTCCCCCCTAGCTCCGCTGGTGGACTCTAGTGCTGGGCACAGCAGCTCAGCCGTGCTGATGCTCCTGTCAGTAGTCTTTGTCGGCCTGGCTGTGTTTTTGATCTACAAGTTTAAAAGGTATGTGCTGCCGTCACTCAATTTTAGGCATGGGGCTAGGTTCCTGGGGGCTGATTCTTCCTGTAACTTACATTGCTAAACTCGTCCCAAATATGTGATATTAACTTTCCTGGAAGCTGTATTTGGCCTTGGGAAAGAACAGGAAATGTTTTAGGGTCAGAGAGTAAGTGGACTTAATATGAATCTCTCCAGTTTATAATTATGTTGAATTGGGAAATTGAAGTGGCTTAGACGGTAAAGAATCTGCCTGCAATGGGGGAGACCTGGATGTGATCCCTGGGTCAGAAAGATACCTTGGAGAAGGGAATGGCAACCCACTTCAATATTTTTGCCTGGAGAAACCACGGACAGAGGAGCCTTGCAGGCATCGTCGGTGGGATCACAAACAGCCGGACATGACTGAGCGACTAACACAACACTAGAAAATGAGGGGCAGCCTATGAAGCCAGTTTCTTTTCTTGAAGAGAAGTTTGAGGGGTTTTCAGGCCTCATTAAGTTTCTATAGTAGGGTCTCGAATATTTAGGAGATCTTTTTCTACAGCTAACCACTCATCTAAGGTGACTAAGTAGAGAAATAACTGTGTGTGTGCTCAGTCGTTTCAGACTCTTTGCTACCCCAAGGACTGTAACTTGCCAGGCTCCTCTATCCATGGAATTTTCCAGGCAAGAATATTGGAGTGAGTTGTATTTTCTCAGTTCAGTTGAGTTCAGTCGCTCAGTTGTGACCCCATGGACTGCAGCAGGACAGGCCTCCCTGCCGATCACCAACTCCCAGAGCTTACTCAAACTCATGTCCATTGAGTCAGTGATGCCATACAACCATCTCATCCTCTGTCGTCCGCTTCTCCTCCCGCCCTCAATCTTTCCCAGCATCAGGGTCTTTTCAAATGAGTCAGCTCTTCGCATCAGGTGGCCAAAGTATTGGAGTTTCAGCTTCAACATCAGTCCTTCCAGTGAATATTTAGGACTGATTTCCTTTAAGATGGACTGGTTGAATCTCCTTGCAGTCCAAGGGACTCTCAAGAGTCTTCTCCAACACCACAGTTCAAAAGCATCAATTCTTCAGTGCTCTGCTTTCTTTATAGTCCAACTCTCACATCCATACATGACTACTGGAAAAACCATAACCTTGACTAGACGGACCTTTGTTGGTAAAGTAATATCTCTGCCTTTTAATATACTGTCTAGATTGGTCATAACTTTTCTTCCAAGGAGCAAGTGTGTTTTAATTTCATGGCTGCAATCACCATCTGCAGTGATTTTAGAGCCCCCCAAAATAAAGTCAACCACTGTTTCCACTGTTTCCCCATCTATTTGCCATGAAGTAATGGGACCGGATGCCATGATCTTAGTTTTCTGAATGTTGAGCTTTAAGCCAACTTTTTCACTCTCCTCTTTCACTGTCATCAAGAGGCTTTTTAAGTTCCTCTTCACTTTCTTCCATAAGGATGGTGTCATCTGCATATCTGAGGTTACTGATATTTCTCCCAGTAATCTTGATTCCAGCTTGTGCTTCCTCCAGCCCAGAGTTTCTCATGATGTACTCTGCATAGAAGTTAAATTAGCAGGATGACCATATACAGCCTTGATGTACTCCGTTTCCAATTTGGAACCAGTCTGTTGTTCTATGTCCAGTTATAACTGTTGCTTCCTGACCTGCATGCAGATTTCTTAAGAGGCAGGTCAGGTGGTCTGGTATCCCCATCTCTTGAAGAATTTTTCACAGTTTATTGTGATCCACGCAGTCAAGGCTTTGATGTAATCAATAAAGCAGATATAGATGTTTTTCTGGAATTCTCTTGCTTTTTTGATGATCCAGCAGATGTTGGCAATTTGATTTCTGGTTCCTCTGCCTTTTCTAAATCCAGCTTGAACATCTGGTAGTTCATGGTTCATGTATAGTTGAAGCGCGGCTTAGAGAATTTTGAGCATTACTTTACTAGCGTGTGAGATGAGTGCAATTGTGGGGTAGTTTGAACATTCTTTGGCATTGCCTTTCTTAGGGATTGGAATAAAAACTAACCTTTTCCAGTCCTGTGGCCACTGCTGAGTTTTCCAAATTTACTGGCATATTGCACAGCATCATCTTTCAGGATTTGAAGCAGCTCAACTGGAATTCCATCACCTCCACTAGCTTTGTTTATAGTGATGCTTTCTAAGGCCCACTTGACTTCACATTCCAGGATGTCTGGCTCTAGGTGAGTGATCACACCATCATGATTATCTGGGTCATGAAGATCTTTTTTGTACAGTTCTGTGTATTCTTGCCACCTCTTCTTAATATCTCCTGCTTTCTGTTAGGTCCATACCATTTCTGTCCTTTATCAAGCCCATCTTTGCATGAAATGTTCCCTTGATATCTCTAATTTTCTTGAAGAGAACTCTAGTCTTTCCCATTCTGTTATTTTCCTCTATTTCTTTGCACTGATCACTGAGGAAGGCTTTCTTATCCCTCCTTGACATTCTTTCGAACTCTACATTCAATGTGTATATCTTTCCTTTTCTCCTTTGCTTTTTGCTTCTCTTCTTTTCGCTGCTATTTATAAGGCCTCCCCAGACAGCCATTTTGCTTTTTTGCATTTCTTTTTCTTGCGGATGGTCTTGCTCCCCGTCTTCTGTACAATGTCATGAACCTCTGTCCATACTCCAGGGCATCTTCCTGGCCCAGGGATCGGAGCCATGTTTCTTGGACCTCCTGCATCAGCAGATGTATTCTTTACAACTGCCCCACTTCAGATGTTAAATAGAGAAAATATAGCTGAAATCTGGTTACACACATACACATACATACTTTATAGTGGTTGTTATCCAGTATCTCTGTATAAATTTGCATGCAGAAGTATACATTTTTTAATCCTCCTCTCTATTTTTTCCTGTTTCTAAAGGTAAATAGATCAAAAAAATGAAACCCACATGTATTCAAAATTTATTTTTGAAGACCAGAGGAGGGGTGATATAATAGGATACTCATTAAAAACATGAAATTGAAATCAATAATTCTGTACCATTATTTACATAATGTAATGCATCTACAAAGCATATACTGGTTAAGAGCGTGAACTCAAAATCAGGCAGACTCAGTTTTATTTTAGTGCTTGCAGCCTTATGCAGTTGAATCTGCCTCTCTAACTAAGCCTTCATTTCCTCATGTGTAAAATGGAAAAGCAATAATACTTTCTAGGTTTGCTACATGTTTTCAAGGCAAAAATATCTATATCTAGTACATAATATGTACTAGAGTTCATGATTTTTCATGAAAATTTTCAGAATTTCATGATTTTTTTTTTAAATCCTGAAAGCTAAGCTATTTTGAATAACAGCGTGCCTCCAGAAGGTGACTCTATGTCACAAACTGGCACATAGTAGGCTCATATGTATCAGTGGCATAGAAAGGTGCATCACAGGAAGTCTGTGTAAAGTAAAAGTATCATTTTTTATTGCCAGATGAATTTTGAAAGTATAGCTTTGGAATTTTTCTAAACTTCGAAGCTAATGCTTTTAGATTTTGGAAGAGATCAGTGGTAAACAGGCTTCACACTACCTTCCCTTCCCCCAGCCCCTGTCAGCTCCCTGCTAGTGGATTTCTCAGACTAAAAAAAAAAAAAAAAAAAATGATAAGTTTTACTCAGTGTACATCTAAGCACTGGCCAAACAGCAGGAATCCTTCAACACTCTCCACTAGAAGGACAATGTGGGGTTTACCGTCCTTCTCGGTATATAGACTAATGCTTGGGTTCATGTCCTCTTGGGTCATGATGTGTCAACCCACCTACCCTGTTCCATTTGAAGAAGGGAAAATCCTTCTTATCCAATTAGCAAAGATTCAATATATTAATAGAGATGGCCTGGTCAGAGCAATACCCATTTATGGAGATACTTCAGTTATATACAAAGCACATTTTCATGCATTCAAGGATTTGGTTTGGGGGACGCCTGGTGGCTGCTGAGGCTTGAAGATCAGCTAATCCAAATTTATCACCTTCTGGCTCCTAGAACTCCACATTTGTTGAGACAGGGCCAGCAGAAGTCCTACAAAGAGGTATTTGTGTCAGGTGTCTCTAAATTAAGGCAGAGGTACCCTGTGACTTAAGAAAACTTTCTCTTCTCTTGTGAATGAAGTGAAGTCGCTCAGTTGTGTCCGACTCTTTGTGACTCCATGGACTGTAGCCCACCAGGCTCCTCCATCCATGGGATTTTCCAGGCAAGAGTACTGGAGTGGGTTGCCATTTCCTTCTCCAGAGGATCTTCCGGACCCAGGGATCAAACCCTGGTCTCCCGCATTATGGGCAGACGCTTTACCGTCTGAGCCACCAGACAGCCAACTTATTAATGCAGCTATCTCTTAATGTGCAGACTTTAATGCTTGAATCTATGCCAGGTAATAGCATTTCTGAATTATTCTACCTCTGTAGAATAATTAAATACCAGCCAACCATGTCTAAAATACCAGCCAACCCTTTCTATGTCCCTGACAGTGAATTAGGGTATAGGAAACAAATGCTAGTTAAAATGGATAAATTATATGAGTCAGTTAAGAGTAACCAATCATCAGTTAACTTTTCTTTTCTAGTCACTTTTTCTGGAAGCTTTCCTTCCAGTGCCCAAGCCTGTTGGCTGAGGTCCTGGTGGATCTCCCTTTATTTCTTTGTTCTCCTTTCCCTCTCACTACCTACCTGGAACTCCAATGATGGCTAAGTGGAGGGTACCTGGCCTGCCGACAAGTAAAGGTCAGGTTCTTATCCATGGTTCCCAGAGTCTCCTTTGCTTCTTTCATTTCTGTCCAATAGAACTTTCTGCAATGATGAAAATTCTTCATGATATCTACTGCCCAATACAGTACCCACTGGTATGGGGAAAAAGCTGAATTTTCAGTTTTATTTAACTTTAATTAATTTAAAGTTAAGTAGCTATAGCTGACTAGCATACACTTGGACAATATAGGCTAGGGGAAGGGTCATTCTCTTTCTGTTTCTAGATCCCTCACCAGGCTCTGTTTTCAGACCCCAAACTTTCTCTCTGCCATCTCCAACATTAATTCATCAAGCCAATAATTCATTCAGCAAACATTTATTGAGTGCCTGCTCTGTGCTAGGCATTGTCTACAATCTCAGCATCCTAAATGGTCACTTAATAAAAGGGGAATCGAATTATTTAAAGGAATCTTGGAGATCATAGTAACTCTTTTCTCCTTCCTCTGTTAAGGGACTATATTTGATCTTATTCTTGGATAGTGACTGCTATTTTGTGATATCTTAGGCAATATAATAAATCATTTTGTGATGGCTTTTATTTTCTGAAAATTCTGCCTAATAACACCTTCTTTCTAGACTGTAGATTTTTTTCCTATTGTCCAAGAAAACTTTTGAGTTGTTGTATTTTCTAGTCTTTTTTTTTTTTCCAGTAAGGTTTTCATGATAGTGTGAAGCCTACTCTGCTTCGTCTAAATTCTTCTAACAAGCTTCTAACACTTAATCATAGTTGGAATAAACAAATAAAAGCTGAAATTTATATAGATGATTTGGATTGATCCATCTTACTCCTCTTATTAAGATTCTCTTATTAAAACTTATATGAATGTATAGCTCAGGACGTGCCTCTAAACTTCATTTCCCACCTTTCTTTTCTGCAAAGTGGGGTTTAGTCTTGACTTATAGTTTCAAAAGTCTTATAGGTGGATGTGTTAAAAAATGAACAGCAATTTGAAAAAAAAATTTAAATGCTGCCAATTGTGACATAAAATTCATTCTCTTCCAACCATCTATTAAAAATATTGAAAAAAAGTGTGTTTTCAGAGAGGCAAATAAGGTGAGCAATCTTTATAAGGGCAAGTATATCCAAATTCTCACAGGTATCAATCATTAAAAAAGCAGGAAGGGGGAGACAGTGATCTCTGGCTGAAGCTCTGAAGTACCCAGACTTGTGTGATCAGGAGTGGTTTGACTGCCCCAGCACCTCATAAATATTACAGTTGATCCCAACATTCATGAGTAATATGTACTTTTATGATTAGAAGAAATCTAAGTCATTAGGCTGCCTTTCTATTTAGATAAGAAGAAAGTAAGGGCTAGCATGAAATTTTAATTACTCACATTAGGAGAGCCTGTGGTTTGCTGCCTCACACATAATCTATTCATTTAAGGTTCTTGTAAATTATATTAAGCTAGTTTTGACCAGTAGGAGTCAAGGGACACTTCCCTTAATGTATGGAAAGCAGCCATTAAAAACATGGAAATTGGATGTCAATGACAGGTAGAAACTGTCCATGTTTCAAACATATTTTGAGGGCTTTCCAAATTAGCTACAGAAGACCTTATTAAATGCCCACATTCTACCTTGTTGTGGGGTTGAAGCAGGGAAGGGAATGTAGATGCTTAAAAATACAACTGGTTGGCACTAGAGCAACAGAGTGATTCTGCTTCACACTTTCACAGAATGCTCTGTATTGGGATGGGTGTCATATATCTTGAGTTTTAATGACATCTATGCCAGTAATTAACTTCATGAAAATGTCTGAACTTCAGGCCAATTTCCCCACCATTTAATGAGGTAAGACAGGGCTCTTCTACTTGTAAAATTCTAAGACAGAAGTGTGGTCTTTTTGTTTGAGGGCATAATAAATGAAAATAGAGCATTAGCTTTGAGGCCATTTATCTATTTATTCAACAAATACTTACTGAATATAAACCACAACCCAGGCACTATGTTAAGTGTATAGCATTGAAAATGGAAAATGTTGACTTTGCAGACATGAGTCTTTAGTGGGAGAGAAAGACAGAAAACAAGTCCACACACATGGCCTATTCCATCACCCTAAACCAACACCCTATTCATTTCTTTCACAGACACCATCCTGTTATTATACATTTATGGTGGGAGAGTTTGGGTGGTCAGGAGAGGCCTCTCAGAGTAGCCTATAAGCCAAATTCTGACGGGCAAGAAAGACACTATCACAAAAAGAGAAGAAGGTGTATTACAGAGGGAACAGTTTATTCAAGGTCCCCAAGGTGGGGACGAGCCTGATTCTTGAAACTCAAAGATTGGGTTTCAGACTAGCAGCATCAGCACTAGCTGGGAACTAGGCAGGAATGTAGAATTTCAACCCATCCTGTTCAGACCTCTAGAGCAACAAATGCATTTTAATAGGAACCTGGTGAGGCATAAGCACATTGAAGTTTAAGGAGTGTGGGATTAGAAGAAATCAAAGGAGGCTACAGAAGCTGATGCGCAGTGGGTCCGGAAATAACAGAGATGAGTCAGGAGATAAGTACTCCTATAAGATTTCAGTCTTAAGCTGCCTGCTTCTTCAAACTTGAGTCTGTCTGCCTTATTTACAAACCTACTACTTTGGTGTCTTTGAAGGAAGTTACTTCTCTTAATCCTTACCTTAGATAGCATCACTGACTCAATGGACATGAGTTTGAGCGAACTCTGTGAGATAGTGAAGGACAGGGAACCCTGGCATGCTGCAGTCCATAGGGTTGCAAAGAGTTGGACATGACTTAGTGACTGAACAGAGAAGAGCAATCCTTGCCTTAATCCTCTCCACAATCCTAAGAGAAAGCTATTGTTATTCCTGTTGAACAGATGAGGAAACTGACTATGGAAGTATTTACGATACTTGGTCCATGGATGGTGTTCTGAAAATGGTAGCAGTGGCTATAAGTCTTTTATCTCCTCTCCTATTTATAAAGGAAACCAATGTGAGTTAATTAAATGGATGTAAACTTAGAAAAAGCTGTCTTTTCACTATGATGCCACCTCATAGTCTCAAAGTTCAGCTCCTTTATAAATGTAATAAATGGTAAATATTTTAAGGGTTTTAATGCACAGCTGGTCAACAGTATTGCCCTTCTCTTTACACTTGCTGGTTTTGCCCCAGAAAAAGGTGAATTCCTTGGGGAGTTCTGTGGTTTACAACTCCCCTGGGCATCTGGATCCCTCCTTGTGTTCTTTGACCTCGTGAAGACAGTATCTGGGTGGCCAGCCCCTTTCCCTGACTTTGATCCTGTGGCCCCCTCCTCCCCATTATCACCCAGGATTTCCAATTGCCTCAGTGTGGCACGCCCTGTGATTATAATCTGATTTTGCTCCTGTCCCATGTAGGAAAATACCCTGGATTAACATCTATGCTCAAGTCCAACACGACAAGGAGCAGGAGATGATTGGGTCAGTGAGCCAAAGTGAAAATGCCCCCAAAATCACACTCAGTGACTTCACCGAGCCCGAGGAACTGCTGGACAAAGAGCTGGACACCCGGGTCATAGGTATGTGTGCTGGAATCCCCAAGCTCCTGCTTCCTCTGTCCCAGACACTGAGTCAGCCAGCCCACGTCCTGTCCTTCAGGTAGAGCTAGTCTGGAGGGTGGGGAAAACAAACAGTTGCCTCAGTGACATAAAATCTGACATAATCAGGTTTTCAAGTGTCTGCCTCCTCTGACCACATGAAATTGGCAGAACTTTTCCTCTTAAAAGTCAATCAAGATCCAAAGTGCTGGAGTCTGAGTGGGAGAAGGCTGAGGCCAACTATCCATGACTATTGGACTTTTCTTTTTTTCCTTTAAGGCAAAAAGATTATGCATCCTAATAATCACACAAATAGGGAGTCTGCCATCAGAGAGCCCTGGATTCATTTTCTTGCTCTGTCAATCTGTTAGTTCTGTGGTCTCTCTGTGCCTCATATTCCTCATCTGTGAAATGGGAATAACATTACCTGCCTTGTAAGATTGTCGTGATCATAAAGTGGCATATGTCATTAGCACAGTGCCTGCCACATAATAAGTGTTCAATTCCTATTGGCTAGTACTGTTGAATCACAAGAGTATAAGATGGCAAGGTATTGATGCCACCTTGTGTGCTGGTGTGGGAGAGGGCAAACATTAAACACAGATTAGATAAGGCAGTGAATTGATAGGATAGATCACCCAGCTGCCCTGTTTAATAGACACACAGCAAGGAGGCTTGGTATTGGACTTCCCTGGTGGCTCAGACGGTAAAGCGTCTATCTACGATGTGAGAGACCTGGGTTCAATCCCTGGTTTGGGAAGATCCCTTGGGGAAGGAAATGGCAATCCACTCCAGTACTATTGCCTGGAAAATCCCATGGACAGAGGAGCCTGGTAGGCTACAGTCCATGGGGTCTCAAAGAGTCGGACACGACTGAGTGACTTCACGTTCAAAGCAAAGATCTGTCCTCCTGTGACATGCACATCCTTACCTTCCTTTGTCTTCTCTCCCTTGCAGGAGGAATCGCCACCATTGCAAACAGTGAAAGCACAAAGGAGATCCCCAACTGCACTAGTGTTTAATACCAACAAGCCACGTGGTCAACCATCTTTCTGACTTTTTATTTTTGATGATTCCTATTACTCTTATTATGGAAAAATGAAAGTGTCTTTTTTACCTATTGTTTACCAAGGGCCCCATGAATAGCAGGCAGATGCTTAGCTTTGGGAGGCAAAGCATACTTAGCTGATTATGAGCCACGAAGAATAAATGGCTGTTTTTGTGCTAAGGGCAAAGGATGCGTCTTCCCATGGCTTTCTTACTTCATTCTGCCATTTATAGTGCAAGAAATCTTGTTTCCCCTGTGGTCTGTCTTTCTATTTTTTTCAGTTGGGTTGGTTTTCCACTAACCTCCCATCCTCTCCCTGCCCTGTACAACACCAAACCACCAGTACCCGGCTCCTCCCTCCCAGCACACCCACCTAAAACAGAAACCATTTCCCAGTTAGATCTTCAGGAGGTAGGTTGGTGGGGAGTGAGCATGGCTGCAGAAAGTACACACCTGTCAGAAGAGACCCTGCCTCATGCATGTCCATTGCGAGGCTGCAGATGACTTATTGTATATAATTACAATGTAAATAGCTTTTTATTTCCTAAGAAATAATTTAATGTTTAGTAAAAAAGAAAACTGAAAAAAGAAAGATGCGTCTGTTGGCTTATGCACTCAGCTTCGGAGCTGACCCACCCCCAGGCCTGCTTGATGTGTTGGGTTCTGGATGCTCCCCAGTTGTCTGTCGCACTTAACTCTTGCATCTCCGTATCCCTGCCATCACTGGTTTCTATTTCTATATATAAAGTGGGGAGGGGGAGTATTTCTTTGAAACAAACATCTGGTAAAGGGAGGACAAGAGTGACATCATAGAACATGTGAGTTTTTGGTCCCATTTGTGCTGTGGAAGAAGTTGCAAGATGAAGTCCATTAGAGACTTCAAACTGAAACCCAGGTGGGCAAACAAGGCTTCCCCTCCAGAAGAATGAGGTTGAGGATAGTTACCAGTCTGAGGTTTTCTCTAAAGAAGCCAGGCAATGGATCTAAAAAAAAAAATGGCATCCTGTTTTCTGGTTGGATTCCATGAAATTGTATAATGCTTACAGGGAATTCTCTGGCTATTCGCAACTCAGAAAAGTCCCTTGGGCACTAGGTTAAGTCCAGTGAGTGCCTCAGCCTGGGAGAAGTTAGAGGTGGGAAGGGAGCCAGCGCTAGTGGAATCATGTGACCGTGCAAACCCGGCAGGCTAAATAGGGGTCTAGCCTTTAATGATCTTAGTCAAAGTTGATTTTAGCAAAGCTGTGCTACTTGCTTGTCAGATGTACACAACTTCCTTAAAGTCAAATGTCTGCCTTCAGTTCTCTTAAGATAGTTCTTGCATCTGGGGCGAGTAACTTTCAAAGCCAGTGTTCTCTTCTCCCGCACCCCAGCCCCTTCACACATTTCACATGCCAATTCTTTTCAGGAGGGTTGCTTGAAACCATGCTGTAGCATTGTTTTATTTTGGACTCAGCTTGAGCACACTTGTTTTAAAGAAAAGGTATACTGTATATATATATGGGAGGGGAGGCTAAATTTTGTACCTGTCCATTTTTGTGGGATATTGTTCACATCCTTCTCTGTGAGACATTGAGAGAATGTGACCTCGAGAAATTGGACTGGCTACAGCATAGAATTAGGACTATTTCTGAAGATCCTGCTTTTTCATTTCAAGGGTTAAATGGGGCAGACAATTGCAATACTTGTACTAAACACTGGAATACAAATGCATGAGTCATATCTATATATACAGTATATGTACATATACTGTTCTTGGTTTTATTGTTCCATTTGAATATTTCTACTGTAAAAAAAAAAGACAGTGGTTTTGAAATTGTTGAAAATAAATGTATTTTTGTACATCAAAGCTATATACCTGGCTGAGAGTTCTCTCTTTGGGTAGTTGTCTTGATCTATTGTATCATTCAACTATTGCTGCAATAATTCTCCATGGGTAAAAGAATCTGACAAGTATGTAGGAACAGATGTTGATGCTTTGCCTGTGAGTCTTCAGGTTGGCTGTGATTTGGCTGAGCTCACTTGCGGTTGACCAGGCTCTCCCGAATGCACCCTTCAGTTGGTTCAACTCTGCTTATCATTCTGAGACCAGCAGCCCCCCAGGATGTTATTTTCATGGTAGATCACAGAATTCCAAGTGAGACCAGCAGCATACGCTATCCTCTAAGGCCTTGGCTCAAAATGGCCCCTCTATTACTGTCACTGACCTTCCATTAATTAAGGAAAACCATACAGCCATGTTCAATATTAAGGGGCTAGGGAAATAGACACTGTTGCGAGGCATTACTGAATTACATGACAAAAGGTGTGGACATATAATTCCAATCTAGGGAGAGTAAGAAGAACTGAGAACCATAGTTCAATTTAGTCTACCTGTTCATTTCCTGTGACCCCACAGGGAGCTTTCACTAGATGGCCCATTTGAATCAGGATCCAAGTTTCCCATCCCAAATATTTGTGGCCAGGACTTTTGAGCAGAAGTCTTATAATCTCAAGGCCTTTGAGTCTGACACAAGCTTCCAGTAAGTAGTAGAGGTGGGACTCCACCTCAGGTCTGAAAGATTTCAGCAAGCGTAATGAAAAGAGGAGAGGAAACCAACAAGATATATATCCTTTTTATTTTTTAATTTTTTTAAAAATTGGAGTATAGTTACTTTACAATGTTGAACAACAGAATAAATTAGCTATGTATGTCTATATCTATCCCCTCCCTCTTGGCCCTCTCGCCCACCCATCTAGGTCACCACAGAACACAGGCATCCGTATTCACTGCAGCAGTGTTTATAACAGCCAGGACATGGAAGCAAAGTAAATACCCATCAGCAGATGAGTGGATAAAGAAGATGTGGTGCATATATACAATGGAATATTACTCAGCCATAAAAAGAATGAGATTGGGTCATTTGTAGATATGTGGATGGATCTAGAGTCTGTTATGCAGAATTAAGTAAGTTATATATCCCTTATTAAAACCTTTTTTATTCTGATTGATGCATCAAATTAGCAACAAATATCTTTCCCACACTGAGTGAGGAATTTGGAAGGCAGAATGAGTGGCTCTCCTGCATATTAGGTAGTAAGGAGTGAAACAAAACCTAGAATAAGGGCTATAGTTAGATGTTTTAATGTTTTAGTATTCAAAATATGTGATAAATTTCCATGGATCCCAGAAACCCAAAAAACCAGAAGTTTTGGTCAATAGTATCCCACATTGTGGATATAAGTGACTATCCTGGAATTGTATTTTCTGAACTCACTTGAAGATGTAGGATAAAACAAAGATGGTTTTCTTTTGCTCTGTGAATGCATTTTAAAATTATGTATTATTCTTGCTATAACTTTTCTTGAGTTATACACATCTTTAAAAAATTACAGATATTAAGAATGTCATTTATGGTACCTCTAAAGAAGTGGTGTTTTGGGGTCTAACTTCAGTGGTTCATAACATAAAGTGACCCCCATCTTTAAGGGATTTTTAATGGTTTTGAACTTCTCCAATAATGTGGGGTGTCTAATAGTCCTATCCTAAGTCAAAGGAGAATTTCCTAAGTGAATTGGCTTTGGCTTTCCATGAGATCTGAGTTCTTCCCATGTTAATTTTATGTCCTGGTTGATGAAATTGCCTCACCAGATTAAAGAGGATGAAAATGAAATACAGTGGTAAAATGGAATGAGTCAACCTGTTCATGTGAGCAGTCATGCTAAGAATATACCTGCACACCCACCACCAGCACGGGCCTGGCAGATTGCTCGGTGGTAGAGAAAGGCAGACGGCAGAGAGTGTGACTGGCTTTGTAGCGAGTTTTATGCAGGATGGCTCACTGGTGGTGAGGGTTCACTGTGCATGGGAATTGTCTTCTCTAAGGCAGTTCTAGACCAGAGAAGTAAGCCTACAGAAGTCTTCTGGAGCCAGAGCCCCAGAATCAGCACCATAAGCCGATTCTCTGAGGATCCTGATGTGCACTGAAGTTCGAGAATCACTGCTCTGTCTACCACTAAAATAGCTTAGCGAGAGTAAGAGTCACTGGGGTAAAAATCACCTCCCCTGCCCCCTGTTACCATGATACAAGGCATCTTGACCTATAGAAGTGAGAACAGTTTCCACACTTGCTCATTTTCTCCTGGGCAACAGCTGCAACTCTGGGCAAGTTCCCTGGTTGAGTTACCTAAAGCAAATCACCCTGAGTCAGGATGGTGATGGAATGTGCCCTGCAACAAATAGTAAGCCAGGAATTAGAAGAGCTCTGACAGTCAGCAAGTCATTCTAGACCACAATTCCTACATTTGTAAAAGGAAAACACCTTATGGTCTGCCTCACTGGCTAGACTTGATTTCCGCAGATGTGAACAGCACACTGCCGGTCCCACAGTTATCAAGAGACGGGTGCTTAGGGGTGCTTAGGTGAACTCGCTTCTTCTGTAGAGGGATAAACTGAGACTCAGAGAGGAAAGCGACTTCTCTCAGGCTGCACTACAGGTTAGTGCAGAGCTGAAGATAGAATCCACATCCTCCTTATTGCAGGGCAGTATTATTTCTATCACATACCTCCTCAGCAAATGCAGAACTGATCCAACTGCCCTTGTCGAGTCAGCAGAGAGCCTGATTGGGTGCGCAGTATGGCCCCGATATTCATAATGTACAGAATGCTTTAGAATCTGACTTCCCAGGTGGGCTCATCATTCAAAGACTCATCTCCACTTGCCATCTCCCTGCTGACCCACCTGTTTAGCAGCCTAAGGCCTGATGTCCTTGCTTCCCTCGCTGAACTGAAGTAAGGCTGCTCAACAGACAGCTACCAGGCTCCAGCTTCACACATCCTGCTGCTTGCCTTTCAGAACATTTGGCTTTGTTCAGATGGCCAGAGAGCAAACATAAGCAGTGAGAACGCCTCATCCTGACACACACCAGATCCTGCCAAATTCTCTTGTCCGGTCCAGTGTTACAGCCAAAGGGGACCAGATGTGGCCCAACAATTACCTCCCAAAGTATCTGCATCACCAGGTCCTTAAGCTTAGCTTCTTTACCATTAACTTTACAGTAGCAGAGTTAAATTGCTCTTGGCCTCTGTGTTTTCAGACCATATTATCATTATGAAACATCAGTTCATTCAGAGAGAAACCAATGGGACATTGTATGTAAAACAGGAGAGCTCTGCCAGTGTTCAATTTGTTCAGAGACTCAAAATCTAAAACAAAACAAAACAAAACAAAAAACAACAACTTGACAACACTGCTTTTAAATTATCTCAGACCTGGAGGGGAAGAATGACATCACTGGAGTCTGGTTTCCCTTCTATAAATTGACAATAATGACGTCTACCTCAAAGTGCTAGAACAGTGATCAAATAGAATGATTGGAGTGCTCATGCAGAGTTGTTAAGTCATGTCTGACTCTTTACAAACCCCATGAACTATAGCCCTCCAGGCTCCTCTGTCCATAGGATTCTCCAGCAAGAATACTGGAGTGGGTTACCATTTCCTTCTCCAGGGGATCTTACCGACCCAGGGATCGAACCTACATCTCCTGTTTGACAGCAGGGTTCTTTACCACTGAGCCACCAGGGAACCAATAATTGGAGTAAACCCACCTGAAATAACTGGACCTTAGCAGAAAATAATTGAATCTGAGAAGCTCTAGTGGTATTGTGCTAGATCCTTCTCCTCTGTCCTTCCTGGCCTCAAGTTATAAAAGTTAATGACCAGTCTCTTGCCAAGAGCCATTCTGCTAGAGAAAGAATTCAGAATTACTTGACATGTCATCATCCCCAGCTGAAAGGAAGAGATTTTTGGTTAAAACCCACTATTTTTACCTTGATCCCTAAAGTCACTGCTTATTTTATTGCTTTTTGTTATTGCTGTTAATATAACTGATCTAATTTTACTTGGACTATATGGTGGGGACAAAAAATGGACATTTCCAATCAGGACTGTCAGAAATGCCTCATAAAACCAAAGACTGGAGGTTTTCAGGTCCTGAGCCATGCTTAGACTTGCAGAATGTAGTGATGCCCTGGAGGGAGCCACTCTACTGGAGATAAACCGTTTGGCCAAGCTTGTTTATTGTTTTGACTCCAACCATTATAACATAACTTGCTTCTTATTTACAATCTCTTCTCATACAAAGCTTTTGTGATCTACATTTCTAGGTCCTGGTGTCCCTTGAAGCCTCTCTGAGGGTCATTGATTGAGTTTATCTCCATGCATTGAAAAATAATCAGATAAAACAATTATCTGTAAAAAAAATACCTTTTATATAAATGGACGTACCAAAGAAACGGTTTTTTGCCTTTGACTCTGGTCACGGCTTAAGAAGAGCTCTTTCAGAGAGTGAGCACAAGAGACAGATTCTTCCAAAAATGTCAGCAAAGATGGAAGAAAATAGATCGTGACAGGCACACATGCCATCTGTCATTATGGTTTAGTCTTTGGGGAGTGGTGCTGTTTGCAGCCACTGGAAATGAATTAGAGACAGTGGGGACTCCAGTGATTTGCTCCTGAGAAAGCATGTGGTCCAGTCCACGAAGAGCAGAAACTTCCGCTGAAATGTCCATGGCAGAGTGCCCCATGTGCTGAAGGCTGCTGGACTCCAGGGGTTTCGCCGCATCAAGAAAACCCTGGTTCTCTTCCTGGAGCCTCTCCTAGAAGCCTCTTGTTACACAACAGGGTCTTTTCTTGCATATTCTCTTTTGCAAAGGATTGTCGGCTATTAATTGGCACTTGCCCTGGGTGCTTGCCATTTATCTCTACAAGGATTCAATCATGTGCTGCTGCAGCTATTGGCCTACAACACCCCCTGAAAGGAGTTCAGGATGGAGAGCAGAAATGAGGTTGTCTGTGCTCTGGGAAACCCTGGCAGAACAGGTCTTCAGATGGTTAGATATTTTCAGGAGCTGATTTTGTGAGCCCGATTCTTATATTGCCTCATATCTAGAAAAGCACTAACATCCTTCATGGTAATGACTGATCCTTGTGATGAGCAGAAAACCCCTGCCAAAAAAAAAAAAATAAAGTGTGCTTGAGTGGATGTGCTACCCCTTTGCCAAAGTCATGTACATACTAACCTTCCCTGTCTCTTTAGAGAAGTTTCTCAGAGGTATCTGAGATGCTGTCTTCCAGGCTAACAGCCTCATTTTACCCCACATAAAACTTAACTTACAACTTCCACGTTGTGAATTTTTTTTTTTTTTTAAGTTGCAGGGTTGTCACTGCCCATGGTCAGGACTGGCTGCCGTTAAGAGTGTGTTCAAGCATGGTGGATGTGAAGAGAAAGGAGGCCACGCAGAGGCAACAGAGACAGAACAGAATTGTTTTTCTTGTCACTAATCTGTCTTTCTTGGTTTCAAGGTAGAATCACCTGGGAAGAACATAATTGTCTCCATAAACAACACACCTGGTCCTTGGAACGCCAGAATGGTTTTCTTACACTGACCTTCCAAAATCTTATGGTTCAATTAGAGAATTGCTGGGTGTCTTCCATTGGCAGCTGGGATATTCTGAGGGTGGGGTGCCAAGAGAAGAAGAGAGAGATGAGGTGAGAGAAATAAAGTTAATCTTTGTCAATTACAAAGCTCTCCTTGACACATTCTCATTTCAACCTATCAATTTCAGATTCTCCTCTGTGAGGGGAGAATACAGATGCTCCCCAGATTTCTAATCTATTTATAATGGTAACAAGACAACTCTAGGCAGCATGTGCTCATCACGAGCTAATCATCCTCTGCTACGCCTCATGCCTCCTAATTAGTGGCATGTTGGTTGCCTACTGATCAAGTCGGAGCCTCATTCAGGCGATAGGGAGGGCAGGTAGGGGGAGGAAAAGCTTTAAGTCCGGTGGAACTCGGATCTTGGTAGGCTTTTTAACAACAGGCGGGCTTCATACCTTCCCTTCAAATGCATCCCTTTGAAAGAGGCAGCCATCACTTCCACGGGTGCTCACAGGTCTCCAAACCCATGTCTCCTTACATTCTTGTAAGTATTCAATTTTCTATAGCACTTTCTCATAGGACAAAATGCTCTGATAATTTAGAGAGAGTTGATAGAGTGATGGAGAGGGGTAATCCTGCCATCCGGAGGAAAGATGGTGGTAAAAACTGAGAAAGAATTAGCAAAGTAAATGGCATTTACACTAGACATTAAATACGTTGGTCTTTGCTCACATTTTTCTGTATCTAGCATTTCCCTTTCCTTTCTTTCTCTAGCAAAGTGATAGAGCTCTAAAAGTTGAGGAAGTAGCAGAACAGGAGGATGATTGGGAATGGGGGAATGGTAGGAAACTGGCTAGAAAAACAACTAGGAAATAACAAAAAAGTCAGAAGTTTAGAAAAATGTTGACCTTGTTTGCACAGGATAGTTTGTATTTTCTATATGAACTTCAAATGTTTTTGATAAGTGTATGTTCACTTCATAACTTAAAAAAATAAAGAAATTGCAAATCACATTAAATGTTTATAGAAGTTTTCAAGATCTAGTAGATTTCCAGGTATTTCATTAGAGTCCTTTTTAATACACTTTTTAAAAAATCATAAGAAATTGTTCTTCAATACTGATTATTAAGCATAATTAAAGTAAGAACATTTATAGGTCAAAGATGCACAATAATTTCAAGAGACTTGTGGTAGCATAATATCTAAGAGAGAATGGTTTATTGGTCTCTATAAATGGAAAAAGAAACTAATTACTTAGGTCTTTCACAATGAGTATTAAAAAGATACAGGAAATCATCACTCAAGATTCTTGGCAAAAGAAATGGGCTCTTATGTTGCTCTCTGCTACTCTTTTGTCTTACTCCTTTCACAAAAGTAAAAAAACTTTTTTGTTGAGCAATTTTGCTGGCACCATCCCATCTGTAAGTAATTTGCCATTGTTAACAAATGTTGGAACCAAACAACACCAATTAAGGTTTTAAGTGGCTATCAAACATGGTGAGAGATTCTGCGTGAACTGTGAGGTGAAGAACCCAGCTTGAGGGAGGCATTGCCTAGTGCTAGAAGGCGTTTCGGAGAAGGCAATGGCACCCCACTCCAGTACTCTTGCCTGGAAACTCCCATGGACGGAGGAGCCTGGTAGGCTGCAGTCCATGGGGTCGCTGAGTCACACATGACTCAGCGACTTCCCTTTCACTTTTCACTCTCATGCACTGGGGAAGGAAATGGCAACCCACTCCAGTGTTCTTGCCTGGAGAATCCCAGGGATGGCAGAGCCCAATGGGCTGCCATCTGTGGGGTCGCACAGAGTCGGACACGACTGAAGCGACTTAGCAGCAGCAGCAGCAGCAGAAGGCGTTTTGAAAAGAAGGGAAACTTGGAACAAAATTCTTCCTTGAGATTTAGCACCCAGCTGACCATCTGATACACTGGTGACAGCTAGAGGTTCAGAATTGAAGCTATAGAAGCCATGGACCTGGATGCGGTGGCCCACAGGAGACATCAGATGGAAGGTAAGCATGTTCAAACTAGCCCCAGCAGCTTTGGAAGATAGACTGCTCTTTAAACAATTTTTCATTTATAGTATATGTTTTTTATGAGCATTTTATCAGTGTATCACATAACTTCTCTTTGTAAAAATGAAGTGAAAGTCACTTCAAATATTTATAATGGTTTTCCAAATCTAGTGGATTTCTGAATTCTGAGCTCTCAGAATTCAGAGATCGTGTCCCAGTGCAGACATGGCTAGGGCATTGCCTCCACATTTAGGGGCAGACTCATGATGCTATCAGAAGGATTTAGCCTTTGAAGGGCTTACATGTTGGTTCAATTCCAGCTTCTGCCTTTCCTCCCTGTGTGGTCTTGGGTGAGATGCTTATATTCCCAAGCCTCAATTTTCTCCTTTGTCTTATGAAGGAAATGAAATAGGAAACATCTAGAGTATGACAGTTTGGGCCTAAGTGAGCATACCCTCTGCCCTCACCCTTCTGTGCTTTCCTAGGACACACGTGCTTTCCTGGTCCCATCACTTCATGGCAAATAGATGGGGAAACGGTGGAAACAGTGACAGACTTTATTTTCTTAGGCTCCAAAATCACTGCAGATGGTGACTGCAGCCATGAAATTAAGAGATGTTTGCTCCTTGGAAGAAAAGTTATGACCAACCTAGACAGCATATTAAAAAGCAGAGACATTACTTTGCCAACAGGGGTCCATCTAGTCAAAGCTATGGTTTTTCCAGTTGTCATGTATGGATGTGAGAGTTGGACTATATGAAAGCTGAGAACCGAAGAATGGATGCTTTTGAACTCTGGTGTTGGAGAATACTCTTGAGAGTCCCTTGGATGGTGAGGAGATCCAACCAGTCCATCCTAAAGGAGATCAGTCCTGGGTGTTCATTGGAGGGACTGATGCTGAAGCTGAAACTCCATTACTTTGGCCACTTGATGCAAAGAACTGACTCATTTAAAAAGACCCTGATGTTGGGAAAGATTAAAGGCGGGAGGAGAAGGGGAGGACAGAGGATGAGATGGTTGGATGGCATCACCGACTCAATGGACATGAGTTTGAGTAAGTTCCAAGAGTTGGTGATGGACAGGGAGGCCTGGCGTGCTGCAGTCTGTGGGGTTGCAAAGAGTCGGACATGACTGAGTGACTGAACAGAGGACACCTGCATGTCAGGGCTCAAGGGGCTCCTTGCTAAGGTAGAAGCAGTACAGGAAGGCTCAGACTCCCAAGGAGTGTTCCTCAGTCCCCTCGGCCATCGGGTCCCTGCTGGAGCCCATTCGTCAGCCCAGAGCTGCCTCTCCGCCCTAGCATAGGAAACAATGGAAAACAATTAGAAAAGACAGCCACTGACCCCACACCCCACCTGTTCTTTTGTCCAGTCTCAGAAAAGAGCCAAGATAGCGATAATTTTGTAGAGGCAAACCGAGGGCTGGGACAGTAAAGGAGACAAGCGGCCCTGCCAGTGAGGAGGCTGGTGGGCTTTTGGAGGATGAATGCTGCATTTCAAATAACAGCCCTGCCTGCCAGCTGGACAGCTCCTTCTCTTTATAAAAATCTGAGACCAAGCGAGGGCCTTCCAGGAGCCTATCATTAACTTTGTTATTATGGTTATTATCAACAATGTGCCAATTTTCCTGCATCTTTTAGGATCTTTCAATTATGGCATGCTGAGTTTTTTTCCCTCCCCTTCTTTCTCCTGGCCTCTCCCTGCCCTCCGCCCGCCCTCATCCCTCCCTCCCTCCCTCTTCCCCAAATGCCAAGGTTTCTTTTCTTTCCTGCTCCTAAATTGTTCTCCTTAGAAAAGAATGGCAGTGACAGGGCTGAAAATTCAGCAGGATTTGGCATCTCTCTGACTGTGAAGAAAGAAATATTTGTATATTATTCAACGGTCCTCCAGGTTATTCATCAGAAGTTTCATTTTTCACTAAAGTCTTTTCCTTATCTTAAAGCCACTGACATGAATATATATCATGAAGTTAAAAAGATTGAATTACACTTCGCTGGCTACTGCTAAGATTCATGGACGCTCCAAGCCCCAGCTAGTCCCTGGGTGTACCGAGCTGCTGCATTTTACGTCTGCCTTTTTTTTTTTAACTTGCTCAGCGAACACACACTAACAGGGTTTGTCTCTTCATTGTGATATGAGAATGATGGAAAATACACTCAGTATTGCTTGATGAAAGACCTTTGCCAAAAAGGACAATGTCTCTGTCATTTGAGTATATTTCCCAGGGGCCCTGAGAAGTGCTTGAGCTGGGTTTAATGGGATATTTTGGAGCCCCAGGGCTGCTTGGGGGCCAAAGCCAGAATCTTGTGTGTGGGGTTGCTGGCTCCAGAGGAACTATGGAAACCCCCCTTTTTGGTGTAGGTTACAGTGCTGGTTGGTAAGCTTGTTTTCCGATGGCTGCGGTACCTGAACAAGTAGCATCCTGGCGGTTCATCCATCCACCCACACCATTGTTACTAAGGATATTCCTACGGAACATCACCCAACTGGCTGTATTCCTCTCCTTAGGGCTGCTCTAACAGGTCATCATACACCAGGTAAACAAGGACAATGGAAATGGATTCCCTCATGGTTCTAGGGCCAGAAGTCCAAAATCAGAGCGTGGCAAGGTTAGGGCTCTTTCTGGAAACCCTGAAGGGAACTTCATCTCCTGTTTCTCTCCTGGATTCTGCTGCCTGCTGGCAGTTCTTGGCACTCTTTGGCTTGTACCTGTATCTCGCCAGTCTCTTCCTCCATCTTCACATGACTCATTTGTGTGTTCTCCCTTCTGTCTCATAAGGACATCTGTCTTTGGATTTACGGTCCATCTGATTAGGGTGATTAATCTCATCCAAAGATCCATAATTATATCCGCAAAGATTCCTTTTCCAGCTAAGAAACCTGTCACATTCACAGATTCTGCGTGGTTATGTCTTTTGGAGGGTCACCATTTCAACTCGCTACAAGACCCATTCCTAAAAATAAAAATGAACAAAGGTGTAGGTAGAAGGATGAAAGTTTGGATAGGCAGAATATCTGTGTAGAAACTCCTAGCACCCAATACCAGGCCCCATATCCACTTCTTTCCACTAATGCTTTCTTCCCCATCAAAACTTACCATGCCAGGGTCCCTTTGGTTTTCTAACAGGAGTCCAGGCTGTCCACTTGGGTTTGTTTTTCTGATCTGCATGTTGTGAACTATTATAATTACCTGGTGTCTTAGCTTAGCCTAGTGGTTTCTCATTGACAGAAACTTCCCATTGATACCCCTGTCCCTACTTCTCTTCAAGAAAGGAGAGAAAGTGGTCTGATTGCTCAGATTCTAGAACACAGGTTGGTTGAACTTCCTTGGTTAATTACTGGGGTCACTGCTGCTACAAGGTGGCTGACCCTCAGCAAAAAGTTCTTTTGTATGCATTCTTGTCATTTTCTATATTTTCATAAAATAGATTGAGCCATTATATCTTGTGATTTCACTGGTGCTTACAGGAAAGGTTGATAGAGAGGCTTCCTAAATATCGAGGCTAAGTCACAGGTATCACTCAGGTTTCTTAAAACATGCTGCATTTAGAGTTTGTGGCCTAGGTCTTAGGAACAAGAAACGAGTTAATTGGTTTCCCTTTGTCTTTTCCCGTGAGACTCTTGGGAACCTCTCGGGTAGGAGTATTTGAGACCAGAGTGGGGCATTTTTGATATACTGTCCTATTTTACACCATCTTATTTCTATAAAATTCTACCATTGCTCCATAGCATCTGCATCTTGAGTTGAAAGAACTTTATTCCTCTTCATCTGGTGGAGGAAAGCAATTTCATGCAACTCTCCACCATGTGGGACCAATTATTCAGGAGTTAATGCAACCAGAAACTACAGCTGAATTTAGAAGCTAGAAAAGGGCATGCTGTGGGTACATAGATAAGTGAGAGAAAAGACGAGCTACACCACTCTTCCCAACACATACACACAGCTGAACGATGCTTCTGCAAATCTAGCCCTTCTCCAGAATGATCCACATGCCATATCCCAGATGTACCCAGGATTGTTAGAGTCTCTGGACTACCTGAGTCTGAGAAGCTCTCAGACTCTCTCCATCCCTCTAAATCCAGCCCAGTTGTGACTTCCTCAGCAAGCCTTCCTAGCAAGTCCAGCTCAGTTTTCCTCCATGTTCCCTGTTTCCCATGTGTTTGCTCTACAACCTGGAATTGTTCTATCACCACTTTCCTCTCCCCTTTCCCCATGAGAGGGGCAAGAGACAGAGAGATGGAGCAGAAACGGACAAGGAACCGAGGTCAGATGTCCTAGATTCTAGTTCCAATCTTCTCAAACTCTTTGGTTGTCTTCGGCTAGTTATTCCATCTATCTGGGCATATTTCCTTGTCTATAAAATAGGATTCGATTTTTGAAGAGAAATGATGTCTGCCCTTTCTGTCTTATCAGGCCATTGTTTGTACCAAATGAGATATCCCATCCTGTAATGAATTTAATATACTGAGAGCTGCTACAGCAGTGAGCTGAGGATGAAAGCAATTTCCTGGCTTTTCCCTGGGCCTGTTTGCACTTCTTTGACTACGGCAGTGCACCCAGCACCAGCCTCTGTGAGTGTTGGCTGCTCACGCCTCACTGTTGCTCCTGCCCCAGAGGGGTCACTGTCTCTCTATGACACTCCAGCCTCCTCCTGGATGGGGCACACCTGTGGTGTAATGGCCGATCACAGCAACAGCCCTGCCTCTACTATGAGTTTTCTTCTGTGGCTGCTAAGCCCTCAACCTCAGGAATGATTACTGACCACACAAGCTGAGCTTTCTTGAAAGTGATTGTTTACTGGGAATATCTGGTATGTGAGTGATTGTTTACTGGGAACATCTGGTGTGTGAAAGGAGCGCTTATATTTTTTCTCTTCCCTCCCTCCAGTCAACACTAACTGATATTTTCAAAGGCTGCCCTGCTTCTCTCCCAAGGACTGGAGACCTGCTTCATTATTTAGCTCCAGATTTTCATCACCACGCAGACTGTTTTTGTGGAGCCCTTGTCTGGAGAGAGGAGGTGTGACCCACAGCCTCCCACAATGAGAGATTTGCTTGCTAATTAAGTTTCCAACATCTCTGTTTGCCAAAGAAAACACTACCATCTTAACTTGTTCAATTACTGCTAAATAGGACCAGCTCTTTGTTCCTGACAATAATTGTTATAAGACCTGTGAATTTCTCTCTTTTTGCATCAATAGGTCTGAATATATGTTTACACACACATACCCACCCAGACTCATATGTTTCTATTTATATACGTGGAAGATATTACCTGGGACCCTTATGTTATAAAGAAATTATCTATTCATATATTATCTTTTACTTACTTAAATCCAGGCTTTTCTAGGTTTTTCTTTGCAACTGTTCTCCCCAAAGCCCATAACTACTAAGAGTGTAATTGGTGACTATGTAACTTGAACTATTGATTGCCTTGCTCTTGCTAGCAGTCTGGATCAGTTTGGGTGGGAGGGGGGTCTTCTATATTATGTCTCTCCTTGATGTAATGATGAAGACCACAGAAATAGAACTGGGTCTTATCTGTCACCTTTGGCTGGTAACTTTGGCAAGTGAATTCACATCAATAAGCCTTAATTTCTTTTCATCTCAAAGTGTAAATAGTAATAATAGGTGTTCCATGGTACTACTTGGATTATATGAGAGAATTCTTGTACCCCACTTAGCTCCCATTTATCAAATGCTAATCTGAGTGCTCTGGTCTGTACATTATTCTTGTGACTTGGTTTGGAACTCTCAATGAAGAAAAATATATTTACATTTTATAGGAATTAACCAGACCAAATCAGTATATCCCTCTAGTTACAACCCAGAGGTAGTGGACAGACTATGGCTCTGTAGTGGAGAGAGAAACCAGCCTTTCAAGTGGGCGAAAATATGAATGCTGCCTATAGTAATGAACCAATGATTAGAAACAGAGGTAAGCTGCAAGCACCCTGTGGTCATCTATGGGAGTCCAAGCTGCCGTTGGTTTGCCAAGGGCAAGAAAATCAGGCTGCCCTTCAGTTATGGCAGAAATGCTCTACCCCCAAACTGTGACTTTAGCTGCTGTTTCTAATTCTCCTTTTCTCCCATTTGCAATGAACCCTTAACACAAGTTTATCTTTCCCACTCAGAATTATTTGGGGACAGTGAAAATAGGGTCTTAATCTCTATCATCTTGCATCTCTGATTTCCTCTGCCTGCTCTTAGCCCTCTCTATTTTCACTTGCTTTACCAGTGCTTGCTCCTCCAACTGTAAGGACCCTAGAAGAAAGTTTCTAACAAGTTTATCTTTCCCACTCAGAATTATTTGGGGACAGTGAAAATAGGGTCTTAATCTCTATCATCTTGCATCTCTGATTTCCTCTGCCTGCTCTTAGCCCTCTCTATTTTCACTTGCTTTACCAGTGCTTGCTCCTCCAACTGTAAGGACCCTAGAAGAAAGTTTCTAGCTCCTACAAGCTAAGAGTCCTAGAAGGAAGTTTCAGATAGAGGGGATCTTATTATTGCAGTTCTGTTTTTTTTTTTTAACCAGCCAGGTACTGTCTTTGGGCAGATTTTGAGTGATTGTCCAACTCTAGCCTCCTCAGCTGAAACCTGGCTAGTGGAGTATTGAGGCACACAGATGACCATTCCTCCTGGTGTACATAGAGATGAGGCAGTTCCTCTGAGAAGGTGGTGGGATGGCTACTGCTAGACAGACCATGTAAGTTTCATACTCTGCTTCCTCCCTGCCCCAAGCCTGCTGCATCTTTTATGAGTTAAAAATGAGCAGAGGAAATATTCTCTCTTTAAGCATATGTTCCTGGGTAATGGCAAGGTACTCCCTAAGCATGAAATTTAGATTCCCTTCCAAGCCAAGAGCTAGGAAAAAGTCAACATGCAGAAAATGAAATTAGCCATCTGTAGAAAAACCTACCCTAAAGGATAAGCTGAACTTCCGGGTTCAATGATTTGGGCCTCATCCATCATCTCAGGAGAGTATGGTTGCTTAGCAGAGCTAAAGTTGATGCTTTCTGCATCCTCCATGTAAAGATGGAATGTGCTAGCAGAAGGTAGTTTCTGCATGAAGACAAGGGAACGAGGGTCCAAGCAGTGTCTTGGAAGAAGACTATCCAGCCCTCCCCTTTCCGAAAGGGAAGGGCTTCTCATCAGACTGGAACTCTCTGGTTCGTTACCCTTCCTATTTGTGCTTCCACCCCCATCAGCTTTTGACTTTTATGCATCTAACTTTGTTCCCCATTACTCTTTGAAAGTGCTTTGTCCAAGTGCATCAGTGATTCATCTCATCCCAGGCACCAAAATTCCTGGACACTTTCTAAAGTAAACAATAATTTTAAAAGATGAACAGAGCAAAGTAAAACTCTTCCTTCTGGAAATGCCTTATTACACTTTGCCTTGTAAAACTCCTTCCTGATACTTCAAACCAATGTGTTCAAATCTCTTTGCCTTGCCCTTGTTTTTCCCTTTCTCCTCCCCTAACCACCTGCTGTTGTTGTTGTTGTGTGTGTGTTTTAACCTCTTTTCTCAATCTTCTCCTTTCATCACTCTGCCCTGGAATAGTGTATTTATCCCAAGACTTTTATTACCATCTGTGTTCTATTAACCTGGAAGCTTCACTACAGGCTCTAGAATGCTAGGAAGTCACAGCCTCTCTCTGGTCTGTATCCATCCTCTGCTCCTCTACTCAGTGATGCGCCAGTAAATCTTTACCAACCAGCTCTCGTGGGGAGAGGAAAGACATGCTCCAGTGTGAAGTCTGCCAATTTCCATGACATAAATATACTGATCATGGTTGATTTTTAGCGACCAACTGACATCAACCAGCTCACAAAATGACTGAAAAGTAAACAATTGGCTCTCAATTGTTAGACATCTCAAACTCTACCTGCTGCTGCTGCTAAGTCACTTCAGTCATGTCTGACTCGTGCGACCCCATAGACGGCAGTCCACCGGGCTCCATCATCCCTGGGATTCTCCAGGCAAGAATACTGGAGTGGGGTGCCATTTCCTTCTCCAATGCATGAAAATGAAAAGTGAAAGGGAAGTTGCTCAGTCGTGTCCGACTCTTAGCGACCCCATGGACTGCAGCCCACCAGGCTCCTCCATCCATGGGATTTTCCAGGCAAGAGTACTGGAGTGGGGTGCCATTGCCTTCTCCCAAACTCTACCTGGTCAAAGCTAAATGTGCTGTGGCCTGTGTGACTGTCTTCCTCCCAAGCAGCAACCTGGATTTTCAGGGCTGACACTAATCATCGTGACAGCAGTCCCTTTGCTGCTCGTGTCTTCTGTTTTATGCCCACCGTCTAGAACCACTCTGGCACCTAGGACACGATAAACGTGTGTGGCATGGATGAGTCAGTATACCCAACATTCCTCTCTGTTCTTTGGGTCTGCTTAGCTTTTAAAATAATGAATTAGAATGCTTACTCATACATCAGATTCCTGTGCACTTAGAAAATTATTTTCTAATGAAGGATAAAATTGAGGTCTGAACCTAAAGGCTGAGAACCTAAAAATGGACCATGGGAATTCCCTGAAGGCCTGTGCAGCCAGATGTCCCCTTACTGTTTTAATGCCCCAATAAATGTCCTAGAGAAAAATAACATGAACTTGTTTACAGAAGTGCTATAAATCAGGAAGCATCACCATATAAAAATCACTGGAAAGAGACTGAGTAACTGACAGAGGTGCCTGATAGAGTGGAAGTTGCATGGATTTGAGATGTTTCTAAATTTGTGTCAAATTATTAAACTGAGAGTGTGGCTGAATTCCTTAACCTTTGTTTTGCCAACTGTAAAATGCTTATTATAATACCTACCTTGCATTATGAGGGAGCAAATCATATCTGTAACACAGCTGGTGCATGAAAGTGTTTCAAAGATAGCAGGTTATAATCTTAATGATGTAAAGAAATCATTGTTCCAATTTCTAGCAGGTCTAGATTTTAATTTTATTCCCTACCAATCATTCCTGAGTGACCTATACAAAGTAGGTATCCATTAACCATTTATTGAATAAATGAATGTGAAAATCATGGGGAAAACAACGAAGTGAGAGGTTAATGAGTTATCCTGCTTCAGAGGCAATGAGTTGCTTTTTCTGGAAACAAAGGATTTCTTGAGGCAAACAGGAACAATGTCACATGAGGACCCTTATCTGAGGTACCTGCTGATCTGGCTGCCAAAGACAGAGAAGAGATTAAGTCCTCTTGTTTTCCCAGCTGGTACTGCTTCTGTTAGTGGAGAAAGGATCAACATCTCTGCAGCTGGCTGTTCTCTGCGCCAGGGCTGAAGCACGTTGCAGGAAGGAGGGAGGCTGGTCTGCCTTGCTCTGCTGCGATGCTTCTATCAGGGGGAGGCAGATTCCCCCTGGCACTGACAGTCCCTCGGTTTCTGTCCAGCAATCAGCTATGCCTTCATGGGACCCCTGAGCTGAGAAACTAGCCCTGCCAGGCAGAAGCAGCAGATACAAAGGCCTCTAAGTAGGCTCCGGCATAAAAAATTCAAAAGATGTGATTAGAGCAATCTTGTTTCTTTCCCAGATGTGATAAAGTCCTCTTGTTACTCTGGGGCTGGCTAGAAAATTCCTCAGGGAATTTCCTTTATCTTTTAAGCTGAGGGAGACCCTGAAATGTGACTCTAGCTAATTCTGTCAGCCACCACTAACAAACTCAAAGGCAATGCTTAATAACAGCAGGGGCCCAGATATAGTCTTCTAGAATCCTAAGGACTAAGTCCTGTACTTGAGAAATCCCCCTGACTTCGCAGCACCCGGTGCTGATTAAGGTTCAGTGGCTCAGGACAAAGTGCATCGAGGGAATCAGCCAGAGCAAATAGTTTTTTAGGAGGCTAATTTTTCTTGTTACCTATAGAGATGGGGAAGAGGAGATTCCTCTTTTCCCACCTGCTTCTTGGAGGTATCCCAACTTGGATCACTCTGATAAAAATGCTAATTATCTCAGTGTCCTTCTGACTTTTATCATGTTCTGAGAATTTAAACTACTGGACCACAGCCAGGTCTCTCTGGCTGGAAGATGTGCTTTGTGGGCCATATAATTGTATAACTGCTTTATGGAGACATAACTGAAGTACAATAATTGCAAATGTTTAAAGTATACAGCTTGATAAAGTTTGGCATATGTATATACCTGTTAAACCATCATCACAATTAAGGTAATAAATATTTCCATCACTCTAACATTCCTCAGGCTGCTTTATCATCCTTCTCTTTCTCCATCCCCATGCTCAGGCAAGCCCTGACCCGCTTCTATCACTATAGGTCTGTTGCGTATCATAGAATTTCATGTAGATACAATCTGACATGATGTACTCTGGGGGAAGGTCTGGTTTTCTTAACATCATCCTTTTGAGGTTAATCCATTTTGTTGTGTATATCAATAGTCCATTACCTTTTAATTGCTGAGTAGTACTCCATTGTATAGATATACCATAATTTCAAAATTAAAATCCATTTACCTGTCAATGGGCATTTGGATTTTCCCCCTGGTTTTGACTGTTACCAACAAATCTTCCATGTATGTTTGCTTTTCAATTGGCAAGTATCTGAGAATGAAATAGCAGGATGGTAGTTCTCTGTTTACAAATGTATAAACATCTGTATGTTTTCAATTGTCTTTGGCAAGTATCTGAGAATGAAATAGCAGGATGGTAGTTCTCTGTAGTGCTTTCTTCTTTTCCACTGGTAATGTATACCTATTCCACTAATATCATGATCTCCAATCCATGGTATGGCTAATCTTTTTTTTTTTTTTAATTGGAAGTTAATTACAATATTGTATTGGTTTTGCCATACATCAACAGTGAATCCACCACAGTGGATCCATACACGTGTGTTAAACTGTAGCCATTTTAATGCATATTCAGCAATATCTCAGCATGCGTTTGATATGAATCTTAATGATTCATGATGTTCAACGTGTTTTCATGGTTTTGTTGTTCATTTACATGTTGTCTTTCATGAACTCTATTAAATATTCTGTTTAAGTGGCTTTCTAAAAATTTTCATTTATTTATTTTATTTTTGACTCTGCTGGGTCTTCATTGCTGCATGGGGTTTTCTCTAGTTGCAGTGATCAAGGGCTGCTCTCAAATTGTGATGCACAGATTCTCATTACGGTTAATTCTCTTGCTGCAGAGTGTGAGCTCTAGGGCACGTGGGCTTCAGTAGTTGTGGTTGCAGTCTCTAGAGCACAGGCTCAATAGTTGTGGCACACAGGCTTAGTTGTTCTGCAGCATGTGGGATCTTCCCAGACCAGGTATCAAACCCATGTCTCCTGCATTGACAGGCTGATACTTTACCACTGAGTCAACAGGGAAGCCCAGTTCAAATTTTAAGTTGTGTTGCTTGTTTTCTTATTAAGTAATTGCAGGAGATCTGCATGTATTCTTGATACAGATCTTTTATTCAATTTATGTCTTGCTAATATTTTCTTCCTCTCTGTGGCTTGTCTTTTCACATTCTTAATGGTGTCTGTGTTAGTTTTCTATTGCTGTGTAGCAAATTGCCATGAAGAGTGTGGCCTTAAACATCATCCATTTATTAACTCTCAGATCTGTAGGTTATAAGTTTGGCACTGGATTCTCTGGATCTGTGCCAATCCGTGGCTGGATTCTCTGCTAAGGGTCTTACAACACCAAAGTGTCGGCAAGGCTGTGTAGCTTTCCAGAAGCCCTGGGAAGAATCTGTCTCCAAGTTCATTAAGGTTATTCAAATTCAGTTCCTCGTGGTTGTAGGACCGAGATCCCTGTTTCCTTAACACATGGTCCTATCCATATCTTCTGACCAGCAACATTAAATTATTCTTATGCTTCAAATTTCTCTAATTTTTCCCTCTGCTTTTCTCTTCAGCTTTTAAGGGTTCATGTGACTACACTTTGTCTATGCAGAAATTCAGGATAATCTGCCTATTTTAAGGTATGTTGATTGTTAACCAAATTTAGAAACTGCAAAGTTCCCTTTATCATATAACATAGAATATTCACAAATATTCTGGGATTTTTTGTTGGGGATTGGGTATAATTCTGTCTGGCATTAATTATGATGAAGTTCAGTCTAAAAGGATATTATGATGAAGTTCAATCTACCAAAATTATTTTGTTTGTTTTTTTGTGTGCTTTGAAATCCTTGCCTACTTTTGGTTGCAAAAATTTTTCCTTATGTTTCCTTATAGAAGTTTCTTATAGATTTAGGTTTTGCATTTAGGTAGGTCTATGATTCCAAGTTAATTTTTGCATGTGGTATAACATAGCAGTCAATTTCCTCCCCTCCCCCATATAGATATGTGGTTGTTTTGGCACTATTTGTTGAAAATACTCCCCTTTCCCACTTGATTTGAATTGGACTGGTTGTTTACTATTGAGTGGTGATAGTTCTTTACATGTACTTGAAATAGATGAGTTTTTTTCAAATATTTTTATCCCAGTCTGTGGCTTATCTTCATAGTAACTTTCAAAGAGCTTTAATTTTAATTTTATGATGTATAATATATCTGTTTTCTTCTCTTATGGTTTGTGTTCTTTGTGTCTTATCTAAGAAATCTTGATCTAATACAAGGTAACAAAGATTGTCCTCTACGTTATAATGAAAAGTTTTATATTTAAGACTATAATTCACTTTGAGTTAAATTGTGTGTGTGTGAGCTGTGGACTCAGTTTATTTTCTTTCTCTCTTATTTATTTTAATATGGCTTTCAAGTTGTTCCAACATAATTTCTAAGTTGAATTTTCTTAACTCCTTTATCAAAAATCAATTGAGCATACATGTATGGGTGTATTTCTGGACTCTTGTATGTTTAATCTATGTCTTGATTACTGTAGCTTTGTAATAATCTTGAAACTGGATAGTGTGAAACTTGCAACTTTGTCCTTCTTTATAGAAATTGTTTGGCCTATTTTAGTTCCTTTGCTATCCCATATAGATTTTAGCACATTTACTTCTAGGTGACTGCAATTGCTTTAAATCTATTTATCAATTATGGAAAAATTGACATCTTAACAAAATTAACCTTCCAATCCATTATTGTTTAAGTATTCTTTGACTTGTCTTAATAATGTTTTATATTTTTAGAGTAAAAACATTGTATGTATTTGGCATATTAACACCTAAGTGTGTGTGTCAGTCACTTCAGTCATGTCTGACTCTTTGAGACTCTATGGATTTTAGCCTGGCAGGCTCCTCTGTCCATGGGATTCTCCAGGCAAGAATACTGGACTTGGTCTCCTCCTCCAGGAGATCTTCCTGACCCAGGGATCAAACCCACATCTCTTATGTCTCCTACTTTTTATGCTTTTGTAAACATTACTTGTTTTAACTACAATTCCCTGATGTTTGTCAGTATAAATGTATATGTAGCTTTTGTGTAGATTCTTTGTAGCTATCTGAGCATAGCTCAGACTTAAAGCTCAACATTCAGAAAACGAAGATCATGGCATCTGGTCCCATCACTTCATGGGAAATAGACGAGGAAACAGTGGAAACAGTGTCAGACTTTATTTTGGGGGGCTCTAAAATCACTGCAGATGGTGACTGCAGCCATGAAATTAAAAGACGCTTACTCCTTGGAAGGAAAGTTATGACCAACCTAGATAGCATATTCAAAAGCAGAGACATTACTTTGCCGACTAAGGTCCATCTAGTCAAGGCTATGGTTTTTCCTGTGGTCATGTATGGATGTGAGAGTTGGACTGTGAAGAAGGCTGAGCGCCGAAGAATTGATGTTTTTGAACTGTGGTGTTGAAGACTCTTGAGAGTCCCTTGGACTGCAAGGAGATCCAACCAGTCCATTCTGAAGGAGATCAACCCTGGGATTTCTTTGGAAGGAATGATGCTAAAGCTGAAACTCCAGTACTTTGGCCATCTCATGCAAAGAGTTGACTCATTGGAAAAGACTCTGATGCTCGGAGGGATTGGGGGCAAGAGGAGAAGGGGACGACCGAGGATGAGATGGCTGGATGGCATCATGGACTCGATGGAAGACTCTTGAGAGTCCCTTGGACTGCAAGGAGATCCAACCAGTCCATTCTGAAGGAGATCAACCCTGGGATTTCTTTGGAAGGAATGATGCTAAAGCTGAAACTCCAGTACTTTGGCCATCTCATGCAAAGAGTTGACTCATTGGAAAAGACTCTGATGCTCGGAGGGATTGGGGGCAAGAGGAGAAGGGGACGACCGAGGATGAGATGGCTGGATGGCATCATGGACTCGATGGACGTGAGTCTGAGTGAACTCCGGGAGTTGGTGATGAACAGGGAGGCCTGGTGTGCTGCGATTCATGGGGTCGCAAAGAGTCGGGCATGACTGAGCGACTGAACTGAACTGATCTGAGCATAGCTCATTCTTCCTTTCTCATAGCTCACACTGTATATTTCAGCCTTCTCATCGCCCCCAGATTCTGATCTCTACCTTTGCAACTCAAAAGGACTGTGACAGCCTGCTTTGGCTCCAACCCTCTGTACATTGTCAGGAAATTATCCCCAGGTAGATGGTTGGACAATTTGCCCCTCACCTTTTTAGTTTCCCTCGGCTCAGGAATCCCAAAGTTATACGGTCCATTATCTAGTGATCAAAAATATTGCCTCCTGTATTTTGTATATCCTTTTAGTATTTATGTTTAGAGAGTTAGCTCATACCAGTTACTCCATCATGGCTGGAGGAAGACGTTCCTCCCATAGTTCATTTAGCCAGGTGCTATATGTATATGTGTGTGTGTGTGTGTGTGTGTGTGTATAGTTTCCTACCTTAATTTTACCTATGTTTCAATGAAGGTCTTATGTTGTACATATGTGAGTTTGTCTGTAAGATAAATACATAAGAATGGAATTGTCAAGAGTACTTAATTTTTACTAGATATTGACAAATCACTATATGCATTTGTAATTCCACAATCATTGTAAGTAGGCACCCATTTCATAGCTCCCTGCAGAAGTTTGGATTTTTGCTTAATGGAACAAACATACTCATAGAAAAAGAAATGCAAATGATTCTCCAGCATTTGAAAGGTGATCTATCTCACCCATATATTTACATACTCTAAAGATACTATTTCTCACTTATATAAGATTAGTAATATCATGTGAAGCTTTCTTATAAAAAAAAAAGTCTGCATATAGATGTAGAAACAATAAGCCAAAAAAAAAAAAAAAAAAGCAAATCTAGACAGACTGGGGAGATGGCAGTTCCGTTTTTCCCCAGCCATGTGCTGCTAGGAGTTATCTGAGAGGAACAGTAACCATAGCCAGAGTACCCCTCAAACCTCTATAGGTTGCTGCCAGTCCTTGGCTACCCATTCAGTACCATTGTCCCTTACTGCATTCCAAGAACTGACTTGTGTCACTGGCATTGCCAAGCGCAAATGATGGATTGCCTGAACTGCTTCCACCAACAAAAAACTCTGCAGAGCAAAAACAGAACCAAGTCCCAGGCCAAATGCTCAGCATACTTCTTAATTACCCTATTAAATCTTGTGCAGGGCTGTGGTGAACTCGCTCTGATCCTGGCAGCCGACTACTAGGAGGGAGAAAACCTTTTGGGGATTTAGAAATTGTGTCTTATTTTAGATAAGGGAATTTGGAGTCTTTCCACCTACTGGTTTTCAAGGTCCCTTTTTGCCATTAGATATGTTACGCTCAGTAGAATACAAAGAAGTTTAAACTCATGATCTGCAAGGTAGACAGTCCTTATCCTAAACATAATTATGCATCACCAAATATCTATTCAGATTAGAGTGTCCAAAAAATATTTTTTTACAAAAATATAGCTTTTCTTCCTTCAGCCCTTAGTGGAAGATCTCTTATCTCATAGAAACTTGGGAACCAAGGCTAGACAATCTAGATTTGGGAGACTCTAGTGTTATCAGGCATACATTTGAATCTCAGCTCTATCCCTAATGGGTACATAAGCTTGGGTATTTATGTATCCTTCTATGCCTCAGTTTCTTTATAAAAGAACGTCAAATATTAATAAGTATAAACATTCAAGATGTTGAACAGTAATAACTTATTTACTTGAAGTTGTATCATTATTTTTGTGATTATTAGTTATGCTTTGATAACTGTGAGTAGATACACCATGGAGAATGGCTCCGAGAACATAGGGACAGTGACTGCTTATATATTAGTAAGTTAGCAAGTTAGCCAAACATTTTGAATGGCAACTATATCCTCAGTACATTGCTAGTCTGTGATCCTCAGCTTTGTGTGTTCGGTGGTCCATTTAAAATACAATGGATACAGAGAGAGGAAATGGGGTGGGATGTGGGAGGGGGATTCAGGATTGGGATCTCACATACACCCATGGTGGATTCATGTCAATGTATGGCAAAACCAATATGGTATTGTAAAGTAAAATAAAGTAAAAATTAAAAAAATAAAATAAAATACAATGGATAATATATGTGAAGATCTGATGAAAGGAGGAGATTACAAAAATATCACTATTGTTATTAATATGTAATAATTCAAGAACCGCATTCTTAAAACAATCAACAAAGAAGTCAAGAGTAGGTTTACACTGAAGTCTCTGTGTTACTTTGCTTTACTTGGACTGTTTCAATAGACTCATAATGTCCTTTGGAAGGAATTGAAAGGGCAAGGCTTAACTCGTATCTTCAGCAAGATCCTACTCCAATCCATCCTACTGCTCAGGCTGACAGATGTGTCCTCTGAAATTCATGTCTAATCTTGCCAACCCACACGAAGCACCTTCAAAAACTTAGCAATGACTTATATGACTACATTTATAATTTAAATACATTTAAATATGAAATTTATTTCATGGCGTGTTTTGGGTTTGTCCTGCTGCATTCTTATACTTCAGGCTCACCTACACCTTTCTCATGTTAAACCAGACTACTCACTGTTCCCCTGGTAAGCTGGTGTCAAATGCCGTGAATCTTACATCAGACGAAGTTATTTTGCTTCTATCTGAACTCTCACAGCTCCTTGCCACTACACATGGCATTTGAAAGATAAAATGTCACGATACCTTTTCCTGCATGACTGTATACACACATATACATGTACACATAAGTGCTACATATAACACAATTCAAAATGTTATAACCTAATGGTCAAGGCTCTATTTCTGGAGTTAGTTCTGGGTTTAAATCCTGTTTCTGTCACTTACTAGTAATGTCACGTTTAATAAGTGAAGGAAAGAATATGATTGATTTCTGATAATACGTGCTCCAGACTGTAAAGTTCATGAATTCAAGGGAAAGAGCGGAATGTGGACTGAAGGAACGGGAGAAGTCTTTCTAGAGCAGTTGAGAGAACAGAGTTGAGTGGATGAGAAACATGAGACAAAAGGGCAAGAATAATGGAGACAATGTGTTTTGCTTATGAAGAGAAAACACAGAGGACTGGAACAGTCTTGAATCTTTGGCTGTGATTTGGCTAAATGAAGCAAACAACATTCTTTAACCATACAAGACTCATATTCCACACTTGTAAAAGCAAACTAGCCGCAACAGCAGCTGTTGGTCCCAGTTTAGATATTTCTCAATGAAAATGGGAATCTCAACTTGAGAATAACTTTGCTCCCTTGCAAAAGCCTTGTCAGTGCAGTGAAGTCAGAAGCCTTGAACGTCATCTGGGATTTTTTAGGTTGCAAGTCAAATCTTAACGGGGTGAAAGAATTTGGAGTGAAGTCATAGATGGAGTCCTGGACTGAGTGGCCCATTCATTACCTGGAGACTTTTTAGCAAATTACCTACCTCTCTATTTCAAGTTCCTCAGCGAAATAAAAGGACAATATCTGACCTATTTTCACTGCAAGATTTTGTTTTTGTGGTTTTTGTTTTTAGTATTTTAGGTATAAATACACTTGAAATTAAAACTGTTTGCAAGCTTATTTGAGGCATAGTGTGGAGGAGTGGTACTGTATCATTTAGAGAGCAGAAACGAAGTACTGTGGTCAGCACCTCTTACAGATGATAATGCTGAGGAAATGCCTGCATTGGTTGTGTTTCCAAACGCCTTTTTGGCCATGGTTAAAGCTAAGAGACTGATACAGAGTCTGTTCTTATATCTGAATGTCTGTGTGTTTAATTGTAGAGGTGACCCTTGTGAAAAACTCAGATCTCTTTGAAACCACTATGGAAAAGAATACTATTATTAAAATGGTCAGTGTATTGGATTGAGGGTGCTCATACTTCATTCACATTCTTTCCATTAAGAGGTAGACCTATTTTTCTTTCCCTTGAATCTGACCTGGCTTTGCTTTGACCAAGAAAGTACAATAAAATTAAAGTGATATTGAGCTTTATCCAGGTGCAGCCTTTAAGAGAACTGCCAACTTCTGTCTCAGGCTTTTCAAGTCTGAGGTCTTCACTGAGCATGTTTAAAAAAAACAAACATGGCTGTCTCAGATTTTCAGAGCCTTCCAAGCACCAGCTGACCCTATTCTGCATCACGTGGAGCACAAGAATTTCCCAGTTGACCTATTACCAAATTCCTGGTCAAAAAATCATAAGATACGATTAAGTGATGGTTGTTAAAGCCACTAAATTTGGGGATAGTTTTTCTTTTTTTAAATGAAGCCTTCTTTCACAAAAAGGTGCATGCAAAGAAACTCATATAGCAAAATTAGGAAGTGACGGACCAAATAGATCAACACCCTTGCCCTGTCTGTAATTAGTAATTGAACCATCAGTGAAGTTTATTAATGCAGTTTTAAATGAGAAATTTGCTTTGTTAATTCTGAAGATCATTTAAAGTGATAAAAAGAGGGAACGTATAACTCAATCAATGCCGGTTTCTGACAATAGTTTTCTTGTTAAATTTATACCAGATAATATAGTATAAGGAATGTATCATGCCCAGATTCCACTTTGAGGCAAAGGTAAATGCAGAACTCTTTAAAAATGCTTAATAATTAATGTCTACCATCTTTGCTCTAACTTGCCCCTCGGAAGCTGTACACATCTAAGTTAATTAAGCTTCAGAATGCCTCTGTGATGCAGAAAAGGAATAACAAGGAATCGTTTTACCCAGCACTGAAACACAGTCACCTCTTGGGTTGAACACAACAGCTGTTTAGCAGCTGTAAGGGAATCCTGAACTATCATTCTGGGCAGCCATGTTAAGGAGGATAACAGATTTGATTGAAATTGCAAAGGAAATTTGAGTAGACAGGATGCAATTACCTGAACTGGAGCCTAGCCATCTCACCAGGGCTAAGTGGCAAGTGACTGGCGCTGAAGAGCATGTCTTCTGCATACTTCACCAGATTCCTGGGACCATTCAGTGCCCTGTGTGGACAATAATCAGAGGCTGTGTAAGCCTGTGATCCTGAACCTGCATTACAGCTCCCCAAAACACATTTCTTCCTAGAACAATATGGCTATTCCGTTAAATCTATCTGGGAACCAAAGTTCATATGGGCCCTGAACGTAAATGTGGACAGCCAAAATTAAGCAATTGGATGTTAGACTGTTAAATCACTCATCGTAACACAGTTTGATGCACACATTTTAAGGATCTGAAAAAATAATAAAGTTGTTTCTACACTAATATACTTACAAATATATCAATATGATGACTATTTTCATAAGCCATAAGTATACAAGATAAATGACATTTGGGTTTAAATTCAAGAAGCACTGAGGATCATATCTCCCTTTAAAAATTCGAAGAAAGACTAAAAGGAACTAACCATAAAATCTAGTTTTTACAGGGAAAACAAGGGTTTTAGATGATACACATTCTAATAACCTGCTCAACCTAAAATCTTATAAGTCTCCGCATCTGAAGAGCAATTGCTGGCTTTTCTTTTTTATTTTTTATTTGGACATATATTTGATTTACAGTGTTGGTTTCATGGTATTTAGTTATACATATATGCATTCTTTTTCAGTTTCTTTTCTCATGCAGATTATTATAGAATATTAAGTACAGTTCCCTGTTCTGTACAGAGGGTCCTTGCTGCTTATCTATTTTATATGTCAATTTCACCCTCCTATTTCATCACTCCTCTCCACCTTCCCCCTGCCCCATTAACATACATTGTTATCTAAGTCTGTGTCAGTTTGTTTTGTAAATAGCTTCATTTGTATCATTCTTTTTTTTAGTTTTCACATTTAAGTGATATCATATGATATGTCACTTTGTATGACTTAGTTCAGTTAGTATAATAATACCCAGGTCCACCCATGTTGCTACAAATGGCATTTTCATTATTTTTTATGGCTGAGTAATATTCCATTATATACATATACCACATTGTATATATGTACCTATCTGCTTTGGCCCATTCCTCTGTTGATGGGCATTTAGGTTGCTTCCATGTCTTGGCTATTGCAAATAATGCTGCAATGAGCATTGGGGTGCATGTATCTTCTTGAAGGATGGTTTCTCCAGATACATGTCTAAGGATGGTATTGCTGGATCATATGGTAGCTCTAAAGGCTCTAGTCTGTGGGGTCACAAAGAGTTGCACACAATTGACCACATATGCACACACACCACACACGCACACGATAGCTCTAGTTTCAGTTTTATAAGGAATCTCTATACTGTTCTCCATAGTAGCTGGCTTTACTCTTGAGTAAAACAACTAATTTTCTGAAAGCATTTTAAAACAAAGTCACTGATTAAATCGTATTAATGAATTAAAATTAATTTACCTAAAGAAAATACACTACTCAAAAAGTTTTTAAGCCAGCCATTTACAGGACCCCTATGCCAACATCAGAGAACTGGGGTTGTGGAATTCTATACTTGACTTCCTATATAATATAATGCACTAATACTCTAATGAAAAAGGCCCCCTGCTGCTGCTGCTAAGTTGCTTCAGTCATGTCTGACTCTGATCCCATGGACCGCAGCCTACCAGGCTCCTCCATCCATGGGATTTTCCAGGCAAGAGTATTGGAGTGGGGAAAGGCCCCCTACCAAGTGCTTAGAGGAAGTGAGATGAGAAAACAAACAACAGGGTGGACTTAAAGGGTCATCCTGCTTAGTAAAGGCAAATCATATGTTCAATAAAATAATCTTTGAATTTTTCTCCTTCCTGTAAAAGATGCAAAATCAAAAATGTTTTATTATATCTATTCAGCTTTCTCACATAAAATTTGGATGCACTAAAGCACTTTTTTACTCCAAGTGTGGTCCACAGACCTGCAGCACTGGTATCACATGGAAAATTCAGAATCCCAGGTCCCACCCAGACCCATGGAATCAGAATCCAGATTTTTAACATGATCTACAAGCAATTCATAAGCGCATGAAAGTTTGAGATGCTCTGCTTTAGCATATTATGTTTTTGAAGACTCCTACACCCATATACATTATTTAACCTTGTTTGACTCAGTTCTTGTCTTTGAATATCATCAAGAACTTAGACCTATATATACAATAATAATTTATCCCTCATCATATTCAGTAGAGGCTTCCCTGATGGCTCAGATAGTAAAGAATCTGCCTGCAATGCAAGAGACTCAGGTTTGACCCCTCGGTCAGGAAGATTCCCTGGAGAAGGGAATGGCTACCCACTTCAGTACTGTGTGCTGGAGAAGACTTTGAGAGTCCCTTGGACAACAACTGAGCTATCAGGGAAGCCTCGATATGCAGATGACACCACCCTTAAGGCAGAAAGTGAAGAAGAACTGAAGAGCCTCTTGATGAAAGTGAAAGAGGAGAGTGAAAAAGTTGGCTTAAAGCTCAGCATTCAGAAAATGAAGATCATGGTGTCTGGTTCCATCACTTCATGGCAAATAGGTGGGGAAACAATGGAAACAATGACAGACTTTATTTTCTTGGACTCCAAAATCACTGCAGATGGTGACTGGTGCAATTAAAAGATGCTTGTTCCTTGGAAGAAAAGCTATGACCAACCTAGACAACATATTAAAAAGCAGAGATATTATTTTGCCAACAAAGGTCTGTCTAGTCAAGGCCATGGTTTTTCCAGGAGTCATGTATGGATGTGAGAGTTGGACTATAAAGAAAGCGGAGCACCAAAGAACGGATGCTTTTGAACTGTGGTGTTGGAGAAGACTCTTGAGAGTCCGTTGGACTGAAAGGAGATCCAACCAGTCCATCCTAAAGGAAATCAGTCCTAAATATTCACTGGAAGGACTGATGCTGAAGCTCCAATACTTTGGCCACCTGATGTGAAGAACTGGCTCATCTCAAAAGATCTTGATGCTGTGAAAGATGAAGGTGGAAGGAGAAGGGGACAACACAGGATGAGATGGTTGGATGGCATCACCAACTCAGTGGACATGAGTTTGAGTAAACTCCAGGAGTTGGTGATGGACAGGCCACCCTAGCGTGCTGCAGTCCATGGAGTTGCAAAGAGTTGGACACGACTGAATGACTGAACTGTACAGCAAAGAGATCAGACCAATCAATCCTAATCAACTCTGAATATTCATTTGAAGGACTGTTGCTGAAGCTGAAACTAAAGATCCAATACTTTGACCACCTGACTCGAAGAGTCTACTCATTGGAAAAGACCCTGATGCTGGAAAGATTAATGACAGAAGGGGGCAACTGGAGATGAGATGGTTGGATACCGTCACTGACTTAATGGACATGAGTTTAAGCAAGCTCCTGGAGATAGTGAAGGACAGGGAAGCCTGGTGTGCTGCAGCCCATGGGGTTGCAATGAGTTGAACACAACTGAGCAACTAAACAACAAATATTCAATTAATATTTTCAACAATTATGTACTGTTCATTTTTTTTCAGGTAAATATTGGAATAATTATTGTTGATTCTTCAGGGTGGTCTATTTAAAGATGTATTCAAATTACAAGTAATAGCTTTGAAAACCAAAAATTCCATAAACTGAAGACCCTTTTTGCTCTGCCTTCAGCTTTTCTACCACAGCAATTATTTCTCTTATACTAAAGAACCTACATGTTTGTGATACATCACCATGTTATGTAGGCCTATAGTGGGCTGTAATTTTATATAAACTTATTCCATTTAGCTTAATAGTATTCATTTATAACTCAGTTTATAAAACACTCTTCACTCGAGAGTAATAAAATTGCATTTTGGTAACAAAACATCTGTAATTTGGTTTTGTTACTGAGTCATATTAGCCTCATTATTCAAAATTAGTGAGGCTTTACCATATTAGTCATGGCTGCAGACATCAGCCACAATTGTGGATATAATACAAACACTGATTTTAAGATGTAGACTGTGTTTAGCTGTGGCACTCTCTAGGAGTACACAAAGCGTGCTTCTTCAAGCCCGAAGGACCTGATGAACTCTCGTGGAGTCACTGTGTCCAGAGAATAGAGCACATGTGATTCAAACTCTTCTTTGGGCTGGGGCTTCTGCGTCAACTGTCATTTTAAGAAAGCATTCTACATGAAGAATTTTGAAAGTTACTCATTTTTGTCTAGTTTATCATCCACCAAGAACACGCCTTGGTGAGCAGAAGCAGTAACTAATACAACTGGCAGGAAACCTAAGATTATTCATCTTAAGTTTGTGATAAACATGCTTTTAAAAAGCAGGGCAGTAAGTATGTCACTCCAAGGAAAACAAATTATAATAGATGTTACCAATGAAAAGTTTAAGAAAATTGAATCTGAAAAACTTGTTTAAACCACCGTGACCTAAAAAGATTAACAAAATTTTAAGACTTTTCTGATGAGATCTGTGGTGATATTATTGAATGGGATTCATTGATACTTTTTAATGAAATGTGTCTATATTTAGAATATCTTCATTACCCAATGATCCACTATTTTCCATTCAAAGGTATAAAAGGAGCTACCAAAATGTATGGTAAGCTAGTTAGCTGATTTTAATCAGTAGTAAAAGGTCACTAATATCGCATCAGATTCCACAGTAACTGTAACTAATTTTTTAATGTGTGTGTGCTCAGTGATGTCCAACTGTTTGTGGCCCCATGGACTGTAACCTGCCAGGGTCCCCTTTCCATGGAATTTTCTAGACAAGAATACTGGAGCAGATTGCCATTCCTACTCCAGAGAATATTCCTGACCAGGGATCAAATATGCTATTTTTTTAAAAAAATAAACTACCACTTCTCTAGTTTTGATGTAGTATCAGAAAATAATATCCACCATTAGCCAAAGACTATTAAATACTCCTCCCATCAATATGTGGCTGTTTTTTCTTATATTTCAATCTAACTATACCGCATCAGAAAAAAATGCCGAATCAGATATGAGAATCTGGCTGTCTTCTGTTTAGCCGAACATTAAAGTGATTTGCAAACCTGTAAAAATGTCACTCGTCTACTGCTTTTTGCTCTGTTTTGGAGACATATAAGAAGAGACATAGAAGGGAAAACAAAACAAAAACAAGCGTTGTTAGTTATCCTGGAAATGTCAGCTGCTACCCAGTCCGTGTTGCCATCTTTGATTCAGGTCCTGAAGGTTGTCAATTATGAGACTTCTCAGGGGAGGGGGTGGCCCCTGCTCAGAGATACTAAGAGATGGAACCTCTCAGATTTCCTGAGAGGTAGTGTGTTTTTCATCACTGAAGATGTGCAAGGGTCTGTGGCATGACTTAGAACACAGACCTTAAGAATCAGCTGGGGGTCATCTTAAAATGCAGATTCTGATTCAGTGATCTGCCCTGGTGCCTGAGATTCTGAATTTCTAACAAGTTCTTAGATGCTGCTGCTGCTTCTGGTCCATGGAACACACCTGAGGGCTTTCAAGTAATTAGGAAAGCTGAAGTTGAAGCAAGCTTTCTAGGTTATAAGAATCACCTCATATCCTTGTTAATCCAGCTTTCTCCCCAGGAGACTGTGACTTAGTTGATTTTGGTGGAAGTCTGGAAATTGTGTGCTTTAAAAGGAAATTCTTATGATCAGTTCAATTGGAGAACACTTAAGTAGATGATCTTCCATGATCTTTCCACAGTGTGATTCATCTGTATTTCCCATAGGGCTAGCTATTGATTTTACATCTACATTTTTTGTTAGTTTTCGCTTTTTGCTTTTGTCTTTTTTTTGTCTCAGAATCAATAAGATTTCTACTAGAGGAAATCACCCCCTTTTATCTTTAATAAGCAAGCACAAGCTCTCCATATGTGAACTTGCTCTCATGGTTTGGTGGTTAAGTGATTTGGGTAAGTGATATAATTTTATTTGTATAACAACTCTGTGAGTTTCATATTATTTCCCTCATTTGTGTGGATTAAAAACTTGATAGAAGCCAAGTGACTTGCTCAAGGTCATAGAGATGCAAGAAATCGTGAAGTCAGGATTTGGCTCTCATCTCAGTCTATAGCCTGGTTACTCAGACGCTAGACCCCTGATCGCCTGCAGTGCCATGTCCCTCTCTGTGCTTGCAAGTCACAGCACCTGCACACTGCTCACATCCTCTGCTCTCTCCTTACCACAATGTCTCCTTTCAATTTGGCTTCACTTCTGCTCCTCAGGACTTTATGTTCTTATGTTAGTCTTTGCTCTCCCCAGTCTTCCAGCCCTGAATAAACACCAGCCCTGATTCTGGGGGTCAGGGTAGCTCTTTCTAATCTCTCTCTCTGGTCTTTGTGAACATCCACATTCACTGGGGTCTGGACAAAAGGCCAAATTGTGATGCAGTGAGGTTCTGATGACAGGCTCCTCAAAACGGCAGTAAAATGCACTGTCTGAGTTCTTCTTCAGTCAGAACCAACTATCCTGCAGAGAGCTATGTGGTGGGCTTGGTAGGATGGGGAAAGTAGCCCTCATAGGTGGTTAATAGTGACTTTGGCTAATTTTCTTTTCTGGATCTTGGTGATAATTGGTATAAATTCCACGGAGCTCATTTTTTAAAATTAATACAGATGCATTGAGCACCTACAATATGTCAGGCACCATCTGGTAGCTGGAGCTACAGTTCTGTTCTAAAGCAGACAAGGATGCTGTGCTCATGAAGTGATGATCCAATGAGAGTCAGATTTTAAACAAATAATCACAATAATGATAGTGTAATTACATGCCAGTAGCAGAACCATGAAGCAAAGGAATCCAGTTCCTTGAGTTATAACTGTGAAAATGGAATTAATTTAAAGGCTCAGAAAATAATAATAGATAAACATATATACCTGGCACTTTACTCTGTGTCCTACACTATATTAAGTGGCTTTTCTCAAAATGTATTATTAATATTTTATGCAATTTATAAAGATTACTTTCCATTTGCAGTTTGGACTATATTCCCTATGTTGTATAGTAAGTACATCCTTGAGTATCTTCAGTTTAGTTCAGTCGCTCAGTTGTGTCCAACTCTTTGCGACCCCATGAATTGCAGCATGCCAGGCCTCCCTGTCCATCACCAACACCCAGAGTTCACTCAGACTCATGTCCATCGAGTCAGTGATGCCATCCAGCCATCTCATCCTCTGTCATCCCCTTCTTCTCCTGCCCCCAATCCCTCCCACCATCAGACTCTTTTTCAACTCTTCGCATGAGGTGGCCAAAGTTCTGGAGCTTCAGCTTTAGCATCATTCCTTCCAAAGACATCCCAGGGTTGATCTCCTTCAGAATGGACTGGTTGGATCTCCTTGCAGTCCAAGGGACTCTCAAGAGTCTTCTCCAGCACCACAGCTCAAAAGCATCAATTCTTCGGTGCTCAGCCTTCTTCACAGTCCAACTCTCACATCCACACATGACCACAGGAAAAACCATAGCCTTATCTAGACAGACCTTAGTTGGCAAAGTAATGTCTCTGCTTTTCAGTATGCTATCTAGGTTGGACATAACTTTTCTTCCAAGGAGTAAGCGTCTTCTAATTTCATGGCTGCAGTCACCATCAGCAGTGATTTTGGAGCACCAAAATATAGTCTGACACTGTTTCCACTGTTTCCCCATCTATTTCCCATGAAGTGATGGGACCAGATGCCATGATCTTTGTTTTCTGAATGTTGAGCTTTAAGACAACTTTTTCATGGACTCCAGGGACTCAGCGTGTTGGATAGTGCTCTGGGTGAGAACTGAGGGAGAGCAGGTTGGCCAAGGAAACCCCCTTGCATTCAAGTTCAGAAACATCTAGAAATAGTGATGTTGAAGACCCTTATCAATATTTCATAGCAATGGCAGCATGTTTCTCCTGCCTTAATTCTTCACTCATTAATTCCCCAAGAATGGATTGTACTCTACAGTAGCAGAAGTTCCTTGTGAGATACTACTGGGGGTGTCTTGAATAACTGTGTCTACTCCTTGATGTCACTGCCCCAGTCAGTAGAGGGTCTGAGACACTCTGTGTTTCCCACTGGTGGTCTTGTGGACGCTTCACCAGTCCATGCTCACTAGATAGGCATGTGCTTTGAGTGGTCTCTTGCTGGAATTTAGTGTTTTCTGAATTACAAGTAGTTAGATTGTCCTCTGTTTTGTTCTTAAGCTGCCTCTTAATTTCTGTTTCTATCCTTGTGACCACTTTTCGATTTATTAGCATATGCTTATCAGAATTCCCAGAGGCAAATGCAGGTTACTGTTTAGAAATGCCACTGTCTAAATTCCAAAGGATGCAGTTAAGCAACCAGCAAGAACCTAAGCCCAGGGCTCTTGTCTGATCAGAAGCCTGGGCCTGTGTGTGTGCTCAGTCGTGTCCGACTTTTTGCGACCTTATGGACTGAGCCTGCCAGGCTCCTTAGCCCATGGGGTTCTCCAGGCAATACTAGAGTGGGTTGCCTTGCCCTCCTTCAGGGGATTTTCCCAACTCAGGGACTGAACTCGTGTCTCCTACATTGTGGATGGATTCTTTACTGCTGAGCCACTGGGGAAGGCCTGGTCTGAAGTCTTTAAATCTCTGTAAATCATCTAACATGACTGACCATTCTGGTTTGCCCTAGACTGGGTAAGGCAGAGCAGGATTGGGGATGGATAGTCATTGCAGATTGGGGGACTTGCTGTGATAAAACTGGGACAATCCCAAGGAAACTGACTTGATTGGTCAAAATATAATTGGCTGCAGTTATCACGAAGGGCCCTAGGCTAAATTTGCCCCTGCAAAGTTTTCATATTTCTGGGAAGAGGAAGTTGCTTTTTGAAATGTCCTGGTTCTGCTTCCTACTCTGGCATAGTCACTGCAGACCAGAGGGGATCCGCTCTTTAAAACTGTTGGGAGTGTAATAGTGGTTCCTGCTCTTTGCTTGAGCGACTTCACTTTCACTCTTCACTTTCATGCATTGGAGAAGGAAATGGCAACCCACTCCAGTGTTCTTGTCTGGAGAATCCCAGGGACAGGGAAGCCCGATGGGATGCCGTCTATGGGGTTGTGCAGAGTCGGACACGACTGAAGCGACTTAGCAGCAACAGCAGCTCTTTGCTTATTGGTCCGTGAAATTTACCATGTAGATTCTTATTTACACAGAGGAATCCATGAGAGAGAAAAATGCAGGTCAGCTCATGCACCAACTAGTCTAAGACATCATAGTCCCTACTGCGGAATTGCAGACCACTGTAGGGACGCTGCTGGAAATCTCAGGGAGGGGTAAGCTCAGCAGATCATAAGCCCATTTTTTCTCATCTTTTTAGACTTGAGATTGAGTGTGAGCCCTCCCTTCCCTAGACACAGCACAGATGTAGATCTCTCGCACCTAGACAGCTGAATTTTCATCTTGACTCTGTCACTCTTTATGTAACTTGGAGCAAGTCACTTCTCTTGGGCTCCTGTGTCTTCATTCATCAGATGAGGATGTTAAAGTAGATCATTCTTAGTTTATCTCAACTCTGGACTTATAGCTAAGACTTTCATGGGATCAGGATCCATCTCAGTACTTTATATGTTTTAATTCATGTAATCCTTGCAACTGCTTTCAGAGATAGGTACTATTATCCTTCCAATTTGATAGATGCACATTTGCTTTCAGATCCACCCTCTATAATTTCCGATTCTGTTGGAATACTCGGAAGGCCAATTTCTGTGAATGCTGTTCCTTATTCCCGGCTTCTGTTTCAATTCTGCTACCAGGGAGCAGGAAACTGTAGGAAAGGGAAAGAGTGAGGTTGGAGTACTTATTCTCCAGCTCCCTCACTGTGGGGTCCCCTTAGGATGGATGCATCTCTTGACTGAAACTCGCATCTTCTGCCAGCCAGCCATCCCCACACAGCTCTCCTCTCTGTGTTCCACCTTCTCCCTCTTCAGCCCTGGAGAGGGAGCAGATCCTGGCACTGTTAACAGTTGAGATTAACAGTGGAAAAACTCTATTATTAAACTCTCCTCAAATTCCCTAGTCTTTATCCTAAGTGGTTGAAGTAGGATTCAAAATCCAAGGATGGATTTCAGAACCCATGGGGGTAACGTCCATGTTCTGTTGCCCTATAAAGTCAATGATTACTTGATGTAGAACCAGGTTTAATTTATCTCTTAGTCTCTGAAACTCTATGAAAAGTAACATTAACACTTCTGGGGATTATATTAGACCCCACCTATATATGAATCTTGTACCATTACGTAATTCATACAGAAAGTGATGAAGAAGGAAAGGGCAACCACTCTAGTATTCTCGCCTGGAAAATCCCATGGACAGAGGAGCCTGGCAGGCTGCAGTACAGTCCGTGGGGTTGCAAAGAGTTGGACACAACTGAACACGCACAGAGAGTGAAAAGTGCTATAGGCTTTGGAATCAGACAAACCTGCATTCTAATCCTGCACTTAACCTAAAAGGTGAGATCATGGTAATTTGGAGAAGGCAATGGCACCCCACTCCAGTACTCTTGCCTGGAAAATCCCATGGATGCAGGAGCCTGGTAGGCTGCAGTCCATGGGGTCGCTAGGAGTAGGACATGATTGAGTGACTTCAGTTTCACTTTTCACTTTCATGCATTGGAGAAGGAAATGGCAACCCACTCCAGTGTTCTTGCCTGGAGAATCCCAAGGATTGGGGAGCCTGGTGGGCTGCCACCTATGGGGTCACACAGAGTCGGACACGACTGAAGCAACTTAGCAGCATGGTAATTTACTTAATTAAGCTTTTCTGCTCAAAAGATCTGCAGAGTTTAAACTCCTTTCTTAAACAAAAATATGATAATGTTGAAGCGTCCAGTTGGACAGGGTAGGGGTTTAGCAGACGTTCATTGCTTTTCTCTTCTCCTAAACTTTTATTCCTGAATTTCTTAGTAAGCCATCATTACGCCCCATTTGAGATTTTTGCTACTGTTCTTTTTGGGTTTCTGCATTTTCCCATCTGAAAGCAAAGACTGAGACATTTCTCAAACTGCTTGCTGAATAAATACATAAATTAATTTTTACACAAGGCTTCTTTTTTTAATATTTGTTTCTTTATTTGTCTGCACTGGATCTTCGTTGTGGCATGTGGGATCTCTATTAGTTGAGGTGTGCAAACTCCTAGTTGTAGCATGTGGGATACAATTCCCTGACCAGGGGTCCAACTCAGACATCCTGAATTGGGAGCATGGAGTCCTAGCCATTGGCCCACCAGGGAAGTTCCTTTACAAGCTTTCTGACCAGTATCCAGATCTCAAGATTTCCTAGGTCATCATCTTTTCTAGAAGGGACTTTTTTGAAATGAAGATCACTGATACATTCCCCAGTGTATTTGACCCTCCCCCTCTGGATGTCTCTACTACAGCAGAGGAAGGAGAAAAAGTAACATGTTCTTACATATACAAAATAGTCATTTGAAATGCAAACTTGTTTGCCTGCTAATATACGTTTCAACAGGCCTCCCTGATGGTTCAGTGGTAAAGAATCCGCCTGTCAATCCAGGAGACAAAAGAAATGCAGGTTCAGTCCCTGGGTTGGGAAGATCCCCTGTGGAAGGAAATGACAACCCACTCCAGTATTCTTGCCTGGGAAATCCCATGGACAGAAGAGCCTGGCAGGCTGCAGTCCATGGGGTTGCAAAAGAGTCAGACACAACTAACCAAACAACAACAACACATGTTTCTACAAACCACTATTTCATACCCTGAGGCTTCGGACTGATAAGAAAGAAGAGGCAAATTTCAAGTCAGGTCGTCTGGGTGGCTGCCATTTTTCATCTTATCTAGGAAAGCCTCTAGAAGGTTGCAGTTTGGTGGGGAACTTTTTCATCTCATATTTGGTATGCTGGTGAGAAANAGACACAACTAACCAAACAACAACAACACATGTTTCTACAAACCACTATTTCATACCCTGAGGCTTCGGACTGATAAGAAAGAAGAGGCAAATTTCAAGTCAGGTCGTCTGGGTGGCTGCCATTTTTCATCTTATCTAGGAAAGCCTCTAGAAGGTTGCAGTTTGGTGGGGAACTTTTTCATCTCATATTTGGTATGCTGGTGAGAAACCCTTCAAAATCTGTGGCTTTTCCATGACTATTGTCATAAATGGGGACTGCACATCTTGTTTTGTTTCTAAGTAGATTAAATTATTTCAAGAATCAGTGGTTGTATACTCCTAATTTACTCTGTTCATATATTCCCCAAATTTGGGGTGTTATAAAGGCAAACTGAATTAAAGAAAATATAAAATTGAAAAAAAAAAAAGTAACTTGTGGGTGAATCAGTATATCACTTGTCTCTTTATGGTGACTAGGTAATGAACAGGGAGGCCTGGCGTGCTGCGATTCATGGGGTCGCAAAGAGTCGGACACGACTGATCGACTGAACTGAAAAGTATAAAGAAAATCTCTCCCAATTTACTTACAGTTGATAATGTGTGAACTGAGTTGCCCTGTTAGAGTGTCAGTTTCCCTGTATAAAATGCGGGAGTTGCGTTGTTGTATGGTCTATAGCATTGTCCTCAACTCCCATTTGGAGAGCGGATGATTCTTTGAGATGCTGCCCTGAGCGAATTGTTAGAGTAGCATTAAATAAGCACAATGAAGGCCCCCTACCAACTGGCTCTGTAGATTAAAAGAGCCTCAGCAGTAACTTTCCTTGAAAAATGTTAAACATTTAAAATAACCACCCCTGTGAGGAGAGTTGTGTGGCTCTGTGATTAGAGGCTGGAGGGAAGAAATCAGACCCCCTACAAGCATGAAACTGCTCTCTGCAAGAGAAAACCAATGGTTGTTAACCATTACTGTGATCTTCTCTCTTAAGGCACACTTTTGAGTATTGAGGCAAGGTTAGGATTTTTAAAGAAACCTTTACTTATTCTTCTTAGGCTTCTTCTCTCCACACCTTCCCCCCCCCCCACCTCCATCCCCCCCTTAAGCATCTCATACTCAAGCTTCTAATGAGAAAGTTAATGTTTTTGTAAGCTGGTGGCATCTGACATGTAAAGGTTCCTTTGAGGATGTATTTCCAAATCCTTTACGACTTTAGGGAGTGGTGTGTAATTGTTGCTATAAAGTAAGGTGTGACAGTAACCTTGGGGATTTAAAATCACTACAAGAAATTGAAGAGTAAATTCCTCTTAATAAAGCAGTGCACAGCAAGATGCCAGGGAGCAAGAAATTAATTCACATGGCAGCTGTTGCTTAGGAGGCAAGAGAGAGTTCTACTACCAGGACCCATCCTGGGAGGCTCAAGATACATTTTCTACCAACAGCCCCCTGCCCTGTTTCAGAACAGGGCCTGTTGACATTCTGGCCTTATGACATTCCAGATGAAAAATGCTGAAAGCAAAATGATTCCTCTAGCATAAGTAGCAGAGGCAGCAATCTGGGGAGGTGGGTATGGGGGCAGCAGGGGAGATAACAGCCTTGAGAAGAAGAATCTTAGTTTAGGGCTTTCCTCTATGACTTAGTCTTTGATGTTGAGGACTCAAATCATATCCCACCAGCCTCAACTTCCCCAGGACTAAGTCTAACATTAGAAAGCATGGTGACCTTTATTTCCCCAGCTCCTGGAGAGAAAGATAATGTTTGTTGCCTTGAACATGGAGAAGTCTACAAGAAAGAAAATATGAGAAGCTTGGGCAGGGAGGCAGGACATCAATACAAATTACAGTATCAGTATGGTAGCCCTGCTGTTCGAAGCACTTTGCATTGTGTTAGTTGTTAATGATTTCTTTTCATTAAAAACTCATAGGTTGAATGTAGACAACCTATCAAGGCAAGAGACAGTGAAAACACCACTCAAGCCAAGTGATATTGCCCTGAAAGGACAGAGATGTGAGGTCCTGCTGGGTAGAGGACTTGACGTGGTGAAAGACCCAAACTCAGGGAAGGTTGATATTAGCTGGAGTTGGTTGTAACCATTGCTTTCCAGGGACTGTCACTCTCTTGATTATTCTAGTAACCCATGATTACTCATATTATCACTCCCCATCCAGACCCCTGCATCTTCACCCCAATATCTTACTAGAGTCTGCCAATTGCTCCCCAAGAGCAATAAGACACTTCTCTTTTCCTAGCCCTGCTGTCCCTTGCTGTCCTCCCCCCAACCTCTTGGTTTTCTCCTCTTCTAAACTACATTGGAAGTAACAAAGGGTTGAGTATTAGTATAGCCTCTGTAGTGTAGTCTGACCAGATATGGCCGAGTCACAATTCTGCTTTGTATAAGCAGGTTACACATCTTCTCCAGCCTCAATCTTCTCATCTTTCAAATGGAAAAAGGATTGCTAGGAATATTAAATGAGTCCAGGTATAGACATCATTTAATAGAGTGGCTGAGATAAAATCAGAGCTATGCATTTTTACCTATTACTATTTTTGTTGCCAAGGACTTTTTGTACTGACTCTTGAATTGTTTTTTTTACATTCTCCTAAAAAGGTTTACCTACTTTATTCTCTGTCTTTCTTGATTTATCCAGCATGTCCTTAACTTGGACTAAAGCTACTGAAACTTTCTTGACCTCTGTTTTCTCATCTGTAAAATGGAGACTAACAGTTATTCTCTCATGGTGTTGTCTTCCTGTGTCCAGGGGTCTCATCAATAACCCCCATCCTAAGTCCCAATTTGATGTCATGCCACCTCTTCCAGGAGAACCCAAATGCTACAGTTAGCTCATCAATTTCCCTGAGTCATATCTGCCCTAAACAACCTAGTTTTATTTATTCATTTGAGTTTTAACTGCTCCTCATATGAAATTATTTCCTAGCTTTTAGCATCCTGGCTTTTCTCTTTTAAATGATATGATTGGTTCATATGTAACCAAAGACATGTGGAATACATTATTCCATAAATGGTCAGCTCGGATAAAGCAATGCTGTCTCTGATAGCCTTTATTTTTCACATTTTTTCTAAACTTTGCACATCTCAGAGTCAAGTACAGATCTCATTAAAGTTTTTACATGTCACCTTCTATTATTTCCTCATCTTGAGTATCCTGCCCACAAAAGCTGATATCCCTAACTCAAAAGGCAAGACCTCACTTACATTTGCATTAAATATCACATTTAATGTGAGGCACATTTAATGAGATGCACACTTCACTTCAGTTGGTGGGAATTTTTGTGAAAACTAGTTTTGTCAATCAACATATTAACTCCCAGCATTTTTCATCCATAAATGTAATGAACCCTCACCTTTCATATGTTAACCTAGATCCAGTGATAAAATGTTTTAGACAGGGCCAAGATATTACAGGTGGCTCTGGTGGTAAAGAACCTGCCTGCCGATGCAGGAGACATAAGAGACGCAGATTCAATCCCTTGGTTGAGAAGATGACCTGGAGGAGGGCATGACAACCCACTCCAGTATTCTTGCCTGGAGAATCACAGGGACAGAGGAGCCTGGCAGGCTACAGTCTACAGGGTCGCAGAGAGTCAGACATCCCTGAAACAACTTAGCATGCACACAAGATATTGCAAGTTCAGTTCAGTTCAGTCGCTCAGTCGTGTCCGACTCTTTGCGACCCCATGAATCGCAGCACGCCAGGCCTCCCTGTTCATTACCATCTCTCGGAGTTCACTCAGACTCACATCCATATTAGATATTACAAACCTTCTTCCTATTTGTTAACCACCAAAAAACAAAAAAATCATCTTTGGTTCTGTTTTTTCAACCAATGATTCATCTGCCTAATTGTTCTTATATCTTGTCATAATCTCTCCATCATGGGTCCAATTACTATATGACACAACTTGTTACTGTTCCTACTGGCTCTCAATACACCACATCATCATGTTTCCTTAAGGCAGTAACTAATCCACAGTTGTTTACAAACTTGGGCACTGGAGTCAGATAGAATCCTGTTGAATTCAGCACCTACTACTTACTAGCTGTATGACTGTGAGCAGGTTATGTAAGCATTCTGTCCAAAAGTCACAAAGGAAGAAACTGAAGTGAGCAGGGAATACCCTATTTTGTAGGGCTAATATGGTATCTGTTTGGATATAATATGATAAAATATATCAAGTACTTATAAGAAGCTACTTGCATACAATAAGGACTCTATAACTGTTAGCTCTTTTTACATCTATAAACATTACAACTTCACTAAAGAGGATAAGTAAAAAATGAGGTTAGATCAGATCTTTAGATTATCAGAGATCTAAGATTATCAGATCTTTAGATTAATCTTTAGATCAGATCTGATCTGATCAGATCTTTGCTGATTTCTACCATGTTTGTAGACTTTATGTCTATATTCCTTTCCTTATTAGCCTTGGTCTCTATTTATAATCAGGGGCTCCCCTGCTGGCTCAGAGGATAAAGTGTCTGCCTGCAATGCAGGAGACCTGGTTTCGATCCCTGGGTCAGGAAGATCCCCTGGAGAAGGAAATGGTAACCCACTCCAGTATTCTTGCCTGGAGAATCACAGGGACAGAGGAGCCTGGCAGGCTACAGTCTACAGGGTCGCAGAGAGTCAGACATCCCTGAAACAACTTAGCATGCACACAAGATATTGCAAGTTCAGTTCAGTTCAGTCGCTCAGTCGTGTCCGACTCTTTGCGACCCCATGAATCGCAGCACGCCAGGCCTCCCTGTTCATTACCATCTCTCGGAGTTCACTCAGACTCACATCCATATTAGATATTACAAACCTTCTTCCTATTTGTTAACCACCAAAAAACAAAAAAATCATCTTTGGTTCTGTTTTTTCAACCAATGATTCATCTGCCTAATTGTTCTTATATCTTGTCATAATCTCTCCATCATGGGTCCAATTACTATATGACACAACTTGTTACTGTTCCTACTGGCTCTCAATACACCACATCATCATGTTTCCTTAAGGCAGTAACTAATCCACAGTTGTTTACAAACTTGGGCACTGGAGTCAGATAGAATCCTGTTGAATTCAGCACCTACTACTTACTAGCTGTATGACTGTGAGCAGGTTATGTAAGCATTCTGTCCAAAAGTCACAAAGGAAGAAACTGAAGTGAGCAGGGAATACCCTATTTTGTAGGGCTAATATGGTATCTGTTTGGATATAATATGATAAAATATATCAAGTACTTATAAGAAGCTACTTGCATACAATAAGGACTCTATAACTGTTAGCTCTTTTTACATCTATAAACATTACAACTTCACTAAAGAGGATAAGTAAAAAATGAGGTTAGATCAGATCTTTAGATTATCAGAGATCTAAGATTATCAGATCTTTAGATTAATCTTTAGATCAGATCTGATCTGATCAGATCTTTGCTGATTTCTACCATGTTTGTAGACTTTATGTCTATATTCCTTTCCTTATTAGCCTTGGTCTCTATTTATAATCAGGGGCTCCCCTGCTGGCTCAGAGGATAAAGTGTCTGCCTGCAATGCAGGAGACCTGGTTTCGATCCCTGGGTCAGGAAGATCCCCTGGAGAAGGAAATGGTAACCCACTCCAGTATTCTTGCCTGGAGAATCCCATGGACAGAGGAGCCTGGTGGGCTACAGTCCATGGGGTAGCAAAGAGTCGGACACGACTGAGCGACTTCACTTTCTATTTGTATTCACACATGGATTGTTGTGATTGATTATTAGGCTTGTGCCTGGCTTAGTTGCAGCATACAGGATCTTTAGTTGTGGCGTGTGGGTCTAGTACCCTGTCTAGGGATCGAATCCTGGGCTCCTGTATCGGGAGCCTGGAGTCATACCCACTGGACCACCAGGGAAGTTCCTATTGTGCTTATTTAATTACAATTATCTTCCTCCATGTCAGCTGGGCTCAGCCCTGCATCTCCAAGTACCTTGTACAGTGTCAGGCAGGTGTTCAATGTATATCTGTTAAATGAATGATCACCGTGTAATTTGTACTAATGATGATTGAGGTACAGAGAAGAATCAGCAATAGTCATCATTAACCACCTATGAGGGCTAATTTCCCCATCCACTAAGCCCACCACATGACTCTTTGCAGGATAGCTGGTTCTGATTAAAGAATAGCTCAGACAATGCATTTCACTGCTGTTTTGAGGAGTCTGTCATCAGAACTTCATTGGATCACAATTTGGCTTTTTGTCCAAGCCTCATGAATGTGGATGTTCACAAATAGCAGAGAGAGAGATTAGAAAGAGTGAATCTGACCCCCAGAATCAAGGCTGGTCTTTATTTAGAGCTGGGAGACCTGAGGAGAGCAGAGGCAAAGGTAGGAACATAAAGTTCTGAGAAGGAGACATAATTCAAGGTAAAGAGAGATGTTATATTAAGGAGAAAAGAGCAGAGGATATGAACAGTGTGCAGGCTCCGTTCATCGCTAGCGGGCAGAGGGAGATTGGCATTGCATGTGATTAGGTGTCTAGTGTCTGAGTGTGACCAGCTTCAGACTGAAGTGAGAGCCAAATCTTGACCTCACGAGTTCCTACATCTGTATGATCTTGAGCAAGTCATTTGGTTTCTATCAATTTTTTAATCAACACAATGAGAGAAACAATATAAACCTCACAGCTACACAAATAAAATTATATCACTGAATGAAATAGCTTACCCATCAAATGATGAGAGTGGATTCACATATTGGTTGCTTATTTTGGTTATTGAAAATAAAAGGTGGTGATCCTTCTTATAGGGATGTGAAGGTCCCTGGAGCAGCACATTGAGAGAAAGATGGAGCTAGGTATCCACTGAAAACTAGAGCTAACCCCACAAGGAACATAGAGAAGCAGGATCAGGGAAAGTCACTACTGAAAACCATCTTAAAGATTATTTAGTCATTATTTCCCCCAATTTGCTGATTACAACAATCACAAAGCTGAAACAAAAATTTCAGACTTCTCCAAAAGAACAAGTAAGGCATCATCCCCAGGGCAGGAGCCTAGATATTGATGTTAATAGGAGTACCAGGTGATTCTTATGATAAGATGAACTTGGTAAATCCTGCCTTTGATAAGTTACCTTTGATAATTACCTGAATTTCTTTAAGCTTTCTCTAGTCAAGGTATGGCCCTTAAATAAGCAGTATCAGCATCACCTGAAGAGTGTAGAACTTTGTAGAATCTCAGATCCCACCCAGACGTACTTCATAGAAATTTACAGTTTAACAAGCCTCCAGGTGGGTTGTACGTGTGTTAAATTGTGGCTGTGCCTGCCTAAGATACCTCCACCTCCTCTTGGACCCAGTCGGGAGCAGGGGGATCTCTTTGCCAGGAAGGTTTTTGCAACCTCCTGGCACTTCTAACTGTTTAAAATATAGCAGCCACAACCTTCCCTACAGAGTCAACATCACTGAGAGTGATTTGGAGTCTGAGACAAAGGTTGCACCATGGACTGATAAAAGCTGACAATTCCAGACACCTAAAATAGGTAGGTAGTAACTCTCTCCTATAATATTAATCCTTAGATCAGAAAGGTGTTTGTGTTTCCAGTTTGTGAGGGATTTAAAAAATATGGTAAAAAAAAAACAAATAATGCAAATTCGCCATCTTAACCAATTTTAAGAGTACAGTTGAGTAGTGTTAACTCTGCACATTGTCATGCAACAGAGCTCTAGAACTCTTTGCATCTTGCAAAACTGAAATGCTAAGCTCATTGAACAGTACTTCCCTTTCCCGCCTCCCCTAGTCCTTTGCTGTCTTTGAATGAGTTGTCCTATTGTGTGACAGGGGCTGTGACAGGCCACCTGACAATGACCTGCAGGTATCTTCCAAAGGCGTACAGCCCCGCGACACCTTGATGGCAGTCTCGGGAGGCCCCATGTTGTATATTGTGTGCCATTTTAAGATGCTAAGTTTTGGGGAATTCCCCGGTGTTTTGTGGTTAGAACTTGGCACTTTCACTGCTGAGGCTTTGGGCTCAATCGTTTGTAGGGGAAACTAAGATCCTGCAAGCTGCACAGTACAGCAGAAAAAGAAAAAACAGACATGTCTGTGGTAATTTGTTATGCAACCGCATAAATCAAGTACATCTGTGGAGTGTTTGCTTTTTGGAGTAATACTTAAAAACTGTGTAAACATCCATTCTCTATTTTTTTTTGCCTAATGATTTTATTATCTTATTTCATTTACATGAATGTTGAAAAAATTATTCTACTTTCTTTTTGGCTTAATTTTGTTGAAGTATAGTTGATTTACAATATTATGTTACTTTCAGGTGTAAGTAAGTGATTCAGTTATATATATATTTTCAGAATATTTTCCATTGTAGCTTATTATAAGATATTGAATATAGTTCCCTGTACTATACAGCAAATACCTGTTGTTTATCTACTGTATGTACAGAAGTCTGTATCTGTTAATTCAAGACTCTTAATTTATCCCTCACCCCTTTCCTCTTTGGTAACCATACATTTGTTTTCTATGTCTGTGAGTCTGTCTTTGTGTTGAATATAGATTTATTTGTATTATTTTTAGATTCTACATGTAAGTGATAACATATGTCTTTCTCTGCTGACTTAATTCATTAAGCATAATATTCTCCAGGTCCGTCCACGGTGTTCGAAATGACAATATTTCATTATTTTTATGGCTGAGTAATATTCCATGGAAACCCACTCCAGTATTCTTGCCTGGAAATCCCATGGACAGAAGAGTCTGCTGGGCTACAGTCCATGGGGTCACAAGAGTTGAACATGACTTAGTGACTCAACAACAAAAACATTCCATCATATATGTATGTATATATATGTATACATATATATACATATATATACATATGTATACATATATACCACATCCTCTTAGCCAATTGTCTCTTTATGAGTTTTATCTTCTCTGTGAGGTGAAGTCGCTCAGTCGTGTCCGACTCTTTGCGACCCCGTGGACTGTAACCTACTAGGCTTCTCTGTCCATGGGATTCTCCAGGCAAGAATACTGGAGTGGATTGCCATTTCCTTCTCCAGGGGATCTTCCCAACCCAAGGATTGAACCCGGGTCTCCTGCATTGGAGGCAGACGCTTTAACCTCTGAGTCACCAAGGAAGTCCTATCTTCTCTGTACCACAATAATTATTACAAATTGCATGGTGATCCTTGAGGTCTCAAGGCTCCATTTCCCTTGAGTTCATGCCCTGAACTCAAGCAAGTGAGGCCCTTGCCATCACAGGGAACCTGTGTAGGGGTCCGCAGTTCAGCCTGGAAGCAGCCCAAGATTGCATCCCTTTCTCTGTTGTGCCGTTCCAGATCTAGTGTAAGCCTGTGGTGTGGAGTAGATGGGGGCTGGGGTGCTGTGGCTGCAAGAACTGAGGTGCCTGTGCTGTCGCCTGGGATCAGGGCTCTCTCTGCCACAGACTTCTCCCAGGACCGGTCTGCCCCAGGTCCAGCACCAAGCTGTGGCGTGGAGTGGGGGGCTCCAGGGTGCTCTCCCTGGGAAAGGGATTGCTGAGCACTGCCCAGGGCCTGTCTGCACTTAGCCCCTGTGCACCCCTGTAGTGCTGTGTTGGTGAGCACAGTGCCAACGTCTCCCATCGCTGGACTCACTGCCACCCTGCCTCGTGCATTGACAGTGGGCTCGGCCCTCCCTGACCACACCCAGGCCCTCTGGGCTGTCTCTGCGGAGCTGGACTGAGTCCCCTCCTAGGGCCTGTCTGCTCGTGACTCAGCGCTTGGCCCTCCCAGTTCTGTGCTGCTGCCTGCCTGGTAAGCACGCTGAGAGTGTCTCCCCCTCCCGACTCGCTGCCCCCGTGTGGGCTAACCATGGTCTCCGTGTCCACCTGGATCACGCTCCAGGTGTCCCTGCCTGTCTCTGTGCAGCTGGACCAAATCTTTCCCCTGACCTCCCTCCAGGCTGTGATGTGGAAGGAGCAGGCTGGGATGTTTGCCTGTTTGGATTGGGAAGTGTGCTGAAGAGGCAGCTTCTAGTGCAAGGCTTTTTCTGCCCTTGTTGGCAAGCCAGCATGGGGACACTCTTTGCAAGCAGAGTCTAGGCTTCTTCAGCCCTTCTGCTGGTCTCACTGGATTTCCCAGCAGGCAAGCGGGCTTGCCTTCTCTGTACAGGATCCCTGGACTGAGATGCCCAGACTATGGGTCTATTTGCTCCCTCCCGAGGTAAGGGTCCACCTGTGTGTATCTTCTGTTTCTTACAGATCCCTGCCAAGGGTGCCAGTCCTGACCTGATGCCTTTTTCGCTATCCTACCTAGTTATGTGAAGGTCATTCTTTCAGCCTTGGTTGCATAGGGGATCTTCTGCCAGGTTCCAGTTAGTTTTCTGGGAGAATTGCTCTATATGTACATGTACTTTTGATGTATTTGGTGAGGGAGGTAAACTCCATGCCCTCCTACTCTACTATCTTGACCCCCTCTCCTAGTCTATGTTCTTAACTGCCAATTTTCAGTGTGGAATTGGTAGTCATCTCCAATTGCAGTAACTGGCAATCCAGTAACTGGAAGTATCCTTTTATGGTTACTATGGACTCATGGGTTTTTAATCCACTAAATATATTGCAAATAGTCATTCTTTTTGTTCCACATAGCTTTTGAAGCATCTTAATTTACATGATACATTTATGTAAAGAAAATGGTTATTGTGCATTTTGTAATTGAAGCCAAAGGTCTTGTACTAATGTCTCTTCTTAGAAGAGAATAATTTACATTTTCTATTATTTAAGAACTCCAAGATTCTGGGCTCTGTTTGACTTCCCAGAACTCCTCTAAATGCAGGCAGACTTTTGGTTGATTTAGATGTGAATCTGGCTATTTTGCATTTGGTAATGCAATCCTTAGTGTTGTCTTTTGAGGAATGTGAATAACTGTGATCAGATCATCTATAACAAATCTACAGGTTAGAAATTCTTTCAACACTTGTTTCTTACAGCAAAAGCATTCCTACCTAGATTTATGAAGCATAGCTTCACTTTCAAACACACAGTAAGTTGAGGATTGATTCCTGTAGTACTGAACTTGCCAGTGTTTTCTTTTCATAAGAGAGCCTCATCCTCAAGCCCTGTGTGGGTGCATGTTTTCTGAAGAATCTTCCTTAGACTCTTAGAAGCACTGCCTTCCTTAAATGCACTCTCACCTGCTCTTTCATGAAACTGATGAACCATTTTGTTTTTGTGCATTCTGTCCAAGGAAGTGCTCGTGCTGGAAAAGGGAGAAACTGGAAAGCAGAAAACTCAGCATTTGCAAGTAGACTGGAAAACATCATGAATCATCAGTGCTCAAAATGCAGTTGGCGATTTTGCACCAAACACAATTACCACGTACCTTGGGAAGGAAGCCTATTCTATTGTTAAACTAAGAAAGCATTCACTTCTAGTTTCTTATTTATTTATTTATTATTATTATTATTTTAATTTTTACTTTATTTTATTTTACAATACCGTATTGGTTTTGCCATACATTGACATGAATCCACCACGGGTGTATATGAGCTCCCAATCCTGAATCCCCCTCCCACATCCCACCCCATATCCTCTCTCTGGATCATCCCCGTGCACCAGCCCTAAGCATCTTGTATCCTGTATCGAACATAGGCTGGTTATGACAGTAAGAAAGTAAACTCAGAAGAGAGAAGTTTCCAAAGAGATCTGAGAAATGCTTAGAGAATAGAGGGGGAAAAAAATATATATATATACACATATATGTATATATGTATATATATATATCCACACTATCTTCACAAAATGTGAAGTCATTAAGAAAATGGAAAAGGACATTCTTATGACATTTAAGAGATTTGTACTTTCTTTTTTCTCTGAAGTGCAAAGAAGTTTGGAGAGCTCAGCAATGCTCCCACTGTTGACTAACTCTTCTATGAAAGAATAGAAATGGTAGAAGTTATCCTGGGCTATGATCCAGGGATTTTAGCCTGAGCCTTGGATTCCTATCTCTAGTTTGGTATTCCTCTTTTTATAGAACAAGATTATCCTTTCTTCCTTGTTCATTTTCATAAGCCCGCATGGAAATTATTTTGATACACCTGTCAAAATAGTAAAGCAAACAGAATTTATTGTGTAATAATAAAGCATTAGAACTACAAGAGTTCTAATAAATCCTTGAGTCAAATACGTGATTGCTATGGGTGTTTTAATAAAAAATGAGTGAACCAGCTTGGTTTATTTTATGGTGGTCACTTAAATTATATTACTTCATTGCCTACCTACACATATGAAAGTGTTCTTTATTTCAGAGACATGCTGAATCTGACTTTTCTTGAAACATATGGTCACTCAGACCTGCTTTAATTTTCTTTCTTTGAATTGACTTCTGGGAAAATAGCCAAAATACCTACCCTTGTATTAAATGACCATTGATGTGCAACCTCAGAGTCTAGGAGAAAATCAAGGCACAGGATATGAGAAACCTAGAACATAGGAAAAGTAAAGGGAACAGCAGCCTCTTCTTAATTCAGAAAAGTTTAAAAATAGAGCCATAAATCCAATATGAATATAAGAAGGCCAGATTGTAAAATGTTGACAAGTATCTCATTTTTTAAAGACACTGGATAGGCTAATACTGCTCAAACTGGATCCCATCCAAGGGTAGTTAACTAGCCATTTGATTTAATCTGTAGGTTATTTTTCTATTTCTGAAAAGGAAATGTCCTAAACCAGATAACTACAAAACTTAAAGCAGAACCTGCTTCTCTAAACTCTTCCTGCAGGAAAGTTTGTGAATACAAATGCCCCATCAAAGGAACCAAAGTAAACTGCATCCCCCTGGACCCTAAATTTTGCTGATGATTTGTTCACCCACTTTTGTTGTTGTTGTTCTGAGAGATAATCTGGTCAACCATGGAGCAGAGCTTTTATTCTGTTTTTAAACTTTAATGTTGGTTAAAAAATAATAATGCATCTTTAAGGCATGTGTTATGGTGGTAAATATTTAAAGTCTCATAAATCCACCATGATGGAGATTCCCAAGTCAATAAAAATGGAGAGCAACACTGAAATGTGCATATTACCTTTGAGAAGGTTGTCTGAGACTGGAATTTACTCTCTCCAAATCCTCCTTTACCTTTGCCGTAGGTCAGAATTCCTCATTTTTCTAGGTAGAAGCAATTTTGAATGTTCATAAAGCCTCCTGCCATTTAAAATTGCCCCCAATTTATGGATTTTTTTTTCATGATGAAACATAGTAGGTGAGGCATCTGAAATATAATCCACAGGAAAGATTGATAGTCATCAGTTGCATTTCTCCTTATCCTTTTCATCTGGACTGAAGGACACTCAAAAAACCTTTCTGCCTCTTTTGAAAACATTGATGTATATATAAGTTATGGTTTACTTCCATTATATCTTCGCTTAAGTTAAAATGAATATTGTGCATATATTATCAGTTCAGTTTAGTTCAGTAGCTCAGTCATGTCCAACTCTTTGCCACCTCATGAATTGCAGCACACCAGGCCTCCCCGTCCATCACCAACTCCCAGAGTTCACCAAAACTCATGTGCATCGAGTTAGTGATGCCATCCAGCCATTTCATCCTCTGTCATCCCCTTCTCCTCCTGCCCCCAATTCCTCTGAGCATCAGAGTCTTTTCCAGTGAGTCAACTCTTTGCATGAGGTAGCCAAAGCATTGGAGTTTCAGCCTCAGCATCAGTCCTTCCGATGAACACCCAGGACTAATTTCCTTTAGGATGGACTGGTTGGATCTCCTTGTAGTCCAAAGGACTCGCAACAGTCTTCTCCAAGACTACAGTTCAAAAGCATCAATTCTTCGGTGCTCAGCTTTCTTCACAGTCCAACTCTCACATTCATACATGACCAGTGGAAAAACCATAGCCTTGACTAGACAGACCTTTGTTGACAAAGTAATATCTCTGCTTTTGAATATGCTGTCTAGGTTGGTCATAACTATCCTTCCAAGGGGTAAGCGTCTTTTAGTTTCATGGCTGCAATCACCGTCTGCAGTGATTTTGAAGCCCCCCAAAATAAAGTCTGACACTGTTTCCACTGTTTCCCCATCTATTTCCCATGAAGTGATGGGACCAGATGCCATGATCTTCATTTCCTGAATATTGAGCTTTAAGCCAACCTTTTCGCTCTTCTCTTTCACTTTCATCAAGAGGCTTTTGAGTTTCCTCTTCATTTTCTGCCATAAGGGTGGTGTCATCTGCATATCTGAGGTTATTGATATTTCTCCCAACAATCTTGATTCCAGCTTGTGCTTCTTCCAGCCCAGCGTTTCTCATGATGTACTCTGCATATAAGTTAAATAAGCAGGGTGACAATATACAGCCTTGACGTACTCCTTTTCCTATTTGGAACCAAGTTGTTCCATGTCCAGTTCTAGCTGTTGCTTCCTAACCTGCATACAGATTTCTCAAGAGGCAGGTCAGGTGGTCTGGTATTCTCATCTCTTTCAGAATTTTCCACAGTTTATTGTGATCCACACAGTCAAAGGCTTTGGCTTAGTCAGTAAAGCAGAAATAGATGTTTTTCTGGAATTCTCTTGCTTTTTCCATGATCCAGCAGATGTTGGCAATTTGATCTCTGGTTCCTCTGCTTTTCCTAAAACCAGCTTGAACATTTGGAAGTTCATGGTTCACGTACTGCTGAAGCCTGGCTTAGAGAATTTTGAGCATTACTTTACTAGCGTGTGAGATGAGTGTAATTGTGCAGTAGTTTGAGAATTCTTTGGCATTGACTTTCTTTGGGAACAGAAATAGATGTTTTTCTGGAATTCTCTTGCTTTTTCCATGATCCAGCAGATGTTGGCAATTTGATCTCTGGTTCCTCTGCTTTTCCTAAAACCAGCTTGAACATTTGGAAGTTCATGGTTCACGTACTGCTGAAGCCTGGCTTAGAGAATTTTGAGCATTACTTTACTAGCGTGTGAGATGAGTGTAATTGTGCAGTAGTTTGAGAATTCTTTGGCATTGACTTTCTTTGGGATTGGAATGAAAATTGACATTTTCCAGTCCTGTGGCCACTGCTGAGTTTTCCAAATTTGCTAGCATGTTGAATGCAGCACTTTCACAGCATCATCTTTCAAGATTTGAAATAGCTCAACTGGAATTCCATCACCTCCACTAGCTTTGTTCATAGTGATGCTTTCTAAAGCCCACTTGACTTCACATTCCAGGACGTCTGGCTCTAAGTGAGTGATCACACCATGGTGATTATCTGGGTCATAAAGATCTTTTTTGTACAGTTCTTCCATGTATTCTTGCCACCTCTTCTTAATATCTTCTGCTTCTGTTAGGTCCATACCATTTCTGTCCTTCATTGAGCCCATCCTTGCATGAAATGTTCCCTTGGTATCTCTAATTTTCTTGAAGAGATCTCTAGTCTTCCCCATTCTGCTCTTTTCCTCTATTTCTTTGCATTGATCACTGAAGAAGGCTTTCGTATCTCTTCTTGCTATTCTTTGGAACTCTGCATTCAGATGCTTATATCTTTCCTTTTCTCCTTTGCTTTTCATTTCTCTTCTTTTCACAGCTATTTGTAAGGCCTCCTCAGACAGCCATTTTGCTTTTTTGCATTTCTTTTCCATGGGGATGGTCTTGATCCCTGTCTCCTGTACAATGTCATGAACATCTGTCCATAGTTCATCAGGCACTCTGTCTATCAGATCTAGTCCCTTAAATCTATTTCTCACTTCCACTGTATAGTCATAAGGGATTTGATTTAGGTCATACCTGAATGGTCTAGTGGTTTTCCCTACTTTCTTCAATTTAAGTCTGAATTTGGCAATAAGGAGTTCATGATCTGAGCCACAGTCAGCTCCTGGTCTTGTTTTTGCTGACTGTATAGATCTTGTCCATCTTTGGCTGCAAAGAATATAATCAATCTGATTTTGGTGTTGACCATCTGATGATGTCCATGTGTAGTGTCTTCCCTTGTGTTGTTGGAAGAGGGTGTTTGCTATGACCAGTGGGTTCTCTTGACAAAACTCTATTAGCCTTTCCCCTGCTTCATTCTGTATTCCAAGGCCAAATTTGCCTGTTACTCTAGGTGTTTCTTCCTACTTTTGCATTCCAGTCCCCTATAATGAAAAGGACTCTTTTTGGTTGTTATTTCTAAAAGGTCTTGTAGGTCTTCATAGAACCATTCAACTTCAGCTTCTTCAGTGCTACTGGTTGGGGCATAGGCTTGGATTACCGTGATATTGAATGATTTGCCTTAGAAACAAACAGAGATCATTCTGTCATTTTTGAGATTGCATCCAAGTACTGCATTTTGGACTCTCTTGTTGACCATGATGGCTACTCCATTTCTTCTAAGGGATTCCTGCCCACAGTAGTAGATATAATAGTCATCTGAGTTAAATTCACTCATTCTAGTCCATTTTAACTTGCTGATTCCTAGAATGTTGACGTTCACTCTTGCCATCTCTTGCTTGACCACTTCCAATTTGCCTTGATTCATGGACCTGACATTCCAGGTTCCTATGCAGTATTACTCTTTACAGCATTGGCCCTTGCTCCTATCACCAGTCACATCCACAACTGCGAATTGTTTTTTCTTTGGCTCCATCCCTTCATTCTTTCTGGAGTTATTTCTCCACTGATCTCCTGTAGCATATTGGGCACCTACCAACCCGGGGAGTTCCTCTTTCAGTATCCTATCGTTTTGCCTTTTCATACTGTTCATGGGGTTCTCAAGGCAAGAATACTGAGGTGATTTGCCATTCCCTTCTCCAGTGGACCACATTCTGTCAGACCTCTCCACTATGACCCGTCCGTCTTGGGTGGCCCCACATGGCATGGCTTAGTTTCATTGAGTTAGACAAGGCTGTGGTCCATGTGATCAAATTGGCTAGTTTTCTGTGATTATGGGTTCAGTGTGTCTGCCCTCTGATGCCCTCTCGCAACACCTACCATCTCACTTTGGTTTCTCTTACCTTGGACGTGGGGTGTCTCTTCATGGCTGATCCAGCAAAGTGCAGCCACTGCTGCTTTCCTTGGATGAGGTCGCCCCTCCTGACCTTGAACATGTAGTAGCTCCTCTCGGCCGTCCTGCGCAGCCACTGCTTATCATATAAACATACAAGTATGATTTATATATAGCTTATATACTTGCATATGTTATTTGTAAACATATGAGATAAAAATTTATATATTTTGCTCTGGTTTTCCTGTATAGAGTGCATGCTGTGTGTCTTTTGTAGCATTTCTTCAGTACCAGTGTGAACTGTCGTGGTTGTGTCCTCTGTTCATGGGGATTCTCCAGGCAAGAATACTGGATTGGGTTGCCATGCCTTCCTACAGGGGACCTTCCCAACCCAGGGATCAAACCCAGGTTTCCCACATTGCAGGGAGTTTCTTTACCAACTGAGCCTTAATTGAAGCCCAAGAATACTGGAGTGGGTAGCTTATCCCTTCTCCAGGGGATCTTACTAACCCAGGAATAAAACTGGGTCTCCTGAATTGTAGGTGGATTCCTTACCAACTGAGCTACCAGGGAAGCCAAAACGTATGAGATATTTAATATATATTTTGCTCTAGTTTACCTGTAGAGAGTGCATGTCCATGTGTCTTTTGTAGTATTTCTCCAGTGCCAATGTAAACTGTGATGGTTGTGGGGTACACTTAAGGAAGGGATATTCCTTTCCGGCTTATTAACTTTCATACATGGTTCTGTACATACTTAGAAGCTTCTTGGCAGGTAACATTATTAGAAAATATAACAGAAGGAAATATAATTGTTGCAGACAACTTTTGAGATATCTGTGAAGCTTATAGAAGCCATCTTCTTAGAAAAACAGTCCTACCACACCCTGAGTCCACCTCATCTACCAACAGGGATGAACAGGTGCAGCCATATACCTGGGCCATGAGTGGATATTGAACCAAGCTGTTAGAGAATTTATCACTTTGGAATTCTGAAGTGTGCTTACTTCAATAGTATAATTATATATACTTGGGATCTCTACAGCATTATTCTCCACCATGGTAATGGAGGAGAGAGAATAATGAAGCAGACACACAAAAGCACAGACCAGAGACCCAAATGTGAAGCTGAGAAGCTGCTCCAGCTTGTTTATGATATCTTTTCCATTCCATGTTTCAGTTATTTGCTTAGGCCAGCAGTATTCTTTGTCCTTGGGCTTTGTGAGATAATCCCTTTATCTTTAACACATAAGCACAAAGTCCATTCATTTGCTTAAACTTCCTTGAAATCACTTCTTCATTTGCAACCAAAAATGCATTAGGCAGAAATTATTGTAGATACTATATTTTATTTTTTAGGCCATGAAGACTATAGACTGTCATTGCAGGTATTCATATCTGAATTTGAAAAGTATTCAGAACCTTGCCCTTTCAAAAATGATATGAGTTTAAGAAGAGGTGAAAATATGCTGGGAAAGAACATGATATCAATTTAATATTTATACACCAATGTGTGGCTTAAAAAAAAAAATGTTTAACTCTCCCTAAGTCTCCATTCTAACTCTTAAGTGTTCAAAATAGTTATTTCCATGATATAGTGGAGAACATTATGGCTCAAGGATGTTATGTGAATCCCACTGCATCATAGCTGCCTCTGCGCAGGGTCTGATACAGAGAGAGGGTCAACGTACACTGAGCAAATGTCTAGCAAGCATTCTGTGTATTAGGTAGTTTATTGCCTTTTTCAGGGCTGGGGAGGGTCAGGGGTAAGATGATGTTGCTCAATGGATTTATTGGCAGAGAGTCAGTTAGATGCAAGAAATACACAAAGTAGCAAAGAAAGATTTTTCTAAAAAAATCCTGTAGTGCATATCTATTTGTAAATCAATAACTAATCAAATAATTTTAGAAAATGTAAAAACTCGTTTTTCAATTACATGGTACAAGGTCCTGTGTGCAGAAAACCACTTTAATAGTCATAAAAAATAGTAAAACATACACAGCAGCATAGGTTAAACAACATGGCTGAAGACAGAAGTAAAAAGTTACCCTACTTCAGATACACATATATCTTTCAGTGCATAGCGTTGTAAGTGCAAATTCAGGTCTACCCAAACAAAACTTTTCAAAATAGTGTTAAGTCTGTCCATTGCATATGCTTAGATCTGTCCTTGCACAGAATTTGCTGGGAAATCCAGTGTTCATGTATCTTCTTTATTGTAAGGGATAAATTAACAACTGTGTGCATGTGAATGAGGATGGGCCTTTTCTGGCAACGGGGCTTTGGCTCTGAGAATCCATGTAAGCTTTTTGGAAGTCTCCTTTTTGATGTGTGGACTCCATGTGCTTCAGCCAGCCAGCCATTCATCTCTCTGAAAATAAGACAAAATACAGAAAGTACCTGGTTATGCTTGAACAGTGTGGAAAATACAGTGGGCACTTAAGTATTCAGTAAGAGCAGGTTTAATCTAAAAGTAATAGGAAAAACAGAAGGAAAGGAAAACAACAATTTTTTAAAAAAGCCCAAAGCACAAGAAGGAATGAATGAGGGAATATTATATAATCTATGTTGTCTTCTGAATAGTAAACACCATCTGAGAGTTCAGGAGTTTGAATTAATGATCTCTGAATTAATGATCTCCCACCACACACACATACACACGCACACATGCACACACATGCACACACCCCTCCCCTAAGAACTCAGTGTGTGTATGAGTGTGTGTGTGTTCTTTGAAACATGGCTAACATAAATTGCAGGGGCTCTGATTGTGGGAGATACACGGTAGTAGGAATAAAGGTAGGAATAATGCCCAAGGATCCCATCAAGCTGATTGGATATGGCTTAGAAACATAGATTCTCTTACATGGTGGAGAGTCTGAGTTGGAAATTGATGTCTTTGAAGATATTTTTCTAAAACCAAGCCCTCTACTTATTTGAAGTTGAGAGATTAATGGACTCTAGCAAATAAAGTTAAGGATCCCATTAGATGAAATGATATAGTTTGACAATAAAACATCTCTCAGTCAGGATTAATCTTGTCCCATAGGTTTGTGGTACTTTGCACTTATGTTATAAAATTTATCATAATCTGCCATGTATTATGGAGAAGGAAATGGCAACCCACTCCAGTATTCTTGCCTAGAGAATCCTGTGGACAGAGGAGCCTGGTGGGCTGCTGTCTATGGGGTCACACAGAAGACAGCCATTTTGCTTTTTTGCATTTCTTTTCCATGGGGATGGTCTTGATCCCTGTCTCCTGTACAATGTCATGAACATCTGTCCATAGTTCATCAGGCACTCTGTCTATCAGATCTAGTCCCTTAAATCTATTTCTCACTTCCACTGTATAGTCATAAGGGATTTGATTTAGGTCATACCTGAATGGTCTAGTGGTTTTCCCTACTTTCTTCAATTTAAGTCTGAATTTGGCAATAAGGAGTTCATGATCTGAGCCACAGTCAGCTCCTGGTCTTGTTTTTGCTGACTGTATAGATCTTGTCCATCTTTGGCTGCAAAGAATATAATCAATCTGATTTTGGTGTTGACCATCTGATGATGTCCATGTGTAGTGTCTTCCCTTGTGTTGTTGGAAGAGGGTGTTTGCTATGACCAGTGGGTTCTCTTGACAAAACTCTATTAGCCTTTCCCCTGCTTCATTCTGTATTCCAAGGCCAAATTTGCCTGTTACTCTAGGTGTTTCTTCCTACTTTTGCATTCCAGTCCCCTATAATGAAAAGGACTCTTTTTGGTTGTTATTTCTAAAAGGTCTTGTAGGTCTTCATAGAACCATTCAACTTCAGCTTCTTCAGTGCTACTGGTTGGGGCATAGGCTTGGATTACCGTGATATTGAATGATTTGCCTTAGAAACAAACAGAGATCATTCTGTCATTTTTGAGATTGCATCCAAGTACTGCATTTTGGACTCTCTTGTTGACCATGATGGCTACTCCATTTCTTCTAAGGGATTCCTGCCCACAGTAGTAGATATAATAGTCATCTGAGTTAAATTCACTCATTCTAGTCCATTTTAACTTGCTGATTCCTAGAATGTTGACGTTCACTCTTGCCATCTCTTGCTTGACCACTTCCAATTTGCCTTGATTCATGGACCTGACATTCCAGGTTCCTATGCAGTATTACTCTTTACAGCATTGGCCCTTGCTCCTATCACCAGTCACATCCACAACTGCGAATTGTTTTTTCTTTGGCTCCATCCCTTCATTCTTTCTGGAGTTATTTCTCCACTGATCTCCTGTAGCATATTGGGCACCTACCAACCCGGGGAGTTCCTCTTTCAGTATCCTATCGTTTTGCCTTTTCATACTGTTCATGGGGTTCTCAAGGCAAGAATACTGAGGTGATTTGCCATTCCCTTCTCCAGTGGACCACATTCTGTCAGACCTCTCCACTATGACCCGTCCGTCTTGGGTGGCCCCACATGGCATGGCTTAGTTTCATTGAGTTAGACAAGGCTGTGGTCCATGTGATCAAATTGGCTAGTTTTCTGTGATTATGGGTTCAGTGTGTCTGCCCTCTGATGCCCTCTCGCAACACCTACCATCTCACTTTGGTTTCTCTTACCTTGGACGTGGGGTGTCTCTTCATGGCTGATCCAGCAAAGTGCAGCCACTGCTGCTTTCCTTGGATGAGGTCGCCCCTCCTGACCTTGAACATGTAGTAGCTCCTCTCGGCCGTCCTGCGCAGCCACTGCTTATCATATAAACATACAAGTATGATTTATATATAGCTTATATACTTGCATATGTTATTTGTAAACATATGAGATAAAAATTTATATATTTTGCTCTGGTTTTCCTGTATAGAGTGCATGCTGTGTGTCTTTTGTAGCATTTCTTCAGTACCAGTGTGAACTGTCGTGGTTGTGTCCTCTGTTCATGGGGATTCTCCAGGCAAGAATACTGGATTGGGTTGCCATGCCTTCCTACAGGGGACCTTCCCAACCCAGGGATCAAACCCAGGTTTCCCACATTGCAGGGAGTTTCTTTACCAACTGAGCCTTAATTGAAGCCCAAGAATACTGGAGTGGGTAGCTTATCCCTTCTCCAGGGGATCTTACTAACCCAGGAATAAAACTGGGTCTCCTGAATTGTAGGTGGATTCCTTACCAACTGAGCTACCAGGGAAGCCAAAACGTATGAGATATTTAATATATATTTTGCTCTAGTTTACCTGTAGAGAGTGCATGTCCATGTGTCTTTTGTAGTATTTCTCCAGTGCCAATGTAAACTGTGATGGTTGTGGGGTACACTTAAGGAAGGGATATTCCTTTCCGGCTTATTAACTTTCATACATGGTTCTGTACATACTTAGAAGCTTCTTGGCAGGTAACATTATTAGAAAATATAACAGAAGGAAATATAATTGTTGCAGACAACTTTTGAGATATCTGTGAAGCTTATAGAAGCCATCTTCTTAGAAAAACAGTCCTACCACACCCTGAGTCCACCTCATCTACCAACAGGGATGAACAGGTGCAGCCATATACATTGGCCATGAGTGGATATTGAACCAAGCTGTTAGAGAATTTATCACTTTGGAATTCTGAAGTGTGCTTACTTCAATAGTATAATTATATATACTTGGGATCTCTACAGCATTATTCTCCACCATGGTAATGGAGGAGAGAGAATAATGAAGCAGACACACAAAAGCACAGACCAGAGACCCAAATGTGAAGCTGAGAAGCTGCTCCAGCTTGTTTATGATATCTTTTCCATTCCATGTTTCAGTTATTTGCTTAGGCCAGCAGTATTCTTTGTCCTTGGGCTTTGTGAGATAATCCCTTTATCTTTAACACATAAGCACAAAGTCCATTCATTTGCTTAAACTTCCTTGAAATCACTTCTTCATTTGCAACCAAAAATGCATTAGGCAGAAATTATTGTAGATACTATATTTTATTTTTTAGGCCATGAAGACTATAGACTGTCATTGCAGGTATTCATATCTGAATTTGAAAAGTATTCAGAACCTTGCCCTTTCAAAAATGATATGAGTTTAAGAAGAGGTGAAAATATGCTGGGAAAGAACATGATATCAATTTAATATTTATACACCAATGTGTGGCTTAAAAAAAAAAATGTTTAACTCTCCCTAAGTCTCCATTCTAACTCTTAAGTGTTCAAAATAGTTATTTCCATGATATAGTGGAGAACATTATGGCTCAAGGATGTTATGTGAATCCCACTGCATCATAGCTGCCTCTGCGCAGGGTCTGATACAGAGAGAGGGTCAACGTACACTGAGCAAATGTCTAGCAAGCATTCTGTGTATTAGGTAGTTTATTGCCTTTTTCAGGGCTGGGGAGGGTCAGGGGTAAGATGATGTTGCTCAATGGATTTATTGGCAGAGAGTCAGTTAGATGCAAGAAATACACAAAGTAGCAAAGAAAGATTTTTCTAAAAAAATCCTGTAGTGCATATCTATTTGTAAATCAATAACTAATCAAATAATTTTAGAAAATGTAAAAACTCGTTTTTCAATTACATGGTACAAGGTCCTGTGTGCAGAAAACCACTTTAATAGTCATAAAAAATAGTAAAACATACACAGCAGCATAGGTTAAACAACATGGCTGAAGACAGAAGTAAAAAGTTACCCTACTTCAGATACACATATATCTTTCAGTGCATAGCGTTGTAAGTGCAAATTCAGGTCTACCCAAACAAAACTTTTCAAAATAGTGTTAAGTCTGTCCATTGCATATGCTTAGATCTGTCCTTGCACAGAATTTGCTGGGAAATCCAGTGTTCATGTATCTTCTTTATTGTAAGGGATAAATTAACAACTGTGTGCATGTGAATGAGGATGGGCCTTTTCTGGCAACGGGGCTTTGGCTCTGAGAATCCATGTAAGCTTTTTGGAAGTCTCCTTTTTGATGTGTGGACTCCATGTGCTTCAGCCAGCCAGCCATTCATCTCTCTGAAAATAAGACAAAATACAGAAAGTACCTGGTTATGCTTGAACAGTGTGGAAAATACAGTGGGCACTTAAGTATTCAGTAAGAGCAGGTTTAATCTAAAAGTAATAGGAAAAACAGAAGGAAAGGAAAACAACAATTTTTTAAAAAAGCCCAAAGCACAAGAAGGAATGAATGAGGGAATATTATATAATCTATGTTGTCTTCTGAATAGTAAACACCATCTGAGAGTTCAGGAGTTTGAATTAATGATCTCTGAATTAATGATCTCCCACCACACACACATACACACGCACACATGCACACACATGCACACACCCCTCCCCTAAGAACTCAGTGTGTGTATGAGTGTGTGTGTGTTCTTTGAAACATGGCTAACATAAATTGCAGGGGCTCTGATTGTGGGAGATACACGGTAGTAGGAATAAAGGTAGGAATAATGCCCAAGGATCCCATCAAGCTGATTGGATATGGCTTAGAAACATAGATTCTCTTACATGGTGGAGAGTCTGAGTTGGAAATTGATGTCTTTGAAGATATTTTTCTAAAACCAAGCCCTCTACTTATTTGAAGTTGAGAGATTAATGGACTCTAGCAAATAAAGTTAAGGATCCCATTAGATGAAATGATATAGTTTGACAATAAAACATCTCTCAGTCAGGATTAATCTTGTCCCATAGGTTTGTGGTACTTTGCACTTATGTTATAAAATTTATCATAATCTGCCATGTATTATGGAGAAGGAAATGGCAACCCACTCCAGTATTCTTGCCTAGAGAATCCTGTGGACAGAGGAGCCTGGTGGGCTGCTGTCTATGGGGTCACACAGAGTCGGACACAACTGAAGCAACTTAGTATGCATGCATGCATTGGAGAAGGAAATGGCAACCCACTCCAGTATTCTTGCTTGGAGAATCCCAGGGATGGAGGAGCCTAGTGGGCTGCCATCTGTGGGGTCACATAGAGTTGGATGTGATTGAAGTGACGTAGCAGCAGCCATGTATTATATACAAAAATGGAACTGTTATTTGTTTGAGAGACCATGATATAGCCTGCACTTTCTTATATTGTCTCATTATAAGTGACTCGTAATACAGGATATCCTGTTTTATAATTTGTATTTTACAGAGAAAGAAATTGAAGTGTGAGAGGTTAAATAACTTAATTAGTAAGATTTCCTTCCAAACTTTAATTCAGATGTGTCCATTCCCACCGTATTGCATATGCATACCTATCTAGAGAGAGACAATTCACATCTTTGTCAGCTTAAGTGAATTATTGTGCAAAGTAAATGCTCAATAAGTCTTGTGAAATTGACTCCAGTGAACACACAGCAACTAAGTGTGCCATTTTTCAAGCTTAAGACTCAAATTATAACCTTTAGAAGCTCTATTCAAATTGCAATGCAGCAATGAACATCAAATTAGGATCAGTTCATTTTTGAAGAATAGAAAAATTTCTGAAAGTTCAGAAGAGAAATAATTATTCACAACTTCTCAATATTTAAATCAAGAATGAACTTGCCTTATAGATTAACAGGTGGAATATGTTTCCTAGTCACTCTGACAAATCTTTGAAATGTTTTCCTGTCTCAAATTCCCTTTATCTCTAACCCTAACACCAGTGGAATGCCTAACATTTCCACTGTCAGAACTAATGCCTTATGTAAAATTATAGTCATCCAAAGACTTCAATTAAATTGCTCATCTGCACTAGGAATAAATAAAATTAAGCCTCCATTTTTTTTCAGGCAAGGATACTGGAGTGGGTTGTCATTTCCTTCTCCAGGGGATCTTCCTGACCCAGGGATTGAATCTGTGTCTCTTGCATTGCAAGTGGATTCTTTATTGTCTGAGCCACCAGGGAAGCTCCACAGTAACACACGTTCACATAAATCAAAAGATTAATCTACACTAAAGAATATCCAAGGATCAAAGGAATTCCACATGCAGATTTGGAGGGGAGAAGAATGAAAGGGTTAGACACTAAAGAGAAACTTCTGAACTTCATGTTGTTGCCCAAGGCTGGTTCTGAATTAGAAGTACATTTACTATGTCTGAATGATGTAACTAAATAGAATCTAAACCAATATGACTAACATAAATGGTGTTCTGTGCCTCCTATGTAATATAATCAGTGTGCTAGGCTAGGCATGTCTCAGGGCTGGAAGATCTGTTGGGTTCCTGAGTCATCTTTGGGCTGGAGAATCTATTGAGAAATAAAGCTTTGGAGGTAAGTAAGAACTGGGGCCCTCAATGTTTCAGTATTCAGCAAGTCTGCTTTGCAGCTGATATCTGAGCAAAGGTCATAAACAAAGAAAAATTTTGAAAGTTGTGAGAAAGGAAATAAAGGGAGAGACAAGAATAGCCCTGAATTTGAGACATAATCTAATTTGGAACAGACAGAGAATGAATGAGAAGTGTAAAAAATATTGGGACAGCACCTTAAAATTGCAGAATTCTTTTGTTTCTTCATTGGATGTTTGAAAGGACCTCAAGAGAAAACTATTGTTATGGCAGAAAACTAGATCCAGAGGTCAAATTCACCCAAGACGAACAGCTAGAATATGGTAACCCCAAATACACTTTCCCTTCCTGTGTCTACATCTCATACTTCTGGTGGCTTACACTTGCTGATGCATAGGAATGAAGAACATAGAACATTCTGTAGTGTAGGTGTTCATTCTGTCATGTGGAACATAGAAAGGACTAAAGTAGTCAAGACTGTCTACCAGGAAAATGTGAGATTTGAGTTGACTTGTGTGGAAACGGGTCAGAGGAGGCAATGGTTGAGAGTGGGGCTTTAAAACTACCCTGCTTGAATTTTTAACTTCACCACTGCCAATGTGCAGCTGTATGAACTTGGCAGATTAATTAACTTCTCTGTACCTCAGATTTCTCATCTGGAAAGTGTGGATAACTACTGTTTGCAAAGATGGCTTAAGATTGGTAAGTGTATAGATTAGTTTCTGACATTGCACACACTCCAAAAATGATAGCATCATTGGTGACCTTCTCTAAAGAGAGAGGCAACTCCTGAAGGAAAGTGCTTGTTTATCCACCCACCCAATTCTATAGTATTTATTGAGAGTCCCCCTGAAGGATTTCCCAAGTGGTGCTAGTGGTAAAGAACCCACCTGCCAGTGCAGAAGACAGAAGAGATGCAGGTTCTATCCCTTGATCAGGAGGATCCCCTGGAGGAGAGCATGGCAACCCACTCCAGTGCTCTTGCTTGGAGAATCCCATGGACAGAGAAGCCTGGCGGGCTACAGTCCATAGGGTGTCAAACAGTCAGACACAACTGAAGAGACTTAGCATGCATGCACTTGAAGGGTAGAAAAGCACTGTCCATGGTACTTTACTTAGTCTAGGTAGCGTTAGGATTGTGTTGCGTGCATGTTCAGTCATGTCTGACTCTTTGTGACCCCATGAACTGTAGCCACACAACAGTACCATAGAGTGTGTATTGGTCTCACAATTTGGAAACCAAGGCACAAGATAATTCAAAAACTTGCCTAAGATCAAACAGCTAATAAGTGAAAATCTAGGACTCAAACTCAGGTTGCCTTGCTCCATAAACTGCACTCCCCATCACCAGATTGCCGCAGCCAAAGGACCTCTTGGATATGGTACTAGCTCATAATCAGGCTACCTAATATAGTGTGATTTAAATCTTGATTTTAGTGTTCGGTTTTCTAACTAGACTGCTCCCCATCCCTGCTCCCCATCCCTGCCCTCGTAAATATTCACTGCAGGACATTCCACTATCTAGAATAAGGCAGAGCATGGGTGTGCAACGTCATAATGGATAAACCAAATTTCGTTTCTTTAGCAGTCTGAGAGAAGACACAACTGTCACAAGTGTAAAACCTTGGAATGTCAGGGTGAAAGTGGACTCAGGTGGTTTATAGTCCCTCTCCTTTTAACACGAGAACTAAGTTCCCAATAGGCAAAGAAACATTCAAGATTATGTGGCAAGCTAATAATACAAATTTGGTGAGAGCCCATGTTTTGTGACTTGTGTACATTTCCCCACAGGGCAGTCAGATATCCTAGATACTAGTTTAATCCTTAATCCTAAATTTCACTGTTAGAGAAAAAAGAACTATATCATTCATCAATTTCACTTCTGGGTATGTATTCAAAAGAACCGAAAGCAAGGTCTCAAAGGGAGATTTGTTATATCTATTTTTTATAGCAGTCTTATTTTCAATAACCAAAAGGTAGAAGCAGTGCAAATATCCATGGACGTGTGATGGAAAAACAAAATGTGGTGTGTACATGCAATGGAAGGAAATTCTGACATGTGCTATTGTACAACGTGGATGAACTCTGAAGGTATGCCAAAGAAGTGAGTCACAGAAGGACAAATATACGGTTCCATTTATATGAGGTACTTAAAAGTAGTCTAATTCATAGAGACAGAAAGAATGGTGGTTGCCAGGGACATGAGTGAAGAGGTAATGGGGAGCTACTGTTTAAAAGATAGAGTTCAAGTTTTGCAAAATGCAAAGTGTTCAGTGGATAGATGTTGGTAAAACTTGCACAATAATGTGTACATACTAATTGCCACAGAACCTGCATTTAAAAAGGACTGGGATGGTAAGTTTTATGTTACCTATGTTTTGCCACAATTTTAAAAGAGAAACATATAAGACTAGGAACTTCAAAAATGTTAAGGCAGCTTAAAGTTAACACATTTCAAGAGTGTAACCATAGATAACAATAAGAATTCTGGCTTTGTCCTGTTATCTTACCTTGATTGCATTCAATTGCATCACAGAAACAAAGATTCTATGTTGAAAGAACTGTGGGAAGTAATTCAACATCTGTAGAATACTTCTGCCTTTGGTCATCTCTAGCCTGAAAGCTAATATGTTACTTTTTAACAAATATCTACAGGCTTTCAAAGGTAATTTTTTTCCATTAACTGGAAGTCACCCCTTCTCTTTTGAAATGCACTCTTGGGAAAAACATACAAACAGACATACAAAACCATATTGTCTGTTCAAAACCCTCAAAATGCTGCTTAAAGCTTTCCAAATCTTTTCTGAGAAACCAGAAACATTCACAATTACTTGCCCCAGAACAGGGCACTCTCAGCCTGCCCTGTGCCTGCATTAATCTTTTAATTTATTATCGGCATGTTTGCTTCAATAATTACACTGTATGCTCTCTGAAAGTAGGTACTATCTTTCATGTCTGTACCTCTTGCATTTAGAATATTATACCTCATAGAATTAGTCTTAGCAAATTCATTGAGTGACTATACGAAGGAAAATAAATTCTGAGGTTGGACATTGCATGTCTCCTTAACGTCTGGCACTCACAGGGCTTTAAAAGCTCTTGTCCCTTGAATCAACCCACTCGTGTCAGTTGAAATTGTCTTTGACATCTAATAAACCCAGCATCCTGCCCTGGGCTTACTTAGTGCTGCCTTCAAATGTGTAAAAATGTCACGAAAGATGGCTTGCTCTTCTGGAAGAGGACAGTTAAGTGCATAATTAAAAATTGATGCAATTTTATCTTTGATGCAACAGTATTTTGCTGTTTCTCTCTCTGTAGCATATAAATGGAGCTGGACACAGAAAATTGATTGGTTCCCAATTGTTGGCATCCTCTTCCCTCTTTTTCTATGCTGGAGGTAACAGAGACCTTGATTTCTATCTCTCCACTTTTGGAACGAACCCCACAGCTACTGGTTTGCAAGATCTCTGCTCAAGCACAGGCTTATTCTGTACATGTGTCATGAGATGTGAGGTTTCTAGACAAGCATTAAGTTATTGACAAGCCTCAAAGAGATGGACAAGTTTCTCAATGGGCAAGGTAGAAAAAGTACAGTTTTCTGTCCAGGTAGCCCTAATTTTTTGCAAATAGGTATTTTTATAGTTTGAAATTGGTCAATCAAATACTGGAAATGGAAATCCCAATCATATAAAAATATAGTAAAAGTGGGATCATTTAGGCATAGACATTGTTATTAAGGGGTTTCCCAGGTGGCAGTAGTGATAAGTCACACTCCTTCTGATCACCACCTATGTTTTCTTCTTCAAGACCAGGTTTTTATCTACCAAATTATTTTAAAAAAGAATATTTTTGGCTCTTGGAATACTCTAAGCTAGGTAGGCAGGGAGATGGAAAATAAGGGGTGGGACCCAATAAATCATTACAATGAAAAAGTAATATTGGGATTAATTGAAGAGGTTGGAACCAGGCCCATGGGATCCACCAGTGAGGTTTACATTCATTGGCAGCATGGGCTTTCCTGCCTGCCTGCCTTCCTTCCTCTTTTTCCTCCTTCCCTTCTTTCCTTCCTTTCGCCTTTTCTCTTGATCACTTTTTTTTGGGGGGGGGGGAGGCTATGTGTGTTTTAAATATCCTTCAAGCATGAATTGCAGGTGGGAACCTAAGGAAATGTCAGCGACCCCATGGACTGCAGCCTACCAGACTCCTCCGTCCATGGGAGTTTTCAGGCAAGAGTACTGGAGTGGGATGCCATTGCCTTCTCCGGAAGAGTAACTTAGGACACTGAAAGTAGGCAACCTAGGAGGATGTTTGAGAAAAAGTTTTTAAAAATTCAGAAAAGGATGCTATACATATTTGCATGCCAATTTTTCTTCTCTATTAAAAAAAAAAAAACAAAAACCCTCACTGTAGCTAAGAATATCAGGCAGCTTTGTTATTAGTTCAATGTATAAGGAGGAAAAAAAGAATGCAATTAAATTGTCAATAGAGCCCTCCCTACATTTGGCCTTTCAATACATCCCTCCCAGGGCCGCCTCCCTTGGCAGCATTGATTGGGTATTGTTAACCTTTATCTATCTCTTCTTTACGTTTCTCTATTAGAGTCAAACATCAATAGGAAGCTTTTAGAGAGGACAGCTGCAACCAACAAAGAGACATTGGGAAAAGGTCAAAATCTTGGAGATGAAGTGGGCTGTTCTCAGCCAGGCCTGGGAAAACACCCTCGGGCTGAGAGAGCAAGGTCAGGGCCCAGCAGTTGGCAGTACTTTCGGGAAGAAGTACTACAGGCAGTAATTATTAAGGCCTTCTCCATCGGGGCAGATATCAGAAGGAAATGCCCAGACTAAAGAAGAGGGCAAGGCAAAGAGGATTCATTCTCATGAATGGATGTGAAGGCAGGGAGAACACTGGATGGGGACTCAGGATTGGGGAGGCACAGCGGGTGGGCCGTGCCTACCACTGCCCCTTTTCATCCCCCACCCAGGCTCCCTTCTGCAAGGCTGGAATGCCAGTTGTCATTTCAAACAGGAGGAAACTAAGGCCATGAGAGATTAGGAGACTCAGGTAGGTCCAATGGCAACAATGCTACAAAATAGGTTTCTATTTTGAGACCAGACATCTGCATCTGAGAAACACAAGAAACACCTCCCCCTCTGCAAAATCTGGTCTATGCAGTGTCTCCCCAGAACGATCTTTTTCTTATGCAACTTTTGTTGCTGTTCAGTTGCTAAATCATGTCCAACTCTTTGAGATTCTGTGACCATATGGACTGAAGCATCCCAGGCTTCCCTGTCCTTCACCATTTCCCAGAGTTTGCTCATACTCATGTCCATTGAGTTAGTGATGCCATCCAACCATCTCATCCCCTGTCGCCCCTTTCTCCTTCTGCCCTCAAATAATCAACCTTATTAGGGGCAAAAGCATCCCTTTGTTACATGGCCTTTGTTGAGATGTTTGCTGCCATGGGACCATGCCTGTGTCTGCTAAGCCTTCCTGTGTAGCTAATAGCACACAGCCAGACTTGTCTGTCCAGGGTCTAATCTGGTCAGATAAAGGCAACTTCTTTACCTACACAGAGGTACAGGAGAATCCCATGTCCAACCCTTTCCAGTAAAGTCTAGATTCCAATTATCCTGCTCCTGTGTCCCATCAGTTCAGTTCAGTTCAGTCGCTCAGTCGTGTCCAACTCTTTGCGACCCCATGAATCGCAGCACGCCAGGCCTCCCTGTTCATCACCATCTCCCGGAGTTCACTCAGACTCACGTCCATCGAGTCTGTGATGCCATCCAGCCATCTCATCCTCGGTTGTCCCCTTCTCCTCCTGCCCCCAATCCCTCCCAGCATCAGAGTCTTTTCCAATGAGTCAGCTCTTCGCGTGAGGTGGCCAAAGTACTGGAGTTTCAGCTTTAGCATCATTCCTTCCGAAGACATCCCAGGGTTGATCTCCTTCAGAATGGACTGGTTGGATGTCCTTGCAGTCCAAGGGACTCTCAAGAGTCTTCTCCAACACCACAGTTCAAAAGCATCAATTCTTCAGCGTTCAGCCTTCTTCACAGTCCAACTCTCACATCCATACATGACCACAGGAAAAACCATAGACTTGACTAGACAGACCTTAGTTGGCAAAGTAATGTCTCTGCTTTTGAAAATGCTTTCTAGGTTGGACATAACTTTTCTTCCAAGGAGTAAGCATCTTCTAATTTCATGGCTGCAGTCACCATCTGTGGTGATTTTGGAGCCCCAGAAAATAAAGTCTGACACTGTTTTCACTGTTTCCCCATCTATTTCCCATGAAGTGATGGGACCAGATGCCATGATCTTATAAACCCGCTGTTTGTCAGAAGGCATGGTCTGATTCTGAATTTGTCTACATTCATGGTTGCAGTGATGGCACTTCCTGGTAGGTGGCTTGGGTCATCAGAGGACCATGTGTTTGCTTACTGAAAAAAAAAAACAAAAATTGATCAAGAAGAGCTTTCCCTCCATCCCTCACCTTATATGGACAAATTTCAAAATACATCTCATAGGTGTATATTTCAAGTAGACAGGAGTGTGCTACAGCTTGGTAACTGGCTTCTTGATCAAAGAAGGAATAAAAGAGACTGCTTATAGGCTTTTTATGAATGTTCTGACATAAATTATTTTATCCTTAAATGTCTTGGAGATAGGTGGGGTTATGACTGCTTCATAATCTAGAAAGATACAGCTTATAAATGCTGAACCCCGAAAAGCCACCTTCATATACCCACTTTTTTGGCTAAGGCACTGATTAAAATGCAAATATCTCTAAATGGAAAAAAGTAATAAACTGTGATGATCATTAGCAATTTAATGCTAATGTGGCTGTGAGATTGCCTTTTCCTTTCCTTACCTAGACAGCCAGCTGCCATTAGATTTCTATTAGGAATAAGACATGTATCAGGTCTGATGACTGTGAGGAAGAGAAAGTGAGAGACCAGAAGTTCAGCCCTGACTGAGAAGCTCTGTCATGAGCATATTGATAGAGTATCCTGAGACAATATTAGGAGGCAGGACATTCATGTTACTCATGTTTTTATCCAGATTATATTGGTGCTAAAATGTGTACTGGTCTCTCTCACATCCATCTCTACATTCAATATGTATTTTTTAGTATTCTTAGTTACTATGTTGGTCATAATGCATTACTTCATTTAACCTTCACACTAGTTCTATATGGTAAATTTTTAACCTCATTTTTTTTTTTTTAACAAATAAGGACATCCAGGGCCAGCTAGCATCCATAGTTATAATACACAGAACTTCCATTCTTTAATTAACAGACCCATACCATGTATCAATGAGATTCCTAAAATTATAAGGCCAATAAGAGAGAAAGTCTAAATTTGAATTAATGATATACTTGCTTCTAAATGAATACTTGATCCTCTCAATCTCTGCTTTGAAGAGGACAGTGAAAGGGAATTACAGAAAGGAGAGGAGGCTGAACCAGAAAGAAGAGGGGTCATCTAAGGTCATCATCATTCTTTAGCCCTAAGGATAATCTTAATGAAAAATATGGACAAAGAAGACTTATCAATACTCATCTTGGTGCAGTGTCTCTTAAACAGAGAACATGGCAAGATCACATTTTCAAAATGTCACCGATTCCCTAAGCACCCTCCCTCTGGTAAGAGCTTTGCTATTTTCCTTCATTTGGAAAGCTAATTTCCTGATTGGGGCTGGTTCCCCTGCTCCTTCATCTTCTCAGATAAAGGGGCCAGGGGAACTGCCCTTTTAAAGTCCTTGAGATAAGGATTGGAAGGAGATATCATTCCTATCCTTCAGAAGACATTGCTGCAGTAAAGGGTACGAGAGTGTTCACCTGCCCCATGGACTACCCCAGACCAGGCACAGGAGGCTCTATATTAAAGAGGTTTTGCTAAGATCTGCCCAGACATCGTGGAGAAGGCAATGGCACCCCACTCCAGTACTCTTGCCTGGAAAATCCCATGGGTGGAGGAGTCTGGTAGGTTGCAGTCCATGGGGTCACTAGGAGTCAGAATTCTGAGCAACTTCACTTTCACTTTTCACTTTCATACATTGGAGAAGGAAATGGCAACCCACTCCAGTGTTCTTACCTGGAGAATCCCAGGGACAGGGGAGCCTGGTGGGCTGCCGTCTATGGGGTCGCACAGAGTCAGACACGACTGAAGTGACTTAACAGCAGCAGCAGCCCAGATGTCTTAAGGATACAATTTCTCTCTAGGTTGTCAAGAATCAAGGGTCAGAAGAACAAACAACACAGAATTGCTCTAAGAGGATTTGGGAATCGTAAGGGAAGGAAACCTGACCTCCCTTCTCTCTGAACTCAAAGGAAGCCCCATCCTTGTAAACAGCCCTGTCTTAATGGCTACTGATGAAGGAAATGGGATCATTAAGTCATTTCTTGCTGACAGAGGTGGGATGGCAATACCAGTCTTTATGTGACTTACTGGCTAGTTTCTGCTATGTGCTTCCTCCCCAAACCAGCAGTTTGCCAAGGGTGCAGTTTTGCAAATCACAAGTAAATAAACAGAAGACTTTCATTCAGGAGGCTGAACAAATGGAGCTTGAGGATGGTGACACACGTGACTGTGGACTTGCTGAGCTTGGCCCTGCCCTCCTTATCACAGGCATAGATCAGGTCCCAGGCAGGAATATGGGGAAGCTCAGCTCTCATCCCCCGACCAACCTCCACCCTGCCTCACTGTTGCTCCATTGTTCTGTACCACAAAAAGTTATGAAACAGGGCCAGGAAGCTCATTTTCGTCTTCCTTGAGCCTGGCAAAATCACCTTGATTGCAAACACATCTAATTGTTTTAAATCATCGGAAGTCAGTCTGACAACTGCAAAAGCAATTAAATATCAGGGTTGAGGCATCTTCATGAAATTATGGGAAGCAGCTTTGTGCTACCCCAGGCTGCTGGACATACTTAGGAAGAATGTCACTCTCAGCCTGGTGCTTTCAGACAACATCAAATACAATACAGGAGCCTACAAAAAGGGATCAGTGAGCAGGGTCTTGAGGCAAATGGCAAATTGCTGTCTTTGATTGTCTGAGTACCATCCTTCCCTCTTTATTTCCAAATCCAAAATCCAATTAAGAGAGAGGCTGCTGCTGCTGCTGCTAAGTCGCTTCAGTCGTGTCCGACTCTGTGCAACCCCGTAGACGGCAGCCCACCAGGCTCCCCCGTCCCTGGGATTCTCTAGGCAAGAACACTGGAGTGGGTTGCCATTTTCTTCTCCAATGCATGAAAGTGAAAAGTGAAAGTGAAGTCGCTCAGTCATGTCCGACTCTTAGTGACCCCATGGATGGTAGCCCACCAGGCTCCTCCACCCATGGGATTTTCCAGGCAAGAGTACTGGAGTGGGGTGCCATTGCCTTCTCAGAGACAGATATTGGGTGGAAATAATGGAAGAGGCAAGAGCAGTGACTAAGGTATACATAGCTACTTTCTGAAGTCATGTAGAGGTGGTGCGGCTATGTCCACCTGAGATGAGAGAAAACATGAAAAGGTTGATGATTTGGTAAAAGAGAAAGAGATTGACTGTTGAGAAGATAAACCATGAATGAAGGCTGCTTGCCTCTGGTTTCTCCTGATCAGACAAAAACATCTTGCTAATGGGGTTAATACTAGATTTCTCTCCTAGTGCAGAATTAGAAAACAGGAAGTTTTTCAGGCAAAGTCAGTGTTTGCAAAAGTCATGAAAATAAACACAATCAGATTCATAATGCATTGAATATATATAGCCCTTTTATTTTGAGGTGCTGTATAAAGTCACAGAGAGTGTCTCCTTAATCCATCCTTCTCTCTTTTGTGAGATGAGGTGATTAGAAGACACAGGGCAGAGAATTCAAGATCAAGCCAGTGGAAGTGTCGGAGGAGGAATTATCACTGCCCCCACCTCCATGGCAAAAACCACTAGAAAAGTGGTTATTCTGGGTTTTGCACTTTTGCCCAACATAGGAAGCGCTTGTATTCATGCCTCAAAATAAATGCATTTGCAGACATATTTCTCATGTCCTATCATATTTTCGTCAAACTGTAGAAAATGGAATAAATATATTGCCTTATAAACTATAAAACTCTAGCATTTCATGAATAGGTTCTTAAATATATGCAGTGTTTCTACAATAACCAAGGAAAATAGTCCCTAAGTGTTTCTTGCCATGGGAGAATGGCAAATGTTCACCTTTCAGAGCCTGGAGGCCTTCTTCCCACCACTTCCTAAAGGAATGTTTTTAAACAACTGTTTAAAGAATTAGAACTGGAATATCCTGAGAGTCAAGATAAAAAGAGATAGGATTACTTGACATGAAAGAAAGATAGGAGAAACTTTATAGCGTAGATCTTATGCAGAGAAAGATCTTACAGAATTAATAGTAATGAGGAATCTTTTATCCTAAAGGGAGAAGAAGAAAGATTTTTTCCATAGCTGTACAAAAGACTCAGATAGCAATAAGTTTCACCACTGTGGTTATTAACATTAAGGCTGTCCATTTTGTCCATCACCATTGAGACATCCTGAAGTTTGAACCTCCACCATTGCTCTCCTGGATTGCATTAACCTGATAACTGGCCACTAGATTTTCAATTTTTTTCCTTTTCCAAGTCAGTTCAGTTGCTCAGTCATGTCTGACTCCTTGTGACCCCATGGACTGTAGCATGCCAGGCTTCCCTGTCCATCACCAACTCCCAGAGCTTGCTCAAACTCCTGTCCATTGAGTTGGTGATAAATAGCAACTGGAGTTATCTTTTGAAAACACAGTTCTAATGATTTTCTTTTTCTTAAAATCCTTTAAGTATTCAATTATTGTCAGTGCTTGGGCCACCTTGTTGAGTTACAAATGGCCTGTAAGATCTGATCTGTGCCAGCATCCTCTCCATCTGAACCTAGCACTTTGTTCTACCCTTCTCTGTGCTCTAATCAGATTGTGTTTGAGTTCCTCAAGTATATCATGAAGCTTCCTTTTTCAACTGCTTTTCATATGTTGTTCCTTCTTCATATAATTCTCTCCTATTTTTCAACTGATCCACTTCTGCTCACCCTTCATAATCCAGATAGACTTGATATTCCCATCATATGCTCCTATTAGATTCTTCTATAGTATCCTGCCTTTATCTTGTCTAACATTTATCATATTTGTAATTACCTGTCCAATTAAGTAGAAGTGACTTGAGGGCATAATTGTCTTATTTGCCCCTATATAGCCTTAGAATTTTGGTTGGTGTCTTGTCTCAGAATATGATTTTAATCATTATTTACTGAATCAAAAGGTGAGTCTAGTTGGTGCCCAATAAATATTTGTGAAATGAGTGAATGGATTAAAAAGTGAGATTAGCAGAGAGAATCACAAAAAATCAGGTCAATTGGATATCCTCCAAATATGTGAACTTGAGGTCATTCTGTCTAGTTCTCAGTCTTATATTTCTATCCCACATTCTGCAGATGGGGTTCAACATGGGCTGATTACTGGTTATAATACATAATTGAAAAATAAATTTGCAGTAAAGCTACATTTGCATCCAAGTACTGCATTTTGGACTCTCTTGTTGACCATGATGGCTACTCCATTTCTTCTAAGGGATTCCTGCCTGCAGTAGTAGATATAATGGTCATCTGAGTTAAATCCACCCATTCCAGTCCATCTTAGTTCATTGATTCCTAGAATGTCAATGTTCACTCTTGCCATTCCATGTGATCAGATTGGCTAGTTTTCTGTGATTATGGTTTCAGTGTGTCTGCCCTCTGATGCCCTCTCGCAACACCTATTATCTTACTTGGGTTTCTTTTACCTTGGGCGTGGGGTATCTCTTCACGGCTGCTCCAGCAAAGCGCAGCTGCTGCTCTTTGCCTTAGACGAGGTCGCCCCTCCTGACCTTGAACGTGGGAGAAGCTCCTCTAGGCCCTCCTGAGCCGGCGCAGCTGCCGCTCCTTGGACATGGGATTGATCCTCTCAGCCGGTGCCCCTGACCTCGGCTGTGGGATAACTACTCACGGTTGCCGCCCCAACCTTGGATATGAGGTAGCTCCTCTCGGCTGCCCTTCTACACGGTCGGTCACAGCCTGCGTGCTTCTGCGCGGATGGTCGCGCAGAAGTGTCCGACATGCAGTACTTGGATGCAATCTCAAAAATGACAGAATGATCTCTGTTCATTTCCTAAGGCAAACCATTCAATATTACGGTGATCCAAGCCTATGCCCCAACCAGTAGCGCTGAAGAAGCTGAAGTTGAACAGTTCTATGAAGACCTACAAGACCTTTTAGAACTAACAAACCTTGAACGTGGGAGAAGCTCCTCTAGGCCCTCCTGAGCCGGCGCAGCTGCCGCTCCTTGGACATGGGATTGATCCTCTCAGCCGGTGCCCCTGACCTCGGCTGTGGGATAACTACTCACGGTTGCCGCCCCAACCTTGGATATGAGGTAGCTCCTCTCGGCTGCCCTTCTACACGGTCGGTCACAGCCTGCGTGCTTCTGCGCGGATGGTCGCGCAGAAGTGTCCGACATGCAGTACTTGGATGCAATCTCAAAAATGACAGAATGATCTCTGTTCATTTCCTAAGGCAAACCATTCAATATTACGGTGATCCAAGCCTATGCCCCAACCAGTAGCGCTGAAGAAGCTGAAGTTGAACAGTTCTATGAAGACCTACAAGACCTTTTAGAACTAACACCTAAAAAAGGTATCCTTTTCATTATAGAGGACTATAATGCAAAAGGAGGAAGTCAAGAAACACCTGGAGTAACAGGCAAATTTGGCCTTGGAATATGGAATGAAGCAGGGCAAAGGCTAATAGAGTTTTGCCAAGAGAACCCACTGGTCATAGCAAACATCCTCTTCCAACAACACAAGAGAAGACTCTACACATGGACATCACTAGATGGTCAACACCGAAATCAGATTGATTATATTCTTTGCAGCCAAAGATGGACAAGATCTATATAGTCAGCAAAACAGAGACTGGGATCTGACTGTGGCACAGACCATGAACTCTTTATTGCCAAATTCAGACTCAAATTGAAGAAAGTAGGGAAAACCACTAGACCATTCAGGTATGACCTAAATCAAATCCCTTATGATTATACAGTGGAAGTGAGAAATAGATTTAAGGGACTAGATCTGATAGAGTGCCTGAAAAACTATGGATGGAGGTTCGTGACATTGTACAAGAGACAGGGATCAAGAACATCCCCATGGAAAAGCATAAAAGCAAAATGGCTGTCTAAGGAGGCCTTAAAATAGCTGTGAAAAGAAGAGAAGTGAAAAGCAAAGGAGAAAAGGAAAGATATAAGCATCTGAATGCAGAGTTCCAAAGAATAGCAAGGAGAGGTAAGAAAGCCTTCCTCACTGATCGATGCAAACAAATAGAGGAAAACAACACAATGGGAAAGACTAGATATCTCTTCAAGAAAATTAGAGATACCAAGGGAACATTTCATGCAAAGATGGGCTCGATAAAGGACAGAAATGGTATGGGCTTAACAGAAGCAGAAGATATTAAGAAGAGGTGGCAAGAATTCACAGAAGAACTGTACAACAAAGATCTTCATGACCCAGATAATCACCATGGTGTGATCACTCACCTAGAGCCAGACATTCTGGAATGTGAAGTCAAGCATGCCTTAGAAAGCATCACTATGAACAAAGCAAGCATCACTATGAACAAAGCTAGTGGAGATGATGGAATTCCAGTTGAGCATTTGAAATCCTGGAAGATGATGCTGTGCAAGTGCTGCATTCAACATGCTAGCAAATTTGGAAAACTCAGCAGTGGCCACAGGACTGGAAAAGATCAGTATTCATTCCAATCCCAAAGAAAGGCAATGCCAAAGAATGTTCAAAATACCCCACAATAGCACTCATCTCACATGCTAATAAAGTAATGCTCAAAATTCTCCAAGCCAGGCTTCAGCAATATCTGAACCGTGAACTTCCAGATGTTCAAGCTGGTTTTAGAAAAGGCAGAGGAACCAGAGATCAAATTGCCAACATCTGCTGGATCATAGAAAAAGCAAGAGAGTTCCAGAAAAACATCTATTTCTGCTTTACTGACTATGCTAAACCTTTGACTGTGTGGATCACAGTAAACTGTAGAAAATTCTGAAAGAGATGGGAGTACCAGACCACCTGACCTGCCTCTTGAGAAATCTGTATTCAGATCAGGAAGCAGCAGTTAGAACTGGACATGGAACAACAGACTGGTTCCAAATAGGAAAAGGAGTACATCGAGGCTGTATATTGTCACCCTGCTTATTTAACTTATGTGCAGAGTACATCATGAGAAACGCTGGGCTGGAAGAAGCACAAGCTGGAATGAAGATTGCCGGGAGAAATATCAATAACCTCAGATATGCAGATGTTACCACCGTTATGGCAGAAAGTGAAGAGGAGCTAAAAAGTCTCTTGAGGAAAGTGAAAGAGGAGAGTGAAAAAGTTGGCTTAAAGCTCAACATTCAGGAAACGAAGATCTTGGCATCTGGTCCCATCACTTCATGGGAAATAGATGGGGAAACAGTGGGAACAGTGTCAGACTTTATTTTTTGGGGCTCCCAAATCACTGCAGATGGTAATTGCAGCCATGAAATTAAAAGACACTTACTCCTTGGAAGGAAAGTTATGATCAACCTAGATAGCATATTGAAAAGAAGAGGTATTACTTTGCCAACAAAGGTCCATCTAGTCAAGGCTATGGTTTTTCCTGTGGTCATGTATGGATGTGAGAGTTGGACTGTGAAGAAAGTTGAGTGCCGAAGAATTGATGCTTTTGAACTGTGATGCTGGAGAAGACTCTTGAGAGTCCCTTGGACTGTAAGGAGATCCAACCAGTCCATTCTGAAGGAGATCAGCCCTGGGATTTCTTTGGGAGGACTGATGCTAAAGCTGAAACTCCAGTACTTTGGTCACCTCATGCAAAGAGTTGACTCATTGGAAAAGACTCTGATGCTGGGAGGGATTGGGGGCAGGAAGAGAAAGGGGTGACAGAAGATGAGATGTTTGGATGGCATCACTGACTCAAAGCACATGAGTTTGGGTGAACTCCGGGGGTTGGTGATGGACAGGGAGGCCTGACGGGCTGCGATTCATGGGATCGCAAATAGTTGGACACAACTGAGCGACTATGTGAGCTGAAAGCTACATTAATTTCAAATTAGCTAGTTCAAATTTTGTGGTGATCTCAGCCTTTTCACCATTTGTAAAAGGAAAGTCTGCTGGAGGTTTTCATGGACTCTAGCCCACTAGACTCCTGTGTCTGTGGAATTTTCCAAGCAAGAATACTGGTGTAGGTTGCCATTTCCTTCTCCAGGGGATCTTCCCAACCCAGGTATCAAGTCTGAGTCCCCTGAGTCTCCTGCATTGAAGGTGGTTTCTTTTCTGCTGAGCCACTGGGGATTTCCAAGAGTTTCATTAATTAGGCCCTTTAATAAACTGCTGTTGGGAGTTTGGATTAGGGATATCAATAGCATTAAAGAAGTGGAACCTGATAACCCTATTTTGAGGAAGCTTTCCTCGTAAATATCATAATAATAAAAATGTAGATAAAGATTTTCACATTATTGTGCTCAGTGTAATCATTTTTACAATGACAAAAAAGTTGAAACCACTGAAATGTCAAAGAATAGTAGACTGAGTAAATTATGGCACATCCACACTGTGACTCTCAATAAAATAATGTGTTTAAGTAATTTTCAAAGATATGGGAATGTTTATGATACAAATATTAAGTGAAATAAGAATGCAGCATTATAATCAGAAAGATTTTGACACTGCACAAATTATATTTGCAATCATAGGAAATATTTGGAAGGAGATATACCAAAATGCTTATATTTGTGTGGGAGTGTTTATGGGTGCTTTTGACTTCTTGCTTTAAGATTTTCCTGTCTCCACTTGTCAACTCCCACACCAGCCATTTCCTGACAACAGAAATTTGAAAAACGAATACCCTGTTTCTGACACTGATGGAAAACCATCTGTGTTAATTTACCTCATCCTGACCACACGCAGCCTGGCGCATACTAAGTGCTCAAACTACAAGTGTTGAACAACATATTAGAATATGTATCATTATTATCCTTCCTTTAAAAATGAGGAAACTAAGCAGAGTTTAGATTAATGATATACAGCAAATGATGAATTTGGAATTCATAGCCAAGCAGTCATATTTAAGAGCCTACTCTTGGAAGAATGTGGTGGTTAAAGAAGTTATTAATACAGAGGTGAGTAGCATTTGGCGAGCTTTTTACTACTGCAGATTCAGGGGTCTGCACAGAGGTTCTGATGAATGGGTCTAGAATGGAGTGTGATAATTTGTATATTAACTGGTCCCTTCAAGTGATTGAAAATCAGCCAGGCTGTAGGACTAACATCTGAAACCAAGAGCACTGATTTGGGACTTAGATAGATGCAGGTTTAAGGCCTGGACACTTACAGGGTGATGAGGAAGAATGCATAAATTTTCTAATTTTAGATTTCTTACCTGTAAAATGGTGACACTAACAAACTGTCCTAGAGAAAGTGTGAGGAGTCAATGAAAATAATATGTGGCTTACTTAGCACAGTACCTTGCCAGTAGCAGTAAATAAATGAATTATCATAGAAATCGATGCCATACTTATTAAAATTTGTCTTGTTAATACTAATGATAAATTTTGGTTTGTTTAGGTATAGTTAATGTGCTATATTATATAAGTTATACAACATGGTGGTTTACAATTTTTAAAGGTTATATGTCATTTATAGTTATTATAAATTTTGGCTATAATCCCTGTGTTGTATATCATTGTGGTTTACTCATTTTATACTTAATAGTTTGTACCTCTTAATCCTGTACCTGTGTCCTGCCCCTCCCCCTCTCCTCTACCCACTGATAACCACTCGTTTTTTCTCTGTATATATGAATCTGATTCTTTTTTGTTATATTTATTAGTTTCTTGTTTTAGATTTTACATACGATATCATGCAGTATTTGTCTTTCTCTGTATGACTTATTCCACTTAGCAAGATACCCTTCGAGTCCATCCATGCCATTGCATATGGCAAAATCTTGCTCCCTTTTACAGCTGAGTAATATTCCATTTTGTGTATGCGTAGCTTCTCCATCCACTCATCTGCTGATGGGCACGTTCATCATCTATTGCCTCTGCATCTTGGCAACTGTAGGCAATGACGCCACAAACATTGGGATGTGTATATCTTTTTCAATTAGTGTTTTTGTTTTGTTTTTCTTTTTCAAATATTTACCCAGGAGTGGAATTACTGGATCATATGAAAGTTCTATTCTTAGCTTTTTGTGACTCCTCCACATTGCCTTCCACAGTAGCCATACCAATCAGCATTCCTGCCAACAAGGTATACAAGTTTCCTTTTCTTCATATCCTCACCAACACCTGATGGTTAGCAATGTTGATCATCTGTTCATGTGCCTGTCAGCCATCACATGTCTGCACTGGAAAAACGTCCATCCATGTCCTCTGCTCATTCCTTAATCAAGCTCTCTGTCTTCTTGCCCTTGAGTTGTATGAACTATCTTTTTACATATTTTTAATAGCAATGCTTTCTCAGTCATATCATTTGCACAACCCCATTCAGTAGGTTGCTTTTTCACATTGTCAGTGGTTTCTTCTGCTGTGCAAAAGTTTTCAAGTTTAATTAGGTCCCATTTGTTTTTTTTTCCTTTGTTTGCTTTAGGAGACAGATCCAAAAAATATTGCTATGATTTATGATAAAGCATGTTCTACCTATGATTTTTTCTAGGAGCTTTATGGTTTCTGGTCTTATATTTAGGTCTTTAATACCATTTTGAGTTATTTTTGTATACAGTGTTAGAGAATGTTTAACATTCTTTTACATGTAGCTGTCCAATTTTCCCAACATCACTTATTGAAGAAACCAGCTCTTCTCCATTGTATATTATCTCAATCTTGTGGTAGATTAATTGACTATAAGTGGATGGCTTTATTTCTGGGCTGTCTATTCTGCTTTATTGATCTATATGTCTGTGTTTGTGCCAATACCATACTGTTTTGATTGCTGGAGCTTGCAATATAAGCTGAAGTTAGGAAGCATGATTCCTCCAGCTCTGTTCTTCTTTCTTAAATTTATGTTGGCTATTTGGAGTCTTTTGCATAATTAAAAGTCTTTTTTTTAATTAAAAAATTAATTTTAAATTATAAATTAAAATCCAAGTACATATTTTAATAATAAAAATCTATTTTTAAAAATTGTCAAAACAAGTAGTAACAAAGATCGCTGATCACAGATCACCATAACAAATATCATAATAATGAACAAGCTTGAAATATCATGAGAATTACCAAAATGTGAATTTAAAAATTATTGTAAATATAATTTTAAAATATACCAATTTTAAAATTATTTGTTCTAGTTCTTTTAAAAATGCCCTTGGTATTTTGACAGGGATTGCATTGAGTCTGTAGATTGCCTTAGGTAGTATGGTCATTTTAACAATACTGATTCTACCAATCTATGAACACAGTATATCTTTCCATCTGCTTGTGTCATCTTCAACTTCTTTCATTAGCACCTTATAATTTTCCAAGCACAGGTCTTTCACCTCCTTAAGTAGATTTACTGCTGCTGCTGCTGCTAAGTCGCTTCAGTCATGTCTGACTCTGCGCGACCCCAGAGACAGCAGCCCACCAGGCTCCCTCATCCCTGGGATTCTCCAGGCAAGAACACTGGAGTGGGTTGCCATTTCCTTCTCCAATGCATGAAAGTGAAAAGTGAAAGTGAAGTCGTGTCTGACTCTTAGCGACCCCATGGACTGCAGCCCACCAGGCTCCTCCATCCATGGATTTTCCAGGCAAGAGTACTGGAGTGGGGTGCCATTGCCTTCTCCGTCATTTGCTATAGACATACCTCATTTTGCTGCTCTTCATTTAATTATACTTCTAGATATTGAATTTATTATGAGTGGAAAGTGTGGCTTTCTGTGTTGAGCATATCTATCAGAGTCATTTTTCCAATGGCACGTGTTTACCTTGTGTCTCTGTGTCACATTTTGGTAATTCTCATGATATTTCATGCTTGTTCATTACTATGTTGTTTGTTATGGTGATCAGTGATCTTTGTTACTACTTATTTTGACAATTTTTAGAAATAGATTTTTATTATTAAAGTACATACTTTTTTTTAGACAAAAGGCTATTGCACACTTAATAGACTACAATATGGTATAAACATAACTTTTGTATACACTGGGAAATCAAAAATTTTGTACAATATTTGCCTTAATGTGATGGTCTGCAACAGACCCCAGAGTCTCTGAGGTCTGCCTATATGTTAATTTATCATTATTATCATTATGATTAGTGTCATTTTTACCTTTTGTGAAAGCCAGCTATTGGCTCCAAGTGTCTGTGGAACAGGATTCTTATAACAGTGACCTGGCCTAGCTTAAGTCCCAAGGAGCACCCCAGAAAATTCAGTCTGCAGCAGAAATAACAGAAGAAGCTATTACTTGTTTACTTACAGCCCATGTAGCAGGCTGCCAGCGCAGCCTCACCATTATCAATATGGATTTTGAAATCACCCAAGGCTAATAGCCCAAATTAATAGCCCTGGGGTGGCTCCAAAGCAATTGAGAAAGAAAATCCATAACTTCACTAAGGACGCCAGCAGCTGTTCAGGGAGAGAGGTCTATATTAATTAAGAGCTATGAACACTGTAAAAAGTGGTGCATTCACGAGAGAGAGACAGACAGTTATAATTAACCAAACACAAGAATCCCACGTGCCATCCAGGTTAGGAAGCAGAGGGAGCCTCCACTGGAGAGCCTGGGCTGGAGGCAGCCCTGCCACACATGGCAGGAAATCCCCCCAGGGAATTAGATACTTTCTCCTATTAGTCCTGCATCCCCTTGCTCACAGCAACCTCTAGGGTAAGCCTGTCCTTCTAGCATCAGCAATAAACTTTAGGAACATTTAGCTTTGGGTTGTGTGTAAAACTCTTTGGTCCTTTCTTTCCGCAACAAAACCATTCAGCTGCAAAGGCCTCCTTTCTTGAGGTCCCTTCTGGGTACTTTGCAAGGCAGGGGACTTGGTGTGGAAGGAAATGGGCTGAGGATGTTAGAGCAATGATCCTTATCCTTCAGCAGCCTCTCTCAGATGCTTTGCACACAGCGGGATTAGTACCTAAGAACACTTCCCAACTCAGGTGAGAAAATTACACACACTGAGGAGAAGCTGGGGTGTCCAGAGCACACAGTGATCAATGAATGTACACTGGCGGAGTGTGGTCTGAAAGCAGGTGTCTTGGATTTGCGACTCATCTTGTCATTTCCTACTTGAATTAACTTAGATAAGTCACTTGACCTTCCTGCATTTCTCATTTGTAAAATGAGATGCATATCACTCGCTTTGCAGAGATAATGTAAGATTCCTTAAGCTAGTGTATATTAAATACATTATTAACATATTAATTATATTTTCTTTCAAAGTACATTTCCCCCATGGAATCTTATTTTGTGATAGCTTTAAACACTATTAGTGTTCTAATGAGAAGCCATCTTTATTTCTTGCCAGGACCACTCTCCTAAAAGGCAGACTATAAATAACCTTGTCTATTCAACACCTCCTTTTTGATATCTGATAAGCATATCAAACTTAACATGTCCAAAACTGGGCTCTCAAATTCTGTTCCCCATCACGGATGGCTCAGGCCGAAAACTGTTGGATGATCTTTTTCTCTCCCTTTTCACAGCAAGTCCACCAGCAAATCCTATCATCTGTCTTCAAAATATGTCGAGAGCTGACTCCTTTTTACCACCTCCATCTCCACCCCTCTGGGCCAAGCCACCTTCATTTCTCATTTGGGTCGTCACCATCAGTTGTTAACCAGATACCTTGTTTTCTGACTTCACCCCCTCGCAGTTTGATAGTTTCTTCTCAGCACAGAAACCATGATGAGCTTTACTGAAATGTGAGATTCTGTGACCATACTGTTCAAAACTTTCTGGTGGTTTCCCAAATGAAAGTAAAGGCTTTGACCTACAAAGCCTCAGGTGATCTCCCTGCTTCCCCTGCCATCACCTCTTTGGCCTCATTTTCTCTTACCTGTTCTCTCTGCCTTCTTTATCTTCCTTGCACAGGATAAATAAGCTTCAGCCTCAGGGCTTTTGCACTTGCTGAAATAGTAATACTTCCTGGAATGTTTTTTCTTTGGGTAAATATATAGGTTAGCCTTTTGTTGCTTTCAAATTTCTGCCTAAACGTATCAGAGAGATAGGCTTTTCCTGACCCCCTGTTAAAATAGCACCTTGCCGATCTCTCCTGCATTTCTTTTCACACTTACCTGCTTGCTTTTCTCCATGGCATTTATCATCATTAGCCATATAATTAATTATTGACTCAGGGATTGAACCTGGGTCTCCCACATTGCAGGAAGATTCTTTACCATCTGAGCCACCAGGGAAGCCCAATTAATTATCTTGTCACCTCCCAACTAGAATATGAGATCCAGGAAAGTGCTACATTTCCTATTTTGTTTCCCCACTGTAATCCCCCACACCCAGAGCAGGCTCTGGTCCCTGAATGACAAACAATCAAAGCATAATTCAAAATCAATGAATGCAGGAATGAATGACTCTTATCATTTGAACTGATTTATCCATGAAGTCTTTTGGGAAATTCTTTCAAGTCCAGAAGTACTGAGGATGTGTATACTGTGTATTTGTTTTACATGTTTGTGTTTATTCTTGCTTGTTTACCTGCTCTCATAGTGGGGGGTCAAGATGAGGGCAGAGAAGTACAAGGCATCTTGTCAGTGTACTGAAGTGAGGAACCTCAGCATAACTCTTGACAGTCATATCCCACTCACTCAGAGTAAGGAGGGAAGCCAGCAGTTTTTTGGCCAGGGCTGGGCCTGGAGAGGATAGAGAAGCCAGCTGTACCATTCACCAGGAGACTTGCTCTGGACCCAGAGGACTTTCTGAGCAGTGTCGTACTCAGACACCCTCACTCCTCACAAGGTCACCTGGGAGAAGGGACTCCACTTCATGCCCCTGTGTATTATACACACAGACTTCATTTCTGCAAATGAAGCTGTGTTACCTCTGGCAAATTATTATACCTAACTCTTTAGGACTTGGGCTTTTATTTGTCAAATGGAGGTAATGCTAGATTATAATAAAGTTAGTTATAAATGGAGATAATGCATGCATAAGGTCTAGTTTTAGGTCAGTCACATAATAACATGCTCAATGTTTTTATTTTTGATCTGATCATCTCCATTAAAAAGATCCCCAAAGTCCTTGATATCTGAATTGACTCCCAGAACTTCCTTGTGAGGCATAATTTAGATTTATAACTCAATATAATGCCCTTTTTTCTTGAAATGCTGACCTATAAAAAAGATAAGTGATACAGTTACAATTCTAAATTATTTCACAAGAAAAATTTAAAAAAATATATATATATGCATATACATATATACACACATACTTCTGCCATAACATCTTTACTAGTTGCCGCTAGTTGCCTCAATAGCACCCTAAATAAATATATCCCAAACTCCATTCTTTCTAAAACAGGGAGTTGCACATGGTGATTAAGAGCCTAGGCTCCGAGAGCTTAAATAACTTGCCCTGTGTCACATCACTAGCTGCACAAAATTTAATTTCCATGTCTGGAAAATGTGGTAACAATAATGGGCAGGACCAGTTACATAATTTATGGAACTTAGTGCAAAATGAATTCAAGGTCCCTTGTTCAAAAAGCAGAATAAAACCTTAAAGGTACTAAGATATTAAACTTTCTTTTTTTTCTGTAGTCTGTCTCGATTTGTCATGGCAGTATTTTTGTATGTTTTTTATTTTCTTTTTTGCTCTTTCCTCTCATGTACTCTTAGGGATGGAAGTGCATAGATTCTCACACATGGCCTGGGGCCTCACTCTGTGAGGGCAGGTGGCAGTAGGTCAGTCACCTGCCAGACCAAGGCAATATACCCCAGTCAAACACCTGCCCAGGGCCCGCCTTCCCAGCCCTGGGCCAATGATGACCTGCAAAAGTTTTCATTCTCTGCCAGGATGTGCTTGGTGCCTGGGCTGGGGGAGATAAGGGCCTTGTCCCTCACCCTTGAAGAACCCCATGGTGCTGCCAGCCCTGGACAGTGGGCAGGGACGGCCACATGTGCCCTGGCTCTGTCCTGTACTCATGCAGAGGGGAGGTCCCTGATGGGGGCAAAAGATGATGGTGAAAAGCAGACCTTTCCAAGTCAACATGACCAGGCCATGGCAGTGGTCATGGGGCAGGGATGGAAAGAGGGAGGCCTGGTGGGACCAGGGTGCCAGGGGGCTGTGAGAAGACAGCTGGAGCCCATCTCAGAGAGGCAGAGAGGCGGGGAGGCAGGGAGGCAGGACTGTGTGTGAGCTGGGTCTCTAAACTCCAGGCATGTTCCATTGTCCCATCCTTACATCCAGTCACACAATGAACAAATTTTTATTGATTTCAAGACAGACGCCACAGAGCTTTAAACCCCCCAGTGCAGGGCTCTTCTGACCTGTTGTCTGAGCTGGTCCTTTGCAACATCCCTACAAAACCAGTGCATCCCAGCCACACAGAGTGAGGCAATGTGAGTTCAAAGATGTCAAGGGCATTGCCTGTCATATAGAGTGCTCTCAATACGAACCGCCACCGAGATTATGTTCCGATAGCCCCTAACCCTGCTCTTCTACTTGGGACCTGTTCTCAAAAGAGGGCATCTTTTAAAAAGGCAAATCCAGTTGTGCTATTCCTCAGTTCTGAATGTTGAAGTTGCTTATCGTTCTCTGATAATAAAGCTTGAATTCTCCATGTGTTCTGTGGATCCTGGTGTGGTCCTCCTGAGATCCAGCCTACCCTCTCACCTCAGGCTCTTCCCTCCTGCCTCACTGTCCTCTAAGTTTGCAACTCTTCATTCTGAGGATCAGCCTTCTTCACACTTAGGTTCTTGGCCATAATAAGCGAAGGGAGGAGTTCCAGGCAGAGGGAACAGCCAGTGCATAAACTCACTCATGTTTAGGTTTGAAAATATCACTTTCTCAGGAAGGTTTGCTTTGAAATTTCTGGCTAGCTAAAACAACCTCCACCCCACGACATGCTCTATTAATATCCTGTAGTTTTTCTTTATAGAACTTCTAACAATTCTAAGTAAAATAAACTATTAAGAGATTATTTAATGTGTCTCTTTCTAATTAAACTTTAATCATCACTCAGGCAGGTCCCATCTATCTCTTGTTCACTGCTATATCCTGGTCCTAGATGAGGGCCAGGCATACTGTAGATTCTCTGTAAATATTTGTTGTACTACTCACATCTAGTGCTTAAAAAGGATGGCTTTGATAAATAATGATCTTCTATACATTAGGTTTTAGAAAGAGGGTTATCTTGGTTTCTTTTGATTCTTGCTTGCTCTCTCGGACATTCTAGATGTCACCACTTTTGGTATTAAAACCTTGTCTTCAGCTGTTTCCCAGTACTGTTTTCCCCTTTCCCCTGTATTATCTTTCCTCAGCAAAAGATATGTATGTGTTTCTTCATAATCTTCGATTCTCAACTTCTTCCCCCATTGTTTATCCAGTCACTAACCCCTCCTTATTTATTCAGTTGGTAATGACAGAGGATAAGATGGTTAAATAGCATCACCGACTCAATGGACGTCAATTTGAACAAACTCTTGGAGACAGTGGAGGACAGAGGAGCCTAGTATGCTGCAGTCCATGGAACTGCAAAGATTTGGACATGACTTAGTGACTGAACAAAACGTCTTTATGACAACATTTTCTATAATTTTCCTGTAAACTGTCTCAGATTATTTTGAGGTAGAAGCGGTCCCATGATGCAGCTTGTAGAAGAATCTCTATAGAAGGAAATAGTCTCATAAATAAATATACTGTTTTTTAAAAAATAACTATGTCATATAAGCACAGCTGAATTGTGAGTTTCAATTGTCTGTATTACATAGTTTGATAATCACATAACAGGTGCAGAAAACAAGGCCCAGGATTTATAGCCACTGAGTTTCAGGAGTATTTTGAGATGGGCCAGAATATATTTGTCATCATCTACAGCCTAATAAGAAAATAAGCCTTCATTTTTCACCTCTCATTTTATCACTGTCTATAATAAAGGGATGTATTAATTTCATCTGCGAATACAGATATGATGTTTTTATCCTATGGCTATGAATGGGGCTTTCAAGTAAAGAATCAAAATGATAAACCAGTATAATAATTTACGATAATTACAGCCCTGAAATATTACTTGGAATTAGTCATGGCAGTAATACATGGCTCGGGAAGTTTTTGTGAAATCTGAGAAGTGAGAGAGAATCAAAGATGGGAGGAAGCAAGATCTGAGGACATGCAAAGTTTGTAGCCACTAATCCAGACAGTTGGGGGAAATAAATGCAAGCTGGAGGGCTCTGGGAAAGCTCTGCCCTGGGAGGAAATGCCCTTGTTTTCTCTGCAAAGCCCGCCAAGTTTAGGAGACTTGCCACAGTTTAATTAAAGTCTGCAGCTGGTGTGAAAGCAAAGGAGAAAAGAAATTAGGGCAGCACAAAAACTAATGAAAGTCTAGGATCTCATTTTAAACTTTTCTCTCCATTATGAAAGAAATATGGCTTGTCAGCGGTGGCCCCATTCACCGTGACAAAGCCCTCAGGGAAGGAACGTTCTGGACAACAAAAAGACCTGCAGTCAGGTCTCTTTGGACTTGACTACCACTGCTTTTTTTTTTTTTTAGTAAAAACTCATCAAAATCCTTTGTTTGGTTTTTTGAAAAACAAATTAGTAAAAGAGGGCAGTGCAGATTGAACAGCTTTTAATGACAGGCAAGTCTACCGAAACTCTGAAATGAAGAGCTAACCCTGGCAATTAGAGCTTGATTCACATTCAGGCTTTATCAATGGTATTAGTCAGGGTCTCCAAAAAAAAACAAGACCAATAGGATATATCCTATTATGGGGGTTTATGAGTTCAAAATCCATATGGTAAACCAGTAGGCTGGAAACACAGGTGAGAAGTGACCTAGTCTTGAGTCCAAATTCTACAGATCAGGCCAGGCAAGCTGGAAACTCAGGCAAGTTTTCTTTTTTTTCCCCCTTAAATTATTTTTTAAATCACTTGAGTTTATATTGAAAGGATCACTTCAGTTCAGTTGTTCAGCTGTGTCTGACTCTTTGCGACCCCATGCACTGCAGCACGCCAGAATTCCCTGTCCATCACCAACTCCCAGAACTTGCTCAAACTCACATCCATCCAGTCGGTGATGCCATCCAACCATCTCATCCTCTGTCATACCCTTTGCCTCCTGCCTCCAATCTTTCCCAGCATCAGAGTCTTTTCCAATGAGTCAGTTCTTTGCATCAGGTAGCCAAAGTATTGAGTTTCAGCTTCAGCATCAGTCCTTCCGATGAATATTTAGGACTGATTTCCTTTAAGATTGACTGGTTTGATCTCCTTGCAGTAAAGGGACTCTCAAGAATCTTCTCCAACACCACTGTTCAAAAGCAACTATTCCAAACATCTGTGTCTCTTCTGCCGTCTCACATACAGGGTTATCGTTACCATCTTTCTAAATTCCATATATATGTGTTAGTATACTGTATTGGTGTTTTTCTTTCTGGCTTACTTCACTCTGTATAATCAGCTGCAGTTTCATCCACCTCATTAGAACTGATTCAAATGTATTCTTTTTAATGGCTGAGTAATACTCCATTGTGTATATGTACCACAGCTTTCTTATCCATTCATCTGCTGATGGACATCTAGATTGCTTCCAGGGGTTCAGGATTGGGAACACTTGTACACTCGTGGCAGATTCATGTTGATGTATGGCAAAACCAATACAGTATTGTAAAGTAAAAGAAAGTAAAAAAAAAAAAAAAGAAAGCATCCATTCTTTCCCACTCAGCTTTCTTTATAGTCCAACTCTTACATCCATACATGACTATTGGAAAACCATAGCTTTGAGTAGATGGACCTTTGCTAGCAAAGTAATGTCTTTGCTTTTTAATATGCTGTTTAGGTTGGTCATAGCTTTTCTTCCAAGGAGCAAGTGTTTTTTTAGTTTCATGGCTGCAGTCACCATCTGCAATGATTTTGGAGCCCAGTAAAATAGTTTCTCACTGTTTCCATTGTTTCCCCATCTATTTGCTATGAAGTGATGGGACCAGATGCCATGATCTTCATTTTCTGAATGTTGAGCTTTAAGCCAACTTTTTCACTCTCCTCTTTCACTTTCATCAAGAGGCTTTTTAGTTCCTCTTCATTTTCTGCCACAAGGGTGGTGTCATCTGCATATCTGAGGTTATTGATATATTGGAGTATAATTGATTTAAAATGTTCTGTCAGTTTCAGGTATATAGCAGTGATTTAGTTATACATATACATACATCCATTCTTTTTCAAATTCTTTTCCCAGTTTGGGTTATTACAGAATATTGAGCAGAGTTTCCTGTGCTGTGTAGTGGGTTCTTGTTGGTTATCTGTCAAATATAGTGGTGTGTGTATGTCAGTCCCAAACTTACAGTTACCAAAGGGGAAAGGTTGGGGAGAGTGATGAAAACTGAGTTTCTATGTTGCAGTCTTGGGGCTGAATCCTTTCTCCTTTAGGAAACTTCAGTCCTTGTCTTCGCCTTCAACTGACTGGATGAGCCCACCCACATTATGGAGAGTAATCTGCTTCACTGAAATCCTACTGATGTAGATGTTAATGCCTCCACAGCAACATCTAAAAATAGCCTCCATGGCGTCTAAAAAACACTTTCACAGTATCTAGTCTGATGCTTGACCAAACAAATGGGTACCATGGCCTAACCAAGTTGACACATGAAATTAACTATTAAACAACCTAATATTAATAATATACGAATTTAATATTTGTATGACACTTTCATTTGGCCAGGCACAATGAACTCATTTAACTCTCAAAAAACACTATGATCTGGATAATACCATTATTCTCATTTAATGGATGAGATAAGTAAAGGGAAAGTTAAGTAACTTCCCAAATTCACAGATAATAAGAGGCAGAGATGGAATTTGAGCTCATGTAATCTTGCTCCAGAATTTGGGTTCTTAAACACCACAATATAATGAATCTGGGCAAGTTAAATAACTTCCTTAAGTCTTCATTCCTTTATGAGAAAACACATGTAATAGCAGATAATGTGTGGTTTGAGGGAAAGATTAAATTAGAAAATGCATAAAAAGTTTCAACCATAATATCTAATAGAGACTGGCTTCTCATTAAAACTTAGCTTTCTTCCCCTGACCTTAAAGTTGATTGCTTTTATATTGTGTCTTAAGTTTAGAAATCTCTTCATTCTAGAAAGCCCCAATAAACACTGAGGTCTTAGTATTATTTGTTATTTTTTAATTGCTAAATTGTGTCTGATTCTTTTGCAACCCTCTGAATTATAGCCCACCGGTCTCCTATGTCCATGGAATTTCCTAGGCAAGAATTCTGGAGTGGGTTGCAATTTCCTTCTCCAGGAATCTTCTCATCCCAGTGATTGAACCCGCATCTCCTGCATTGGTGGGTGGATTCTTTACCACTGAGCCACCAGGGAAGCCCATTAGTGTTATTACATGTAATTATTTGTTTAATATTAGTTTTTCTTGGTAATTCCAAAGATTCATTTAAACTAGAACCTATGTTATCCCATACAGTTCTTTAGCACTAAACTTGACACTTGGCATATAGTAAAATCTTCAATTCATGCAGTAAATCAGTAGATAGATTTAGAAATTAATGTTTTCGATTGTTAGTTGATAGATAAACTGAGTCACAGGGTGATTGAATGACGTGCTCAAGGTATATGCAATCTATAGACTAGTATTTCCAGTTCTCCAGAATTCCACCATTTTGTTTGTTTCCTTTCAGAAAGCAGTGTTGGATATAATTAGAGGCATATGCAATCTTAGGGTTCATCACCTCCTTGTCCAGTTGGCATATGAGAAACTTTAAGTTCTCCCATGTCTGCTTTGGGTCGTGATCAGTATCTGAGAGTTGTTGACACCGGGGGACCTCATTTAGAGTGGGCTTCTTCTGATCAGGCAGATGAATAGCTTTAGAACTTAGTAATCAAGGCATCAGTGATTCATGCAAAGTGTTCTACAGTTAGACACAGATAATTTGCCCTTTGAAAAAGAGAGGAAATTCTCACCTTTAATCAATTTTCATTCCTCTTGCTCTCTCACTTTCCTGGAAACTGATAAGTACCTCTGTAATTTAAGCCTAATGACAATTAAAATGCAACGTCATTACCTACTTTTATTGAATTGTCTTCTCCTTTATGGACTAACTGAAGGAGTGACACGTGGCTACAGAAAGCTGTGCGCTCATCCCCCACCCATCTCAGCTTTCTTCTGGCTAAGAGTTGCTGTCCTTGTTGTAGGAGACTGATCTTGGGCTTGAAACACAGCAAGGGGACCAGTTCTGGCTTGGCCCTTTATACTCCAAGTGGCCTCAAGTACATGACTGAAGCTCTCTTTGCCTCACTTTCCCGACATAGAAAGTGTGGGTGACAATTTCTACCCTAATCCCTTCATGGATAAGTGAGATTTCAATGAGGTAATCTATATAAGAGTCTTTTAAATAAGACAATAAAACCTATAAGTAAAAGCAGAGTATATAAACATAAGCTATTATTATTATCACCATGGAATTTTTTGAAAGGAAAATACATTCTACTTGGTATTGTTTCCTTTACACTGTAAATTCAATGTCCAAATTTTAAGTACAAGTAAGTAGGTGAGCAATTCACAATCCTCAAAGTATTACTATCTTCTAGTCATTCTGAATTCTTTGAAACTGCCAATATTCCAGTCATTCTTTATTTTCTGATCTTCTGTAGAATCTTGATTCCTATTTTTTTATACTTTCTTTCACATTTCCCTGAACAACATCTCAAACCAAAATCTCATTGTTTTCTAATAGATATTTCTTTTTTTCTTCTTTCCTAAAATGATCTTCATAATGGCTTTTCACTTGCTGGAGAAAATTCCAAACCCCTTCAGTTCAGTTCAGTTCAGTCGCTCAGTCGGGTCCGACTCTTTCCAGTCCCATGAATCACAGCACGCCAGGCCTCCCTGTCCATCACCAGCTCCCAGAGTTCACCCAAACTCACGTGCATCGAGTCGGTGATGCCATCCAGCCATCTCATCCTCTGTCGTCCCCTTCTCCTCCTGCCCCCAATCCCTCCTAGCATCAGACTCTTTTCCAATGAGTCAACTCTTCACATCAGGTGGCCAAAGTATTGGAGTTTCAACTTCAGCATCAGTCCTTCCAATGAACACCCAGGACTGATCTCTTTTAGGATGGACTGGTTGGATCTCCTTGCAGTCCAAGGGACTCTCAAGAGTCTTCTCCAACACCACAGTTCAAAAGCATCAATTCTTTGGCACTCAGATTTCTTCAAAGTCCAACTCTTATATCCACACATGACCACTGAAAAAACCATAGCCTTGACTAGATGGACCTTTGTTGGCAAAGTAGTCTCTGCTTGTTAATATGCTGTCTAGGTTGGTCATAACTTTCCTTCCAAGGAGTAAGCATCTTTTAGTTTCATGGCTGCAATCACCATCTGCAGTGATTTTGTAGCCCGCAAATAAAGTCTGACCCCTTAGAAGTCTACAATTCTGAACTGCCAAGACATCACTGCTTTGTGTTTTCAGTTTTTGTAAACTGCTTTGCCCCCAAATTTGCTAGTTTTAATATTTCCACAAAACTTCGATGTGGCTTCTTAGAGTCCTTCACAGATTCATTCATTTTCATCTTACAAACTGTTCATCACACTGGGGTCTTATTCATCAAGCTCTAGGGTCATCATTTCTCTCCCTCTCCTAAAATGTCTGTAGGACCACACTTAAGCTATTATTATTATCACCATGGAATTTTTTGAAAGGAAAATACATTCTACTTGGTATTGTTTCCTTTACACTGTAAATTCAATGTCCAAATTTTAAGTACAAGTAAGTAGGTGAGCAATTCACAATCCTCAAAGTATTACTATCTTCTAGTCATTCTGAATTCTTTGAAACTGCCAATATTCCAGTCATTCTTTATTTTCTGATCTTCTGTAGAATCTTGATTCCTATTTTTTTATACTTTCTTTCACATTTCCCTGAACAACATCTCAAACCAAAATCTCATTGTTTTCTAATAGATATTTCTTTTTTTCTTCTTTCCTAAAATGATCTTCATAATGGCTTTTCACTTGCTGGAGAAAATTCCAAACCCCTTCAGTTCAGTTCAGTTCAGTCGCTCAGTCGGGTCCGACTCTTTCCAGTCCCATGAATCACAGCACGCCAGGCCTCCCTGTCCATCACCAGCTCCCAGAGTTCACCCAAACTCACGTGCATCGAGTCGGTGATGCCATCCAGCCATCTCATCCTCTGTCGTCCCCTTCTCCTCCTGCCCCCAATCCCTCCTAGCATCAGACTCTTTTCCAATGAGTCAACTCTTCACATCAGGTGGCCAAAGTATTGGAGTTTCAACTTCAGCATCAGTCCTTCCAATGAACACCCAGGACTGATCTCTTTTAGGATGGACTGGTTGGATCTCCTTGCAGTCCAAGGGACTCTCAAGAGTCTTCTCCAACACCACAGTTCAAAAGCATCAATTCTTTGGCACTCAGATTTCTTCAAAGTCCAACTCTTATATCCACACATGACCACTGAAAAAACCATAGCCTTGACTAGATGGACCTTTGTTGGCAAAGTAGTCTCTGCTTGTTAATATGCTGTCTAGGTTGGTCATAACTTTCCTTCCAAGGAGTAAGCATCTTTTAGTTTCATGGCTGCAATCACCATCTGCAGTGATTTTGTAGCCCGCAAATAAAGTCTGACCCCTTAGAAGTCTACAATTCTGAACTGCCAAGACATCACTGCTTTGTGTTTTCAGTTTTTGTAAACTGCTTTGCCCCCAAATTTGCTAGTTTTAATATTTCCACAAAACTTCGATGTGGCTTCTTAGAGTCCTTCACAGATTCATTCATTTTCATCTTACAAACTGTTCATCACACTGGGGTCTTATTCATCAAGCTCTAGGGTCATCATTTCTCTCCCTCTCCTAAAATGTCTGTAGGACCACACTGTCCTTAAACCAATATCTCTGAGAGGATCTGAAAGGTCTTTCATAATGTTCTTAGTCGGTGAATGCTGACCCACAATTCCTCCCCAGACAAGACATTCTTACCAAATTTGAACATCCTGCATTTCCTGATACTGCTCCTGATCTTTTCCTGATTCAGGTTCTCTTCCTGCCCTTCTCTGTTTATCAAAATTCCAGCATAATTTGTGAAAACAGCTCATGTAAAAATCTCCCCACAAAATTTTCTCTGTAGCTACATGTTTTCTTTCACTGACCTCTGAGAATACAGAGGAGGTAGGGTGGTATAGGAGAGGTAATAAGGTAGTCTAGAAGTAGAACAGCATCTGGGGTCACACAGACCTAGGGGTGGAATTCCAGTTTGGCCTTTAATATCGGTGAGTCCTTGGGAAAGTCACATAATTCATTGAGTTTCCTTTTCCTTATCTGTAAAATAGGAATAGTAATTATAACCTTACTTGGATTGTAGTGATCGAATGAGGCAATTTATATAAAACATCTGCCATGTAATAGTTATTCAGGAAGTGGTAGCTACTATCGTTATGAATACTGCCTCTGTCGCTCATTTGGCATCTACCATATGCCACCTTGTGTTATTGCTCAACTACTTTATGAGTTTATATCTGTCTCCTCTTAAAGTGGCTTTCAGAGACGTGCTGTGTATTCCACTTATTTTGAATGTCCTGGAGGGGTAAGCAGAGTGATGGTACCCTCTTATTTATGAGAAATCTAAGAAGCCCATCTCTTGAAAAATTCATTTCAACAGTATGCCTTGCAATTTTAAGTACATACAGCTAAATGAATATTTACCAACACTTATAAAGAGTTGCTAGGTGGAAATCCTTTGGGGTTCTTCTGGCATGTTCATTAAGCATCACTTTGTAGTCCTATCATCTTGTTGGGATGCCATCATTTGAAGCTTAAGAAGGGACCCAGACCATCCCTTGGGATGATGACAGATTATTGAGTCCCCTCACCTCAACCATGCTAAAGCAGAATGTTTTATAGTTTATGTACATAATGAACACATCGGGTGCTTCATAATGACTCTGACCTCTGAGAGCTTTTGATATAGGGGAAGCTGAGCAGTTTTAAGCCACATTCTACCTCTCTGAAACTTAATTTATTTTTTAAATGTAAGGTATCATAGTTCTTCCTCATAGAGCTTGTAACAGAGAAGCTCTTAGCCTATTGTCTGGTATGTAGTAGCTGCCTATATAAAAAAAGCAAGAGAGTTCCAGAAAAACACCCGTTTCTGCTTTATTGACTTTGCCAAAGCCTTTGACTATGTGGATAATGATAAACTGGAAAATTCTGAAAGAGATGGGAATACCAGACCATCTGACCTGCCTCTTGAGAAATCTGTATGCAGGTCAGGAAGCAACAGCTAGAACTGGACATGGAACAACAGACTGGTTCCAAATAGGAAAAGGAGTACGTCAAGGCTGTATGTTGTCACCCTGCTTATTTAACTTATATGCAGAGTACATCATGAGAAACTCTCGGCTGGATGAAGCACAAGCTGGAATCAAGACTGTCAGGAGAAATATCAATAACCTGAGATATGCAGATGACACCACCCTTATGACAGAAAGTGAAGAACTAAAGAACCTCTTGATGAAAGTGAAAGAGGAGAGTGAAAGAGTTGGCTTAAAGCTCAACATTCAGAAAACGAAGATCATGGCATCTGGTCCCATCACTTCATAGCAAATAGATTGGGAAACAGTGGAAACAGTGTCAGACTTTATTTTTTGGGGCTCCAAAATCACTGCAGATGGTGACTGCAGCCATGAAATTAAAAGATGCTTACTCCTGGGAAGAAAAGTTATGACCAACCTAGACAGCATATTAAAAAGCAGAGACATTACTTTGCCAACAAAGGTCCATCTAGTCAAAGCTATGGTTTTTCCAGTGGTCATGTATAGATGTGAGAATCAGACTATAAAGAGAGCTGAGCGCTGAAGAACTGATGCTTTTGAAGGATGGTGTTGGAGAAGACTCTTGAGAGTCCCTTGGAAAGTGAGGAGATCCAGCCAGTCCATCCTAAAGGAGATCAGTCCTGAGTGTTCATTGGAAGGACTGATGTTGAAGCTGAATCTCTAATACTTTGGCCACCTGATGTGAAGAGCTGACTCATTTGAAAAGACCCTGATGCTGGGAAAGATTGAAGGCAGGAGGAGAAGGGAACAACAGAGGATGAGATGGTTGGATGGCATCACCGAGTCAATGGACATGAGTTTGGGCAGACTCTGGGAGTTGGTGATGGACAGGGAGGCCTGGTGTGCTGCAGTCTATGGGGTCGCAAAGAGTCGGACATGACTGAGAGACTGCACTGAACTGAACTGAAAAAGATGTAGCTATTATTATCCTTGTTATGTTGGAGGCTGTGATGACTGTGTACCCAGGAATGTGGCTCATGCTGTATCAGCTATATCCTTCTCAAAGACTAGTCTTGAACCAGAATTGTGGATGTTCTTTGAGAGTATAGCATCTCAGGCTCTCTGACTGAACAACTGAATTCAAATCTGCATTTCAAGAACTCCAAAGTTCTTGGAAGGTACACTGAAGTTTGGGAAGCCCCGGTCTAAATCAGATTCTGAACTAGTACGTGTAGGAAGGGCTCCAGCACACTGTATTCCTGACAAGCTTCCAGCTAGTACCCACGCTCTTCATTCCACACAAGTTACTCATTTGGATCACTGATCCCAAACTTGGCTTCACATTAGAACCGTCTTGGGAGTGGGCTTTGGAAATATGGATGACAGGTTTCCACTCTCAGAGGTTTCACTGGAATAAGAAGCAGCCTCATCCCCCAAACTTCTAAAATGAATGAGTATATCGTAATATATGGAAAAGTCTGAGAATGACTGCTGTGGATTAATTTCGTTGGAACCTTCTTTTCATACATTAATCAAAAGCACCATTTCAACCAAGATATTGCATAAATCAATTATTTTTTTAAACTCCATCACTGAGATTTTACTAGAGATATTTTTGACATAAAAAATGTAAACATGTATGTGTACTAACAGAAAGACACATAGATCAATTTAAATCTTTTTAACTTGAAACTTGTTCTTTCATGACAATAACAAAACAAGGTTGAAAGCCTGTGAAAGATACCATTGCAAGAAAGAGTTAGGGTGTGGATTGAGTTGAAGGATTTTGGAAGAAAGCATCACAGAGCACTTGAAACATTAGAGAATCTGGGCGAGGTATTTCTGCCAGCTTTTCCCTTGTCAGTACATCAGAATTAAGGTTGAGCCACATAAATTGTTAGCAATGTCAATTTTGATTGTTGCAATATGTTCCTAGTCATGGCTGCCAAGGGTGGATCTTGCTGACTTTTGCATCTTCCTTCCCACATCTCGGAAGAATGATAGATGAGACTTTCTTTCCAATGTGTAATTGATACATTTATTTAGAAACAAGTGATACTTTAGTGGGAGGACTTGTGGGAAAATATTCCACCTACTGGTAAGACCTGTGAAAAATCTTACTGGGAGTTTCATCTTTAGAAAAGATTGTAGTATCTCATCAGGCTAGATACATTTTACTATTTTTTTCCAAAAGTGGTATATTTAAAATAAATCTATTGGATGCATCATGACTCTAGACATTTCAGTGGTTGACAAAACTCCAGCTATGCCTTTCATGTTAAGAAAACCCTGAAGTTAAAAATAAGCCCCTATATTGTTTTTATCCACATTAACTTATACATCAGAAACAAGAAAGTAAAAGTGTTAGCCACTCAGTTGTGTTCGACTGTTTGTGACCCCATGGGCTATAGCCTGCTGTCCATGGAATTCTCCAGGCAAGAATACTGGAGTGAGTTGCCATTCCTTTCTCCAAATATACCAGAAGGCAACTTTGAAAGCATAGAGTATTTTTTCACTTTTTAATAACTTAATTGATGCTTGCACTACAAGAAAAAAAATGCAAAATAAGTTGTAAAAATATTTAATCTTTGGGGAAAGCACACTGGAGTGAGGTTTAAGTTGTAACTGGTAAAGAAGCAGTGTTACTCATACAAGGCTGGGGTGGAGGAAGGGTGATTGGCATTTTGTGGGTTATAAGGCAGATTATCTTGTTGGCATATATACAAAATTGTAAAGTGACCTTGTTTTGTCTCATTTTGTATTGGTTTCAGAGTTATTTTTCTGATGTTGGTGTTTTGTAAGATTGTTTATATCCAACAGGTCACTAACCTGGCCTAACTATGAGCTGGATATCCAGCCAGTTCCCACGGACACAGGCCTAGCTGTCTCAGACAGTTCCTGTCTGTTAAGGGCTGGTTTGTTGTTTTTTTTGTTTGTTTGTTTTCTCAGTAGTGTAGTAAGATAGGTAAGATCCCTCAGTCCTCGTTCCTGGTATCTTCAGGGCAGCAATGAATTGGGTTGGCTGGAAAGTCTGTTTGTTTGGGTTTTTCCATAAAATGGTATGGAGAAACCAGAATGAACTTTCCGACCAACCCAGTGAAATAAAACAGATCATGTGTCTAATTCCATGCCTGGCAGAGAATAGAGAATCATCACTGGGTGTGTGTGTGTGTGTGGGTGGGTGGGTGTGGGGGTGTGTGTATGTGTGTGGGTGTGTGTGTGTGTGTGTGGGTGTGTGTGTGTAACCTACTACACTATGGGTATAATTCAGAGAATGAGAGAGAGAATGTCACTCACCAAAGGCAGACATAGACCAGAGAAGGCCTATTATATCCAGAAGGACTGAGAATTGTGGACAGTAGTGGTTCAGGAATGCTTTTTAGATCAAGTGGAAAAGACTTGAAACCTTAAAATGGAAAAGAATCTTTGGAAAAAGCACAAACAGATCGATGGCTTAAATTCTTTTTCCTTAAGTTTGGTTCTTCAAACAGGTCTACTTCCATCTTCAAAATAAGGGACTGGTTTATCCTTTTCTTTCATGAGCCATTCAGCTAAGCCGTCAACAAGTTCTGTAGCATTTACCTCCACTATAACTCTTATGCATTTAACGATGAAACTATAAAAACATACATAAATGCACAGGAATAGTGTAACCAACAAAAAATTCTCCTTGTTTTAGTTCCCCATCTAAATATATTAACCTTCTATACATAAAAATATCTGCCATTTTTCCCCCTTCAAATTTTTTTTACTTTTTCTAAAAATTATTTATAAATATAGAACACATAAATTATGAATCAAAAATACTGTAAAACCATCACAGACCACTTTCTCTTTACTAGCCCCCACTCTGCTTTATTCCTGAATCTCTTGTTCTGCAGAGTCAATTACTATCAATGATTATATATATATACATACATATACACCCATATTTCTCCTTCTAACTCTTTATTTCTATCCCTTTCTATATAAATAAAATTTGTACTGATTTCCATATTTCTAATAGTATCCATGATGCTAATTACATGAATGGTTACAGTATCTATGATACTATTAGCAATTATTGACTTGTACTTTTAAGCATTACTTCTTCACTTGATAGTGTAGTAAATAAAGGTTTAACATCCTTAGACCCTGTCTCAGCCCCTCCCACACCTCCCCTTCCCCTCTTCTCTTCCCTCCATCTATAAAATATAATTACAATCCAGTTTTGGTTAAATATATGTTGATGTGTTACATTATATGATTATGTAAGTGTTATTCAATAATAGGGTACTATGATTATATTTTCAGTCTGGTATCACTTTCTAGATTAGAGTTATTGATTACTTTTATGTAAAAAATTGCTTGCTTTTCAATACATAATCATTTTTTCAAACTCTACAAAAGATGTATAGATTCCTTTAGAATACCTTTTCCTACAGCAGCTGAAATAATATTTATTTAGTTAGTTTTCTTTGAAATAGTCTTCCCTCCATCCTTCACTTCTACTCCAGACTGGTTGCATTCTGAACTGCACAGCTAACCTCTTGGGACTTTTCTTCACTCGCCTTTTGGTTGAACTAATGTTTCCTGGACGAAATGCCTTTGTCTTTCTTGGTCTATTTCCTTGTTTTGGAGAGACACAGCTTCAAGTAATTTTCTGAGAATGATACATGAGAGGAAATCATGAGACTTTATATTTCTGAAAATGTAATTTGCTTCCCTCATACTTGATTGATACTTTGGCCAGGTATGGCATCTTATATCTGAAATACACTTTCCCTTAGAGTTTTGAAGACATTGCTTCATTTTCATTCAGCTTCTAATGTTGCTACTGAAAAATCTTATATCATGCTAAGTTTCAGAAAGATAAAAACGCGTGAACAATAGTGGTTAAGGAATGCTTCCTAGGTCGAGTAGAAAAGACTTGAAACCTTAAAATGGGAAAGAAGCTTTCCTGTTCCTTTGTGGGTAATCTTGTTTGTTTGCCGGCTAGGATATTTTAGGAACTTATTTTTACCCTTGGTGTTCTAAAATTTATATTAGAGAACAGCCACTGAATAGCTGATTAGAAGATCTGGAGTGGCCATCGTTCAGTGATTGTTTAGTCTTAGAAATTGCACTGGGGGATTTCAGTGTCTATATTTTGAATCTGTATTTTACGTATTCCTTTCTTGAGAAGAGAAAACAACCGCTTTATCTTTAGCCAAGTCCAGGCAGAGGGTTTGGTGTGGATAGCTGATTGTTAATAGGGGAGTCAGTGTCAGCATTCTTGGGAAAAATTAGTTGTGGGTGGTGGTTGGGGTCACTTCAATTCAACCTTCTTATTCTTCCCACTACATACTATGCCTCCTGCCCCTATAATGGAACTTCTCTGGATTATATTCCTTTATGGAATTAAAATGAAGCACTTGCTGGGGTGAAAAAAATGTAGTTGCCTGACTGGGTAGAATAGATCATAGATCAGGGTGCTGACTCCTTCCAGTGCTGCTGTGATTGATGCTGAGTTCTGAGTTCTAATTGGCTCATACCCTACAGGCCTTCCTCTGCTAAAGCACTCAAATTTCTTAGCAAAACTGATTCCTTCATCCACTTGCCTCATTACAAGAGCTTCTCAAAATCCCTTCTCCTTGCTGCTCCTTTTATGTGTTTACAATTTATTTTTATTTATTCTCTTATATTTTTATGGAGTTCCCTGGAGGCACAAAGATAATTCATATGTGCAATTAGAAGTCTTCAAGCTTCTCCTATTTCTCAATTGTCGTTTGTTACATAATTGTCCAGCCACATTCACAGAGTCCTTTACACTGATGTTAGTTATAGCACATATAACAGGGTATATTTTAAATCAGTAGAGAGAATACTCTGGTCATTACCAATAAAAGCCATCTCATCACTGTGCATAAAATTTCACTAATGATAAGCTCAGTTTTTTAAAATCATATCAGCTTTTCTAAAATAGTCTAATACTGGTTTCAAATGTTTTGTGGAATATGTAGTAGGCAATATATAAATAAATATTAAATATATAAATAATAAATGAATGTCTGTTATTTATTAATATAATACAGTAACAACAACAACAACAAATCTCCCAATCAGATGCAGTGTGGTCTTTGGACAATCTGTTTGAGAAATAAAAGTTTCTGACTCCAAGGCTTTGTGGAGCCTGTATTTTCAGATCACTCAGATAGCTTTGAAAACCGACCAGAATGGAAGACCCACTGGTGTTTTCCACATTCAGTACTATGAAATTATCATACAATATTGCAAAACTGAGGCTGGATTTCTCAGGCGTCTGGGCACAGTCGAGTCCTGACGGTGGTATGCAGGAAAATGAGAAACAGAATGAAAAATCTCCAAGCACATAGCAAATATTCATCCTGCTCCAATCTGCCACAGAACCTCTGGATTTCTCCAGTATTGATAGCCCTCTTTATACGAGTGAGTTCTGAAAGCTGTCTCATTAATGCACTGAATGGATAGTGGTGTTTAACTGATGCCATTTTCCAGGTCTCACTTATCAATGCATAATGATCCATCACGGAGGTCAATTTCATTCCTTGGCATTTCTCACAGCAGAATGTTTCTTCTACAGACCAAAGCTACCCTTCCATTTCCCTTTATCATCATTCTTGCCCTCTTTCACAGAGGAGTTGCTCCTGCCCTGTCTCTCTTCCTCTCTCCTTCTCTGAATTAATGCCCTCTGGACTCATCTTTATATCGCTTATGATGTGTTTGACAATCACCAATTCCTCCCTGGGCTTCAGCTCACAGGGTAAGCGATGGAAGGAATGAGCTTTGCTGACAGATTAGAAGGTGCTTTGTAACAGGGGGAAAATAAAGTCAAATGCCTGTCTTCGGGAATTCCAAGCTATGTTGAAAGGCAGAAAGGGCAGGAGAGAAAAGGAATAGCTGGGACAAGGTGAAAATACAGTCTAAAATACAAGAAGCAAAGACCTGAAAAATGGCATTAATTGGTAAAACAAAGGAGATACTGCTCTAAGGCTGTTTAAGGATGTTCTCAACTTCTTATTAACCCACTGAATTCCAGCAAGAAAGCTATGCAGATTTAGAAAATGGAGAAGTGGTTAACAAAATGGCAAGCTCACCAATGACAGTATCACTAGTAGTCATGTATGGATGTGAGAGTTGGACCATAAAAAAGGCTGAACACCGAAAAATGGATACTTTTGAATTGTGGTGCTGGAGAAGATTCTGGAGAATTCCTTGGACTGCAAGAAGGTCAAACCAGTCAATCCTAAAGGAAATCAGTCCTGAATATTCATTGGAAGGCCTGATGCTGACGCTCCAATACTTTGCTCCCCTGATGCGAAAAGCTGACTCAGTGGAAAAGACCTTGATGCTGGGAAAGATTGAGAACAGGAGGAGAAGGGGACAACAGAGAACAACATGGTTGAATAGCATCAACCAACTCAAGAGACATGAGTCTGAGCAAACTCCAGGATATAGTGAGGGACAGGGAAACTTGGCATGCTGCAATCCATGGGGTAGCAAGGAGTTGAATATGACTTAGAGACTAAATAAAAAGAACATCACCAATCAAAGGAAGTTTATGCAGCCATTAAAATATTAGCTATGAAAAAGCATCATAGTATAAAAAATGCTTATTAGATTGTGATGAGTGGGAGAGTGGTATAAAATTACAAAAGCAGTGTGACCACAGCTAGGTAAACCTATTGTATAGAGAAAAGGATGAATCCACACCAACAAATTCAGTCTAGCATAGTTAATCAATAGAAATTCCTATATGTTTCTGTTTTAAATTTTTCTATATTTATCACAGTTATTAAAGTACATGCCACCCTAATTCTTTTGGGGAAAAATGTCTATTTTTCATAAGGAAGAAGTCTGAGCAAGCCTCTGATCCTAAAGGAAGAAATTCAAACTACAAAAGCATGAAGAAATACAATTGAGTGTGTTAGCTATTCCGGGCCTCTGTCTAATGAAAATGGAACCAAAGAAAGAGCTAAAATTGATGAGAAGGGCAAAGACCCAGTAGAGGTTTATAGGAATAAAGAGTAAAAGCTAATGGAGTAAGTTAGGTGGCAGTTCGTAAAAAATATACATATAAAAGAATTGAGGGGGAAAACCTCTTTGAATGTCAGAAATATATGTTCATTTCAGGAAAATCATTTTTCTTTAATTTTCATTTTTATTTTAAAAGGTCATAGGTGCTCCAGAAACATGGAAGGACCATGAAATGTATTGAAAAGGGTCTAGGAACCAATTTGGAGTAGGAAAATGTATGGATAATGTATCTATCTCTTAAGAAAGAATTAATTAAACTATGATACATGAAACTGTTAGTGGTATACACCCATAAAAATGACAAATACCAAAATTATAGAAGCATGAAAATGCCTACAAAAGATATAAATAAAAGTGCCAAACAACTGTATGTAAACACTGATTGCAATGATGTGAAATTTTATGTGTATATAGAAAAATGTAAATAGTTATGCTAAGGGGGATGAATCTTTTCTGTATAAGGGAGATGAAGTTTTTTTTCTGTATAACTGTTTCATATTTAACAGTTTTATTTTGTAAAAAATGATTATGGATATAGGCCAGATGCATACAAATCCTGGAGCTCAAATTATTTGCCCCTAGAATGGCAAAGGAATCCAAATACAGCATTTTGGAATATTTGGGATTACTTTGAAGATGCTTTAATTGTGGGACATGTAGCAAATGACTTGAGGATATTTGCTTTGTTAGAAGATATGGGAAAAGAGGGAAAGGAGCACCTTCAAAATACTATGCTCTGTCCTGGACATAGGTATATATCAGCTACTTGCATCCATTGGCTGTAACTAGTTTGCCCAGGCTGTATCACTTTCTTAAAATTAACTTTTAGTGGAATATAGTTGCTTGGCAATGTTTTATTAGTTTCTACTGCACAGCATAATGAATCAGCCATACATATACACATGTCTGCTCCCTTCTGGACTTCCTTCCCTTTCAAGTCACCACAATGTACCCTTTGCTATACAGTAGGTTCTCACTAGTTATCTATTTTTTTACATTTATCAACAGTGTATATGTATCAATCCCAACCTCCCAATTCCTTCCACCACCCCTTTCCCCCTTGATTTCTCTCCATTTGTTTTCTATGCTTGAGTCTCTATTTCTGCTTTACAAATAAGATCTATACCATTTTTCTAATTTCCACATGCATATGTTAATATATGATATTTGTTTTTCTCTTTCTGACTTACTTCACTTTGTAAAACACTCTCTAGGTCCATCCTTAAGAAAGCTCTCTAGCTTCAGTAGGTCCATCCTTAAGAAAACTAAAAATAGAACTGCCATGTGGCCCATCAATCTAACTACTGGGCATATACCCAGAGAAAACCATAATTTAAAAGGATACATGCACCCAAATGTTCACAGCAGCACTACATCACTTTTGAATGCTCTTTCAGTACTGCTGGGTGCAGTCCTCCCAACTTGAGAAACGTTCCTCTAACATTCAATTAAAACATCAGTGTCTTCCCATGGACCTTTGAATGACAATCACACTTCATGTCACCAGCTTGCAAGTTCCCACCTGATGAGGTCCCGGTGGCCTTTTAGACTCATCTGAGGCTCCATCTTCTGCCACCCCCCACTCACTCTCATTCCAAGCTGTCCCCTGCTTCAGAACTTTGCTGTTTCCTCTGCAGGTTTTGTTTACCCTGGTTCTTCATGGCTAGCTCTTCATCTTTCAACTCTATTCAATGCCATTTCTTCAGAGAGGTTTTTCCCATTATCCTCTGAAATATGCCTCCATCAATCCCCATCCATCTACTTTGCTGTGATATTCCCAGGTACCACAGGGTTTATTCTCTTTACCATACTTATCATGAACAGTACATATTTTATTGTCTGGTATCCATTTATTTATTTGCTTGTAGTTTCTATTTTTGTAGCTTGAGTTCTATAAAGTCAGGGATTTCTATTGTCGATAACCATTTTATCTGCAATGCCAAGCAGGAACTCTGGCATATAATAGGGATTCCCTGGTGGCTCAGATGGTAAAGAGTCTGCCTGCAATTCGGGAGACCTGGGTTCGATCCCTGGGTTGGGAAGATCCCCTGGAGAAGGAAATGGCAAACCACTCCAGTAGGGCCTCAATAAATATTTTTAGAATTAAATGACTTCCTAATTGACTGATAGATGAAATGAATGAAGTGAAATATTTTCTCCCTTCCCTTCCATCTCGTGAAGTGTTTGTTAGTGAGTCTTGTGCCTAGAGACACCACAAGCTTTCTGAAACCATAGAAATGACATCTCTATTATTTGTAAGTTATTTGTATTTTCTCTGGATATCTGAAAGGCCGAGGTAAGACAAGATAACAGGTTTATGTCATGCAGATATGTATTCAAAGCTTGTGTTAGCTGTATGACTTTTAGTTCTTAGAACATCAACTGGTCTCATTCACCAGTAGTTAATGGGTTATCAGTAAGCACACAGTATTGTAATAAATGATATTATTATATGATCAATATTATTCTTCCAATACAGCTTCCATTTTAAAGTTACTTCAGGTGATGATTGACATAATTAGTCTATGTGGGGTTACTTTTATTCATATAACTACTTGGTATAGATTATAGCCAGATTTTATTATATTAGTTATCAAATATACTATAAGACTATCCAACTTTAAATTCCACTTAAGAAGTTTGATTATGTGAAAACTCAAAGAGTCTCAAATAAATTTTCTCAAAGCACAGAACCCAGTAACAAAACTGTTGTTGTTTAGTTGTATCTGATTCTTTGTGAACCCATAGACTATAACCTGCCAAGCTCTGTCCATGGGATTTCCCAGACAAGAATATTAGAGTGGGTTGCCATTTCCTTCTCCAGGGGATCTTCCCCACCCAGGAACTGAAAACACATCTCCTGCATTGGCAGGTGGATTCTTTACTGCTGAGCTGCCAGGGCAGCCAAACAAAACTTTTTAAAGTTTTGTTTTAAGTTTATGTGAAAGAGTAGGAAATGAGAAACATGGAAAAATAAGAAACCTAACCTGGAATGAACTTGAGTGTTTCTATCTCAGTGACAAGAATTCGCACAAACTTCATGCTAACACAGTATCAGATTTAATTGGCAAGTAGGTCTTAACTTCTGCCCCACCCATTCTTAAACAGGAAAGGTCAAATATTCTCTTATTATGGAGGAGAGGAAGGAAAAGGTAGAAGATAGATGGAGACCTAAGCATCTCAGTTATTCTTGCAAGAATTCAATGCCACATCTGATGTGGAATTTTTTTGGATACCACTTACTGATGGATGACAGATTATTACTGTATTAATGAGAAAGAATAGCATTCACCTCTCCTGAATGTATGTTTCAGGTGAAGCAAAGGCCACACTCCTACATTAGCCCGCAGTCTTCTAAGAGAATCATCTAAAAAAAAAAAAAGGTGACTGAGCATCATTTTCTGTGTAGTTGTGGCTCTTTATTCTGCTCTTAAGAAATGATAGTTTTGTTAGCTTTGGCATAGCCTTTTGAAGTTTATTGCAACTGGTTTGTGTTAAGATAGTGTGACAATCAGGACAGGCTAGATTATGCTATGATAACAAGTAATGCCCAGACCTCTGTGGTTTTAAACAGCAAAGGCTCATTTCTTTCTCTCATGACACAAAGTCAGTTGGGGCTCGGCTACCACACTGTCATTGCCATCGCTTTGAAGCAGAGGCAGACGGCAGCCGTCATGGGAGAAAGAAGCAAGAATTCGTGGCGAATCACGCATTGGCTCTTCCCATTTCACACAGGAGTGTCTCACATCTGTCCCCTTGTATTTGATTGGCCGAGGCAAGTGACACAGTCAAGTCTGACTTCAAGGAGGCAAGAAAGTAAAATCTTCCTACAGAAAGAAGAACTAGATCATGGTAAATAATAATACAGTCTACTAGATTGTTAAATGGGAGTTTAGAATCCTAACTCCTGGGCTTCACTTGTGAAGCCACACATACATACATGAATACATGTATGTTTGTATATATATAGTATGTATGTGTGTGTGTAAATCCAAGTACAGTCCCATGGCCCAGTGAACAATTTTGTTGCTATGTATCTTCTTGTTGTATATCCATGTTTTCAAAATTTTCTATAGCATAGCTTTATTGTTTTAAGTCTTTAAAAAATTGATTTTGCTATTATTTTTAAACAACTGGTTACATAGTTGAACCCAAAGTCTAAGCTTAGGTTTCATTATCCCCATAACTGAAACGGATGGGCCATGCAGTTGCTAAGATACAGCCATGCAGATGAATCAGATCAGCACCTCACGGGGATCAGCCATCTTTGAAATAGATGTCTTTCCCACACAGGGCAAGGGGCATTTGTACAAGCTTGGTTTGAATCAGGTCTCTTAATGCAGTTTAAGCTGTGTGCTCTGGGGAGTTGCTACGAATGGTTGCTCAGGTTTCCACACACTCATAATACACCTGAACAACCAAACAAGTGTAACAAGGAGGAGTAAATAGGACAACTACAAAGTGTTCTCTGGAGAGAGATGATTTCATAAATGAAAAGTGGTCATCATAATACTCACTGTCATTGCAATCTCTAGATCTCAGTCTCAGGGTCCATCCTGAACCGTGCTAAGTGGAATGAACTTTGGAAATGCAGTTTACATTAACTATTTTTCACTTATCTGTTGATGACAAACTGGGCTCCTGGCAAATCTTCTCCCCTGCAATGCACTGCATGCTAATTGCCAGCTAGGGTTAGAGCTCTCCAGTGAAGAAGGTATGTTTATGACTGTAACTCAATTCTGGTTCATTTTCATAATGATATTTTATGATGATGCAGCTGGATTAAAAAAAGATCTGCTGCAGATAGGGAATGTATAAGAAGTGCCAGAGCTGCAATATGTTGTTACCTTGCCACCTTATATTTGTGTAACATATGCACAGAATAACAATAAAAAGTAAATTAAAAGTGATGAGACACAAAATGAAGCAAAATGAGGCAAAAGCAAAATAAGTAAAAATGTCAGATGGAGCCACTTATAGGTTGGTCTACCACACACATGCCTTCTGCACATCTGCTAAGCCAGCCTTTGGGCTGGAGCTGTTTGTGCACCAATGGGAAGAGAAAAACAAAGCCATTTCATAAAATATAGTCAACAAAGTGGGTTTCCCAACTGGCTAGTGGTAAAGAACCTGCCTGCTAATGCAGGACACTTAAGAGATGTGAGTTTCATCCCTGGGTTGGGAGGATCCCCTGGGGAAGGGCACAGCAACCCACTCCAGTTTTCTTGCTGGACAGAGGAGCCTGGCGGGTTATAGTCCACAGGGTCATAAAGGGTAGGACACGGCTGAAGTGACTTAGCATAGCACACAGTGAACCAAGCATTAAAAGCATTTAGGAGTCAAGTTATTTCTGGTAGAGGAATACAAAGAAGTATCCATCATGGATTGTTTTAGGCACTGAGTTCATGAAGTGTTTGCAAACATGAGCCCAGGAGTCAAGCTGCTTGGATTTGAAACTAAACCTCTAAAATTTCTTTGCTGTGTTCTCTTGGGCCAAACTATACAAACTTCTTCAGGCTCTTTTCCTCATTACTAGTTGTGAATAACAGCACTAACCTCATAGGATTGTTTTGAGGATATGTTGGATAAGGTATAAAAGAAATTCAACTTTGTGCCTATTCATAATAGTAGCTAAAAGTTACTGTTTGTCAGTCACTAAATTGTGTCTGACTCTTTGTGACCCCATTGACTACAGCATGCCAGGCTTCCCTGTCCTTCACCATCTCCCAGAGTTTGTTCAAGCTCATGTCCATTGAGTCGGGGATGCCATCCATCCCCTAGGGAGTTTATTTTTAACATAAGCAAACTTTTTCACAATTTTCACAATAATTTTTGCTAACCAAAACAACATGATTCAAAGTGCATGCATATATTGTGATGATATCAAGACAGATTTCAGTTTAGTGACTGTGAAAGTTGCTCAGTCATGTCCAACTCTTCACAACCCCATGGACTATACAGTCTATGGGGTTCTTCAGGCCTGTAGCTTTATAGAATAGCAGGTGAGTGGGCAACACAGCAGGTAAGAAGTTTTGGGCGTGTAAACTAGGAACATATTTAGGAATAGCTGGAGAAGCATTTCTGTCCTGAGTATAAAACATCAGGTTTGGCTTAAAAAGATTCCTTACAAAATAGACTGGGAAAATTCTAGGTTAGTAAGTCAAGGTGTTTTTCTTTACTTCACAAAATCTCATATATTTTTGTACACTACTGTGCACTCTGAATTAATGGAAGGGAATATAATGTAATATTTGCCAAACCTGATTGACCAAAGAATTCTTTCTTCACAGGACATCTGGTAGATTTATGTCCCAAAAGACACAGGAAATGCTGATTGAGGGAGGTGACAGATTTGCACTTCATTCAGGCAATGGGTCATAAATACTGTTCCTATAAGCTAAGATTTTGAGCTTGAATTTAGGATTTGGGCACAGCTACCATCTGACTCTAGTTAAACATGTCATTTCTCAGCCTAATTGGAAGAAGTGATTGACATTTTCCTGTACATATTGAAGAAACTAAGGAAGATGTGTCATTGATTAATCTATATCATTTTAAACCAACAAACTGTTTTTCGTTAGATCTATAAATCACTTCTTCTCTTCTTCCATCTCCACCTCCTTGCCTCTATGTTCTCTGAGATTTCAGGTAGAATCTTATGGAACTGTGAGATTCATCCATCAGTCAGTTCAGTCACTCAGTTGTGTCTGATTCTTTGCGTTCCTGTGGACCCAAAGCACGCCAGGCCTCCCTGTCTATCACCAGCTCCTGGAGTTTACTCAAACTCATGCCCATTGAGTCAGTGAGTTATTTCTCCACTGATCTCCAGTAGCATATTGGGCACCTACCGACCTGGGAATTTCATCTTTCAGTGTCCTATCTTTTTGCCTTTTAATACTGTTAATGGGGTTCTCAAGGCAAGAATACTGAAGTGGTTTGCCATTCCCTTTTTCAGTGGACCACATTTTGTCAGAACTCTCCACCAGCCCCCGTCCGTCTTAGGTGGCCCTACATGGCATGGCTCATAGTTTCATTGAGTTAGATAAGGCTGTGGTCCATGTGGTGAGCTTCATTACTACTCTTTAATGTTTCTTGTTAATGATATACATCTATATAAGTTTATGTCATGAATACATGCAACATATGCTAACTGTAAAAAATGATCCCAAATTGTGCAGTATAAGAAAAAAAAAAAGCTAAGAAAGGAAACTTTCCTTTTTATTAGGCCTTGTAATTTTTCTGTCCATTCCTTTAACTGAATGAGTATATAAACATGTACTTTAGAACAAAAACAGAATTGTGTGATATATATCTTTCTATACTTGGCTATTGGACCTTGAAATATTTCCTATGGATCTTTCTTTGTCTTTGTCTCTTTATTTCCTTTGATCATAGACAAAAGAAGACCCGTGGAACTATAAAACATGATTTCATAAGGAGAAGTTTGCATAGGGAGGCCTGAATTGAATAAAATTCTGGGTTGAGGATTTGGGGGTTTTATAGGGGATGGGAGTTACCAATAATTCCTAGACTGGAAAAAAGCACTAAGCAACAGCATTTTAGATCAGTCTGGCAATGAGAGGTGTGGTGAAATAGTGTTTGTTATGATACTTGTTCATCCTTTTATGCACTGAGGATTGTAATTTAAAAAAATTAAGTAAACACAGTTGTAAACTGTGATTATGGCCATCAAAGTCACCCTTAAGTTTTGGTTTGTCTCTTGCTTTTCTGGGAAAATCCTCTCAGTTTTGAAAAACATCAGAAAGTTACAAACTTTAATGTTCTCTGGAAGTTAGCTACCATTTCAGTCTTTTCTACAAGAGAAAGTTCAGCTGGGGAGTTTTCTGGGAAAGATTTTACTCTTCCTGGACCAATGAGTCCCCTGAGATGTCCAGGATATCTACAGATGTTTACCGTCTGAGTTCATGCTTTGGGGAAGTAATACACTTACATTTTGTCTGTGTATTTGACCTCGTCCAAACATTAGGATGTTTTGTCCTCCCCAATGCTGTTTGTGGCCAGTCACATTTTCTGCCTCTCCAGCCTCTCTCCATACCTCACTGCCTGTCATTCCTGATGAACATCAATAAAAGTAATGCCTTGTGTTCTGCGTGTCATGTTTGAAGAGGTGCATGTTACTCTGGTTACCTCTAACTGCGAAGAGGAAAGACTTGTGTGCACGCCAGCTAATTGGTGTCAAATCACATCATCTTGCAGTGTGGAGACAGGCACAGATCAGAGTGGCCCAGGATTGTCCCAGTCTCCACTCCACCAGGACCCAGCTGGTATTTCAAAGTTGCCACAATTTAGCATTGAGGACCCCCACCCCCAGCTCCATACAAAAACAAATTTTGCTTTAAATTGCCTTAATCTTCAGGTCAAAAACATTTCAGGGACTCGAACAACTGAGTCTATCTAATTACTACGGATATGTTCCCCTTTCTTGTAGCTGACTCTAGGAGGAATCATGCTGAATGTCGAACTTAGCATGAAGGTTAATCACGACCCCGGAACAGCTATGCCCCAACAGAGTCCCTTTCCACTGGCGTTTTTTTTGTTAGGTGCCTTGATCCTCATGTACTCAAGCTACTTGTGTCTTAAACTTATAAGAAAAGAGGATAAATAAGTCACTTTGAAAGTAACCTCTTCATTTCAGAGTTTCCCTGAGAGCCTTGTGAAATTTCTACTTAGCACTCTTAGAAAATGTGATTTCTTATTGAAAGGAATGTCAAAGAATAGAGCTGGTAGTCTCAAGAGACAAATAATTTCCTCTCGAATTCTTGGAGCACCATCTCAGGAGCCTTTCTGCCAGGAATACTTTCTCTTGGCTCCTTCTTAGGCTGCATGTCTCAGTTCCAAAGCAACTCCAGCATCTCTCCATACCAACATACCAGTTCCTGACCAACTCCACCCTATCTAATGCTCCTTGTCTTATCCTCTGCCATAGGAGAAGATATGAACAAAATAGATGGTTCTGTTTTGCTGCTTGATAGCATGTGTACAATCTTTAATTATTTTTGTTCATTCATTGTTCTAATTGTGTGTGATCTGTTTCCTTCACTGGAATGCAAGGTCCCTACTGGGATGGGGAATTTGCCTGTATTGCTAACCACGGACTGAACAGGGCCAAGCCCATGGTAGGTTGCCAATTAATGTGTAAGTAAAGGGGGAAAAGTAGTATAACTTAGTTCAGGTCCAGAGATCTCAGGCCAGGAGAGCTGCTGGTGTAAGTTCCAGTCCGAATCTGTTAAGTCCGAGAACCAGGAGAGTCAATATTTGAGGGCAGAAAAAGAGGGATGTCCCAGTGCAACCAAAAACAGCAAATCTGCCCCTCCCCTTCCTTTTTGTCCCATTCAGTTCCTCAACGAATTGGGTGATGCCCACCCCTAGCTGGTGATGTGGATCTTCTTTATTCATCTACTGATCCATATGCAACACTCTTTCTGAAACACCCTCTCAGACACACTCAGAAAAAATGTTTTACCACCACCTTGGGCATCCCTTAGTCCAGTCAAGTGACACATCAAATTAGCCATCATAACTGATGTCAATGGAATCTCAGGACCATTTCCTCTTCTGATGTAGGCAGTCCTCTCTGCTGCCATTGGCCTGAAGACTATGCCTTTATCTGGTTTTGGATGATGAGATTAGCTGCAACTGTTCATGCTGTTAGGCTTGTGAGTGGAAAATGGCCAAGCTTCCTTTTTATTACTCATGCATTTGTCATAAGTTTTATATAACAACAACAACAAAAAAGCTAGCTGCAGGACTCAGGGACGATGCATCCAATAAGGAAGGTCTTGGCAGCCAGTCCTGTGTGTGTGTGTTGCGAGGTGAAGGAGGGGGCAGAAGAAAAACAGGCTGGCTCTTCTTGGGCAAAATCGTCTAACTTCTGTTCTCATTTCACCATCGATGTGCAGCTTGCTGCATGGCCTCCTGTGTCAGGTCGGCTGCCAGCTTTAAACACCAGCTTTAATTAATTTAGCCAGAGATTTACAAGAAGAAAAATGAAAGAGAACTAAGCCAAGTGCTTAACTTTAATTCAAAACGAATTACCTGATTTCTTTTAAGGAAAAGCTCCTTAAGCTTCACAGAAGCATTGGCAGCTTTTTCTATTTTCAAAGAACATCTTAATATGTGGTTATTTCCATGTGACTTTTAGAAGCTACAGTTCCTTCAGTGTGAGCCTAAAAAGCTTGCATGAGGACTTTTTTGTTTTTAACTGCTGTGGAGATAGGAAGTGCTTCTTGGAAACACCAAAAACCCCTGTTCTGAGAAAGTGTTGCTTTAGGGCTGATGGAGCATGTTTTAAATTCTGTGTATGAGATGCTGGAATGCATTCAGATTAGAATCTACCATGGCAACCCAAAGAGATGGGCTGAAAGGTCCCTATCCAGTTTGCTCTGAGATGATCTGGAGGTACTTTGCTAGTTGTGGCATATAAAACTTGCTTGAGATACTTGTTGAACTGTAGATCACTTGGTCGCACTCCAGGAGCTCTGATAGAGTACGTAAGCAAGGGCTTCCCAGATGGCACTAGAGGTAAAGAACCCACCTGCCAATGCAGGAGACTTAAGAGATGCTGGCTAAATCCTTGGGTCAGGAAGATCCCTTGCAGGAGGGCATGGCAACCCACTACAGTATTCTTATGTGACGAATCCCATGGACAAAGGAGCCTTGTGGGCTACAGTCCATGGACCAGAAAAGTAAGACATGAAGCAACTTAGCATGTGCAGTGTAAATGAGGAAGCCCCCAAATTTTCATTTTTCAATATGTCAGAGCTTCATGATATGATGTATTTTAGAAACATTGCTCTTGGAGGTTAAAAGAAAATAATATGATACAATCCTTAGTGTGTTTAAATGTAGTAAGTGTATTACTAAACCTGCCTTCTAAATGGCCCCCAGTCAGGCAACTTCTTCTCAACAAGTGGACTTTGTCTTTCTTCTACTTAAGACCTTCAATCACTCCCAATATAATTCAAGATTCCTTTCAAATGTCTTTCCTTTTCATTGTCCAGAAGAATGACAATATTGTCACCTTGTTTATTTAACTTATATTCAGAGTACATCATGTGAAATACCGAGCTGGATGAAGCACAAGGTAGAATCAAGATTGCCAGGAGAAATATCAATAACCTCAGATACACAGATGACACCACCCTTATGGCAGAAAGTGAAGAAGAACTAAAAAGCCTCTTAATGAAAGTGAAAAAGGAGAGTGAAAAATTTTACTTAAAGCTCAACATTCAAAAAACCAAGATCATGGCATCTGGTCCCATCACTTCATGGCAAATAGATGGGGAAACAGTGGAAACAGTGACAGACTTTATTTTGGGGGACTCCAAAATCACTTCAGATGGTGACTGCAGCCATGAAATTTAAAGCCGCTTGCTCCTTGGAAGAAAAGCTATGACCATCCTAGACAGCATGTTAAAAAGCAGAGACATTACTTTGCCGACAAAGGTCCATCTAGTCAAAACTATAGTTTTTCCAATAGTCATGTTTGGATGTGAAAGTTGGACCATAAGGAAAGCTGAGTGTGGAAGAATTTATGCTTTTGAACTGTAGTGTTGGAGAAGACTCTTGAGAGTTCCTTGGACTGAAAGGAGATCAAACCAGTCAATCCTAATGGAAATCAGTCCTAAATATTCATTCAAAGGGCTGATGCTGAAGCTGAAACTCCAATACTTTGGCCACCTGATGTGAAGAACTGACTCATTGGAAAAGAACCTGATGCTGGGAAAGACTGAAGGCAGGAGGAGAAGGGGATGACAGAGGATGAGATGGTTGGATGGCATCACCGACTCGATGATGAGTTTGAGTAAGCCTGGCATGCTGCAGTCCATGGGGTCACAAAGAGTCAGACACGACTGAGCAACTGAACTGAAGTGAAATGTCCAGAACACTGCTTTATAAATAGAATGTGTTAAATCTGCAGATTACTGGCTACACTGAATCATATTTCCAGAACCTGGCCAAGAAACTTCCCTAGTAAATTCCCTAGGTGATTTTGATGTATATCAAAGTTTCTATTTGAGATTTTCTCTAGTCTGTTTCCACAATTGATTGCATGCCTTTTCTGTAGCAACCACACTAATTAGCTTAACATATCTTCAATATCTCAGACTGTTTCAAGTCTTCTGGGATGTCCCACCATATCTCCCAACCAGGTAACTCTTCATGTCATTCACAAACTTAGCTGAGGCCCCATAACCTCCAGGAAGACTTTTATGCCTCTCCAGTCTGAAACCCATGCATCTCTTCTGTGTTTTCATAGCACCCTCTAAATATCTCCAGCTGAAACTTATCCTGTTGGATAGACATCGTCAGTTTACCCAGAATTCCTTGAGATCCCAGAGCATATATCATTTACATGTATCTGCTGCTGCTGCTAAGTCGCTTCAGTCATGTCCGACTCTGTGTGACCCCATAGATGGCAGCCCACTAGGCTCCTCTGTCCCTGGGATTCTCCAGGCAAGAACACTGGAGTGGGTTGCCATGTCCTTCTCCAATGTATGAAAGTGAAGAATGAAAGCGAAGTCGCTCATCATGTCCGACTCTTAGCGACCCCATGGACTGCAGCCTACCAGGCTCCTCCACCCATGGGATTTTCCAGGCAAGGGTACTGGAGTGGGTCGCCATTGCCTTCTCCAACATATATCTGAATCACCAGTAATCAACACAGAGATTGTATGCATATGCAAGTGTTTAGTTTAATGGCTGTGAAATGAAAGAACTATAACTATAATGCAGAACAGTAGACCAATAGCTGTATATAGAAAGATGTGATTTTACATATAAAAATTATTCTTGACTAGAAAAGTATTTTAATGGGATGGAATTGATTGGAAATGATTATTTGAAAGGAGCCTGACCTTGACCAAAGTATATCATGATAAGAAAAGGACCAATTGGCATAATCAGTGGGAGGAAAGTTGAGGAGTCTAGCATGTGGATATCCGCAGAAGAGCTAAGTTTAAATAAAGTAGAGAGGTCAGAATTTGGAGCAGAGAGTCAAAGGTCTAGAAGAAGACTTTATTTAGACCATGGATGCTGAGGATGCTGGTTTGCTTTAGAAGTCTTAGATTCTGCTCTGAGAATGTCATCTGAAGATTAGCCTTATCTGTGCAGCCTTAGCTCACAGGGTACTTCACATGAACTGTATGATTCCTGGGCAGAAATCAGTGACAATGATCTATTATCCTATAAATCTTTCCTTTTCCTCTTGCTCACCTTGAGGCAACTCAGCTCCATGATTTATAGCTGCTTTTTCTCTAGAATGTCAAGGAAAGATGTCAGACTATGAGAATTTCAGTTTGTTTATACTGTAAAGAAAGCAATTATCTTGTTCAGAAGAATGAGAGAGGGATTGAAAGACAGATGGATAGAAGAGGCAGAGATAAAAGTACTGAGAGAAAGAGAAGTTTAACAGACTCTCGGCAGTATTTATTTTAAACCTGTTTATTTCTTAAAGAAAATTACAGGTTCGTGTCTTTCACTTTTCACTGAGAAACCCAAAACTTCGCAATGAGAAGTTTTGAGAGGGAAAGAGTAGATTTTAAAGAAAGAAAAGTATAGCAAAGATGGTCAAGTAAATTAGTAAGTGAATCCATAATTTAAAGGTGGATTTTTCCCCACATTTCTAATTTCTTCTGTAGATCCATGGTAACATTCTGCATCTTTGTGAACCAACTTAAACTGCATGATTTCTTTTGCCACCCCCTCAAATTCTTCATATCATTGTTTCTGCCTTATCACTAGGATTTCTTTTGCCAGGATCTCTCAATCAAAGCTCTCCATCAGACCACTTATGGATCATACCATTCTAAGCAGCACTGATTATTTGGACGTAACCTTACTTTTGGGCTTCCCAGGTGGCTCAGTGGTAAAGAATTGGCCTCCCAATGCAGGAGACATGGGTTCAATCCCTGGATTGGGAAGATCCCTTGGAGAAGGAAATGGCAACCCACTCTAGTATTCTTGCCTGGGAAATCCCATGGACAGAGGAGCCTGGGGTCACAAAAGAGTCAGAAATGATTTAGCGACTAAATAGCAACACTAAACAGCAACCTTATTTTTAGATTAGATATAGCAAAACTGAGATTTTTGAAGGTCATAAATGTTGAATTTCATGATAATCAGAAAAATAAGAAAAAAAATGAGATATCAACTAGCTTTAGCAAATAATCCTTGAAATTCTGCAGGGCTGGATAGAAGACCATCTGGCTTGTAGAAAAGACTTACAATAGGTAATGGGTTAATATTCCTTTTCAAGCCTTCTATATCTTGATTCCAATCTGTCATTCCTCTGTTCATCCAGATCTTGAAATCAATTTTGGTGTTCTGTTAACCTACCCAATTTGTCACTCACCTTTGTTGCTTTCAGCCTCTCCAAAGCTGTTCAATTCAAGTCTCTCCTGTTCCCTTTAGACTTTCATTAAGATCGATGAAGATGCCTTTTGACAGTTCTCCATGCCCTCTATTCCTCTGCCTCCACTTTTTTTTCCCACACTTCCTAGACTTATATTTATTAATATAAAAGTATGATTATGCTATAGCTTTTAGTGTTTTCCCACAATAAGCCATTTTCATGGTCTTAAGTTTTAGTCTTGAGGATCTAGTCTTTGTACCTACCCAGCCTCAAGTTTCTTTTTCCTCCTTATCACATACCCTCCTCTTTGTGGCCAGAACTACCTACAGATCTTAGACTGTCACAGGCTCTCTGTCTGCAACATTGCCCTCATGCTGTACAATTATTTGCAATGTGCAAGTCAATCCTCATTTGGCCAACGCCTAGGCATCCTGCAGGATTTAGCTCCTCCAGGAATCCTTTAGGTAACACCACCTTTGATTGGCTTTCATCTGTGCTCCAAGGGTACCCTGAGCTAAGAATATTCAGAAATTATCACATCAAACTAGAGTTGTCTTTTGTCTGCTTCCTTTACTGTCTCCAAGTTCCTTACAGGCCTGTCTTTTGCCTCTGTATGCCCTGTGTCTAATAAAATGACTCGCCCGTTTGTAGTGTGTTGCCTAGAATCCTTCCTTTCAGAAATCACGTAGGTATCATTTTATATGATTCTGGGATGTCTGATCTTGGGCCCTTTAAATTTAGTGATGGACATAAGACCAGGCCAGGTTGATCAGTTGCTTCCCTAAGACTGTTATGAGACGGCTTTGGGAAAGACATGCTCCTCTTCTAGACTCTAAAGCTTTAAGGACATCTAAGCTGAACCTCTGGTGGGTATTTTCCCCTTTTAAATGGAGAAAACCATCTTTAAGAAGACAATGAGGCCCATACTCCAAAAGAAATAGAACCTGCAATCACAGGAGTTGAGAGAAACAGAAGGAGACATAGAGCATTTGAGCTTTTTATTCAAGACCCTGTATGGAGGCATAGATGAGATTATCCCATATCCCCATTGTTCTCAGTTGTATAAGCAAATAAACACTTCAAATACTGTAGGTAGAAAACAAATGAAGAAATCTATTAATTTTTATAGAATGGATGAATTAAACTATCTTTCATAAGGTGAAGGGAGGGGAAAGATAGAGAGGGTTAAGAAAGATTAGGGCATCAGAAGGCATATGGTAGTCAATTAGGATAGAATCCATACCCTAGGATAGCTTCTAATACAGGCAGAAAGATGGTGCACACACAGAGGGAAAGGACATGCATAAATCAGTGGCTTATGGACTGAGGATTTATTGCTGAAGAGACCCAGAGCAATCTGTGCGGCATGAGGTTCTGGGCATGAGGTTCAGTGCTTACAAACTGACAAGTCAATCATTCTCCTGAAAAAGGGAAAATTAGGATTTAGCATCATAAAATGCATTTGGTTAATTTATCTCATAGTTTCATTTATTGCATGCACCTAATTTAGGGTTGAATTCGTAACATCTCTGTAGAAGTGTATCCTGACAGATACATATTCAGAGTTGCACTTTTGGTCAAAGAACAAAAGGATGCAACCCACCAGGAATGGGCTCAGAATGCAGTGAGCGTAACCAGGTCCCATTTGTCACGGTGAGGAAAACGTTGTAAAAAGGAGCACAGACATTACACTCAGAAGGTAACTTCCGTTTCTGACCCTCTGTGACTGAAAACAGCTGAAGGAAGGCCCTAGCCGCAATGCAAGGGACAGCACCAGCCACGGGAACTGTGTCCTCTGTCTGCCCTCCACGCGGCAGTTCTGGGAATTCGTCTTCACTTCCTAACTCTGTCAGCTTAGATTTTGTACACACAGAGGGTAGGAAAACCCTTTTCCCCCTTTAATAAAGCTGACGCTAGATAATGCAAATGAGTTGGTTCTAGCAGATTCTTACTCCGCATGTGGAAGTCAGTTTCTATCTTAGGACGACAATGTGAAATGTGCTTACAAATCACATCAGTTAGTTCAGTCGCTCAGTCGTGTCTGACTCTTTGCGACCCCATGAATCGCAGCACGCCAGGCCTCCCTGTCCATCACCAACTCCCAGAGTTCACTCAGACTCGCGTCCATCGAGTCAGTGATGCCAACCAGCCATCTCATCCTCTGTCGTCCCCTTCTCCTCCTGTCCCCAATCCCTCCCAGCATCAGAGTCTTTTCCAATGAGTCAACTCTTCGCATGAGATGGCCAAAGTACTGGAGTTTCAGCTTCAGCATCATTCCTTCCAAAGAAATCCCAGGGCTGATCTCCTTCAGAATGGACTGGTTGGATCGCCTTGCAAGGGACTTGCAAGAGTCTTCTCCAACACCACATTTCAAAAGCATCGATTCTTCAGCGCTCAGCCTTCTTCACAGTCCAACTCTCACACCCATACATGACCAATGGAAAAACCATAGCCTTGACTAGACGGACCTTTGTTGGCTAAGTAATGTCTCTGCTTTTGAAAATGCTATCTAGGTTGGTCATAACTTTTCTTCCAAGGAGTAAGCGTCTTTTAATTTCATGGCTGCAGTCACCATCTGCAGTGATTTTGGAGCCCCAAAAAATAAAGTCTGACACTGTTTTCACTGTTTCCCCACCTAATAGGGATACTAATCCTAACCATGATTCACTTGGTTACCGAACTAGTTACATGACTAGCAGAAATACGTATCTTTTCCACTAAGAACTAATCATGCAAAAAGGGGGTATCTCTGAGGGACTAAAAAAAAAAAAAGGATAGTTCCATAGGTAAAGAGCAAGTTAATTCATTTTTAAAAATCATAAAATCTTCCATCATCAGCTTGAAAAACATAGGAATATGAGCATTTGTTTGTTAAAAGGGAAAAGCAATAAGTGAATTTTTCTAATGTATGATCGGTTGATCTAATGAGGAAGAAGAGGGTCCTGAAACAGAAAAGATATTTGAAATTTGTCCAAGTTTAAGTGACAAAGGTATAGCCATTCCCTTCTCCAGGAGATCTTCCCAACCCAGGGATGGAACCTGGGTCCTCGGTATCTCCTGCATCACAGGCAGATTCTTTACTATCTGAGCCACCAAGGAAGGTCCCATTAAGTACCTGATGCTTGTCTAATATCACTCATTTCCTGGGGGAGAAAAACAAGCCAAGAGTAACAACCACTACTCCACAGATAAAGTAAAAATAAACAAAATTTTAGCATACAAAGAGAGCAAGTATTTTATTTTCAAACATATTTTAATTTTTCCCTAAATTTAAAAGCTGTAAATATTTATTATTTTCATATTTTCAAGGGAGAAAAACAAAATGTTTTCCCATTTGCTAGAATATTCTACAATATATACAGTTGTGAAGATAAAGTTATTTTCTCATCAGGCAATCCTTGTGTCTTTTAGAATTTTTAGGATCTTAGCATGAAAGACTCATTTCATTATTAGCATCCATGGGTGTAAATGGTTTCACACAGTTGTCTGTCACCCAAATGATAGAATTTTGAGAACTGCAATGTTGATATCTGTCTTGTAAACTGAAGGTAATGATGGGGGTCTCTTGTGATGGTAAAAAGGCCCCTACCACTCTCCAAACAGCACCAATTCAGATCTTTTCAAATTCTTTCTCTAATGAGGTACTGATCATTTAACTTGCAATTTGTTCTTCACAAAAATCTCTTTATTTTACAGATGTTTGAAGAGCTCTATGTCATCCTCCTTCAGGGAAATAAGGTTTGGAAATTTACTACTAAGTGTAGATGAAAAACTCTTGGAGATTTTACTTTGGGATATACTAGTGCTTGGAAGGCCAAGTCTGTCTTGGCAGTGGCTGCATTTAGTAAAGCTTCACTTTTTCCAGAAGGTGACTGTGCTCTGAAGGAGGCATTAGACAAAATATTTTTATAGCATCACAGTGTGCATGTATTCCTCATACACTGGTCCCTTCCTATCTGCCACCAAGATAACACAAGATCTGAACCCCACCCTACTGATATTATCTGTTACTCCTCCCTATGAGACTTCCCTCGCAGCTCAGTTGGTAAAGAATCCACCTGCAATGCAGGAGACCTGGGTTCAATTCCTGGGTTGGGAAGATCCCCTGGAGAAGGAAATGGGAACCCACTTCAGTATTCCTGCCTGGGAAATCCCATGGACAGAGGAGCATGGCGTCTGCCCTTGGGGTCTCAAGAGTCAGACACGACTTAGCGACCAAACCACCACTACCACCTCCCTACCTGGAGGAGGGCATGGCATCCCACTCCAGTGTTCTTGCCTGGAGAATCCCCATGAACAGAGGAGCCTGGAAGGCTACAATCCATGGAGACTGGCAGGCTACAGTCCATGGGGTTGCAAAGAGTTGGACAAGACTGAATAACTAAGCACAGCAGAGCCCCACCTCCCCATGAAGATTTCTTTCTATTCACTGTTTTATTAACATGTGAACACCACCACCAATCCTGTCATTTCCAAGCCATGGAGATCTGCCTTGCTTTCCAAAGAGTTCAACATGTGTTAGATGAATGCTAAAACAACCAGAAAATATTTCAAAGCTTTGTGTGTGTAGTATATGTGCATGGAGCATGTATGTGTGTGTATGTGGGGGGGGGGGGCTGCTTCAATTCTCTCTGCCATTTAAGTCATTGCAACCTTTGAATGACAGCTAGAAGTGCGACAGAGAACCCTTGCTTGGAGTAAGAGCTGAATTACATTACTTTGTGGGTAGAGTTACAAGGCACAGGTCAATCATTGGAAATCACTGCAAGGTATAATTTTTAGGTGCGTACACATAAGTATACATTGTTTAGCACTGCAGCCAGTTGGCATTGTACCCTTGTTCCATTCGTATGTGTGTTTTGCTCTGTAGGAAACCTGGAGGACAAAACATTACCGCTAATTTGTTAACATTATTGTGATTTGTGCTGCAATATATAGTGTGAGAGCAAACTTCAGTGTTGAAGAAAATTCATCATTTGTACAACAGGTGTTTTAATAACAAGAGGTGCTCAAGTTTAAATGCCCAGAGCCATAAGCTGAAGGTAAATCCTTATCTCTGATGTGGGCATAGCCTCTCCCTCACCACATAAATGACCACTCACTGTGTCCACAGCTGCTTCTCTATTCATGGCCACTTCAACCCAATGAGGGACTGTGTGGCTGGATTATCTATCAAAAAATCCCTAACTGTTTTTTTAAGATGTTGTCTTTATGAATAATCCCAATAAATATGCCTTAATAATTAATTTTCAGCCATTTAACATAAAAAGATATCATTAAAATTAAATTAGATGTCTAGCCTCAGATCTTAATGGAGCTTATTACCCCCCAAATGCAAAATCCACTTTCAATTAGAACTCTTTGCAGCTATAAATGTGATAATAATTGCACCACCAACCCACTTATACTCCTCTCCGATCATCCTGAACATGTCTCTCATCTTGGCACTGTAGGAAGTCTTTGTGTTGGCAGGATATTAGCGAAGCGTGCTGTAGTTAGCACTAATTAATTCATGTTGGTCTCTTCACAATATAATGAAACAAAATTAAACCTGTATTTTGTTCGTTTGGTTCATAGTTTCCAAATGAGACACCCAATGGAGACTTTGTGAAGGGCATGCAAACTCTGCATAGTTAGTTCTTTGTAGCTTCTCTAATTTTTCCAAAGGGAAAACTCTAAATACCATGCCCAAAGCAGTGGTAATGATTATATAACAAAAACAGAATGAATTGTCAGAGTGGCTAAGATTTTTCAGAACCTATTTCTAGCGATGAATTTAGAACTAGGCAGTAGTTTCTCCTTAGACTGACATTTAAGGAATTAAATTAAAGCACACAAATTCTTCAACGATTATGTCTTTGTATAATGTGGACTTCACTTGGAAAATGGAATAATTATTCAAGTAATTTAAAAATCAGACTTTTATTGTGAGAATTTGCAAAATTCATATACATTTGGACATCATGAAGGCAGTATTTGCCATTTTTATTTGCTTCGTTTTTCATTTTTATTTGGTTAAGGGAGAACTTTCTTGATTATAATTTCATAGATTTACATACACATTAGATCCTGCAAAATGTGGTCAAAAGACAAGTTAAAGTAGATTATTTTTCCCGGTTTATTTTTACCAAGCATAATTGTATATATAGTTTGGAAACTGCTCTGTAATATTTCCCAAGTCACTTCCTGGCTATATTTTTCTGATTTTTCTCATTAAAAATGAGCATGTTGATCATGTGATCTCTTAATGCTAAAGTTCAAAATTATATAATTTAAAATGCAGCCAAATAATAAACAGCCAAAATTTTATTCAGAGGAAAATTCATAATCCTATAGGTTTAGCACTTGTTACTAAAAGGCATAAAAATTGCTAATATTTATATCACATTTATTGTGCACTGATAAGAAATTTCTGATTTTATACAGAAATTCCTTTAGACAAGGAGAGTAGGCTGGTTTCTTAAACCACAGGCCCAAGTGCAATGCCCAGACAGTGAATCAAGAAGAAAGGAAAAGGTGGATGATGGACTATCATCTGAGATGGTTGGAAATAGCCAGATTTAAGCAAATAGTGCTGATTTTGAGGCCTTGTCCCTGGACAACTGTCAAAAACTTGTATATAAGATAATTTTTGCAATCAAAAGTCTTTACAATATAACCACAATAGTGTATAAACACTATTTTCCAGGAATAAGGATGTGTGAGATTCATATTGTGTAGAGAGTTCAGAATATTATTGGGTATTGCCTATCACCTCCAGTCAAGCACAATCCTCTATATTTTTTATAATGAGTCCACTGTCTTATTCAGTGTAATGACATTACTGCCTTCCCATGACTAATGTAGGAAGTCACATTATTTTTACTTCTTCTTTTTCTCTAATTTCTCACATCTCATCACTCACCAAGAGCTTTTGTTTGTATAGACATTTTAACTTCTAAATCATTTTTATGACAACTTCTATCCAGTTTTGGTCTCAAAACTTTTCTGTCAGATAAGAGATCAGTATTGGTATTGTTAAATATTTAATTGCTGATGAATAAAAATAAGACTCTAAAATGTAGTGATTTGTGTCATACCACATTTGATATCAGATAAGAAATTTGGATTCAGGCTGCAAACTCCTTATGCATGACCTGAAAAGGTTCCTAATGCTTTTTATTTCTCCCATCTGCTAACCTACAATTGCTAGTTTTCCTGGGACTCTATTAAGAACTTCAGACAATCTGAGAATAGGAACAAGTATAAGACCATAAGTAATTCAAAACAAAAATAAAACCAAACCATAAAATAAGATGAAAGAAGGCAAATATAGACCTAAGCTTATCTAGGAAGTTTTAATGCTTAAAATATTGAATATTATATCGTTTTTATCTTTTCCTCATTTATTTTATATTCCTGTTTTACTGGTGCTATAAGATCAGGGTTCATCTTTCTATCAATTACCAATACATTGGTATACTGTCCCTTTGCACTTGAAGAAAGAGTGATATATATATATTTACATATATATATATACACACATGTATGTCTTCTCAGGTGGCACAGTGATAAAGAATTCACCTGCCAAAGAAGGAGATGCAAGAGATGTGGGTTTGATTTCCTGGGTTGAAAAGATCCCCTGGAGTAGGAAATGGCAACCCACTCCAGTATTCTTGCCTGGAAAATTCCATGGACAGAGAAGCTTGGTGGGCTACAGTTCATTGGTTTGCAAAGAACCACGCATGACTGAACACACACACAATACATATTAATACCTAATTATTTTATATATTATATGTGTGTATGTAAGACGTTTTTACACATATGAACTCCTTTGATATCTTCTGTATTTCTCTCTGACTCTGTCTCTCTTCCCCCTTCTCACACATAAACACAAAAACAGCATGCAATTTACCAGTATGTTTTATCAAATTCTCAGGTGGCATTTTCAAAGCCACTGAATTCCTTTATCATCACTTGTCATATATGTTTAGAAAAAGTCTTAAGTCCCTAGAGAAAGAAGTCTTAGACAGCTGGATTTTCCTAAACAGAGAAGTTCTGTTGGAGATTGGTCCAATTCAATGTTTGTACTGTACAATCTCCAAGAACTTAATTTTCACTTAGAGATAGAAAAGGTTTGGAAATTCCAGTCTCAGTTGCTTCATCAAGTGAGTGTGTGTGTGCTAAGTTGCTTCAGTCAACTCTTTGCAACCGTATGGACTGTAGCCTGTCAGGCTCCTCCACTCATGTGGTTCTCCCAGCAAGAATACTGGAGCGGGTTGCCATTTCCTCCTCCAAGGATCTTCCTGACCCAGGGATCAAACCCTTGTCTCTTGCCTCTCCTGCCTTGCCAGGCAGGTTCTTTACCACTAGTGCCTCCTGGAAAGCTTCATCAAGTAGTTGCTGTTAATTTCCAGAGGGAAGGTTAGAAGTAATTTCCAAAATTCAGCAGCTCTTTACTGAATGTCTTGGGTAGCCAGTACTGTGCTGAACATGTTGGTGGATAATGAAACAGGCAAGAACTCTTTTGGACTTACAGTACAGTCATGGAAACCAGATTTCAAGCAAAATGAAAACAGTAGAAAGCAATGAGAAATAAAAAATGATAATCATCAAGAAATAAAAAATGATAATAAATTTTAATTATGTTGACTATTTTACTAATATTAATTCAGAGAAAGAAGATGGTAGTGATTATAGTTAGTAATCAAGGAATCCCTCCAGAAGGACTTTTACAAAGGCAGCCACGCTCACTCGTGTTCCTACACAGTATACTGTGATTATAATAAACCGGGCATTTTAAATCGTCTATTTGTGCATGTTACTGTGCACACTGAATTTGATCACCATCATTATTACCTACCCACATAAACCAAATACCAATGGAAAAATATATCACAATCATCAAATAAAGAATCTGTAAAATTATGGCCTCTAGGTCAAGTGATGTTCCTTGAACCTTCAGACTAAATGGTTTTCATGATCCATAAAGGCCAACTCCTTTATGGGAGCATACTCCTGTATGGCCAGCGAGTGTGCCCGTCTCCCTGGTAGGGGACCAGCTTATTACCATTGCTCAGATTTCCATTTACTCTCTGAAGCAGAAGAAGTACAGATGATCAGGGCTGGCTACTTCTCAGAGAGTGGATTCTATCTCCCCTGATGTCTCTAGCAGCTTGATGAACTGAGAAGATGCTTGAATAGGAGTGTGGGAAACCAATTACATGAGAAACTAATTCAATGCTATTCTATTTGATGAAACTGGCTTCACTTATCTATGGAACTCATCTCAGATGTGGAAACAGGAATTGGTCAATTCTGCCATCTTCAAATAGATGTAAAGTTATTTCATGAAACCAAGTAAAAGAAAGTAGAAGGTTGTGGTGCTGGCCAAATGCTCCAGGACCTGGATTCCAAGTGCCTTTGGTTTTCACTGTGTGGTTAATCTAAATAGGAGGTCGTTTATCACCTGAGAACTTACTAGAAGTACAGAAGTTTAGATTCTACTTCACCTCTACTGAAACAGAATTTGCATTTTACAAAATCCTCAAGGATATTGTATGCATGCTTAGGTTTCAGAAGCCCTGCACTAGTGAACATCTAAACCAATGCCTTCATGAACGTACTATCTAGTATGGAATATGAACAAGAAAAAGAGTTATAAGAATACTCATAACAATAGCTGACATTTCTTGAAGGTGAAGGTGAAGTCACTCAGTCGTGTCCGACTCTTTGTGACCCCATGGACTGCAACCTACTAGGCTTCTCTGTCCATGGGATTCTCCAGGCAAGAATACTGGAGTGGATTGCCATTTCCTTCTCCAGGGGATCTTCCCGACCCAGGGATCGAACCCGTGTCCCCCGCATTGGAGGCAGACGCTTTAACCTCTGAGCCACCAGGGAAGCCTGGTGGCAATGATTTCTTGAGCAATGATTAATTATCAGGCATTTTTCTAAGGGTTAAATTTTTGCTCATTATGTTAACTTGTTTATCCTTTATTTTAAACTAATGGTATAGTACTATCATTCTCATTTTACAGGTAAAGAAATTGAGGCACAGTAATTATATTTTAACCAGAGGTAGGGTTAGTAGCAAATGATGATGTCGAGGTTAAAATTGAGGATTATTAGGTACATAGTGACCTCCTGAGGCTTCCCTGGTGGCTCAGAGGTTAAAGCGTCTGCCTCCAATGCGGGGGACACGGGTTCGATCCCTGGGTCGGGAAGATACCCTGGAGAAGGAAATGGCAATCCACTCCAGTATTCTTGCCTGGAGAATCCCATGGACAGAGAAGCCTAGTAGGTTGCAGTCCATGGGGTCACAAAGAGTCGGACACGACTGAGCGACTTCACCTTCACCTTCACCAGTGACCTCCTGAACTCCTACATTCTATTAATAATTTCCTAGAGAACAAAATCAGGCCTTTGACTGAAAGAACAAATAACTCAGGCTTCCCAGAGAGGTAATGAGTAAGGTGAGATACAGGAAGGAGGAATAATTAGCCAAAGCAGCAGTGTCCATGTGACAGGAACCAGTCCTTCCTTTGTTCTACTGACTCAGTTGACCAGTTCCAAAGTCTGTCCCTTAGCCAGGCCAATGTCATTTCTCTTGCATCTTCTCTTTCATCCTCTCTACTTGTGAGCTTTCAATTTTACCCTGGCAATATTTACACCTCTGAATGAAAGAACCCTTTCAACTTAAATGTTGGCCCGACAAGGCACGTCTCTAGACAAGGATCAATGAAATGTACTCACTGCTTCTCAGATTAACATGCTTTCCTTGTGAGATCTGCCTTTTTTGGAGTAATCAATAGCTTGTTCAAAAAGGAATAAACACATTTTATATTAGCACTCCCAAAAGGAATGTTTCCGAATGAGGGAACTGAATAAAAGCTGTTTGCTGGGATCAGATCCTGGGTCACAATGGCTCAGAGGCCTTTCTTTTACACTCTGGCCTTTCCTTTAACAAGTCTGATGCGCCTCAGCCTCTTCTGATTACAATAATTGAAATTGATCTTGCTTTAAAAATGAATGATTCCTACAGACATGTGAGAATTGTCCTCAAAATAATTCGGTTATTATGGGAAGGCTACGTTTCTCTATTTACCTTCTCCCCTCCAGATCAGAGGAACTCTAAAATGTGCTCACCCAATCCCTGTCTTTCTCTTTCAGTATGTTACATTGAGTTTAATGTCCTTCAGAACTTGAGGTATGCAGAACATACCAGGCACATAATCGTACTCAGTGAATGAAAGCTTGTGCTCATCCTCATGCAGCCCAATAGAACACTCAGCCTTGGTTATCCATGCCAGCCTAAAGGGTAAACCATCTCCAAGTGATCCTTGATTTGCACTGCAACGTGTTAATGTTTTTGTTGTCATTACTGTTGTTGGTTCACTTTGTGAATAAAGTTTTCTGTCTTAGAATATAGGCCTATATCCAGGCTCCAAATCCTAATAAAATAGGAAACTGACCTGACAATAAAGATTGGTAAGTTATTTCATATTAGCAGGGAACTAATTTGTCAGTAAATAGGACAATGGATTATCAAATTATAAATACAGTAATTTCTAACTCATAACATAATCTAGAATTATTTTTAAAAGTTAAAAATGAAGCCTCAAATGAACCAGAATAATAAAATACAGATAGCATTTATCTGATTTCTGGGTAGGGAAGATTTTAAAAATAATGTATGCTAAGGGAAGGTATGCGAAGGTAAGGCTAAGACAGATCTTCAGAAAGCCAGACCTACCTCCTACTGACTGTACAACATTTGGAGTAACTGTTTAATCTTTGTAATCTTAGTTTTGGAATTAGTAAGATGGGTGCTATAATAATATTTACTTCTTGTATCTCTTTTTTTTTAAATTGACCTACAGTTGATTTATAATGTTGTGCTGGTTTCTAACATACAGCAAAGTGATTCAGATACACATCCACATATATTCTTTTCTATCATGATTTATCACAGGATACTGAATATAGTTGCCTGTGCTCCAGAGTAGGACTCTGCTGTCCACCCATCCTGTGCGTAACATTAGCATCTGCTAATCACAAACTCCCAGTCTATCCCTCCACCCCTGCCCCCCAGAGCCCCCTTGGCAAGGACAAGTCTATTCTCTATGTGTGTGAGTCTGTTTCTATTTTGTAGATCAGTTCATTTGTTCTATTTTAGATTCCATATATAAGTGATACCATGCGGGATTTGTCTTTATCTCTCTGACTTAGTATGATAATCTCCAGGTCCATCCATGTTGCTGCAAATGGCATTATTTCATTGTTGTTTTATGTCTGAGTGATAGTCCATTGTGTGTATATATATCTGTTGTATAAAAATCTTCTTGATCCCTTCATCTGTTGATAAACATTTAGGTTGTTTCCATGTCTTTGCTGTTGTGAGTAGTGCTGCTATAAACATTGGGATGCATTTACTTTGTATATATATACTTTTTCAATTATATCCCAATGAGATTTATTTATTTATTTTTTATTTTTTTAGGGGTAGAGATTTTATTTATTTATTTATTTGAATCCACCACGGGTGTAAAAAGTAAAGCATGTAAACAATTTGGTACATTACCCCACATATAGTAAATGTAAATAAATATCACTGTCCCATCTCATTTTTTAAAATGATTATATGTCAGTTTATCTAAAATTACTAACAATAATTCAAATAATTCAAGAATAACTCAAAAGCAAATGTCAGCTAGGCATGGCATTTGCTTTTGAAATGCAATCAATCAAAATTTACATGAAAGGCAAAGGGTTAATATCCTTACCCTCCAATATCTCTTACAAACAAGAGAAATATACTCTGATTAAAAATGAACACCATCCATCACAGATAATTCATAAATAACAAACCAAAACCTGCATATACTAGCCAATGATTGTATGTAAATACAGTCAACCTTATAGGTAATCAGGCAAATACAAATCATATAACAGGTTCAGCTATAACATTGAAAAAGCCCTAGTTAAGTGTATGAAGTAGCAAGCAATCCTATGGTGTGTGGAAAGGACTATAGGGTACATACTTTTCCAGGGTAATTTGCCAAGATACGTCAAAATTCCTAAAAATGTTCATACCCTTTAACCCCTGCAATACTCCAGCTAGGAATTAATCATAAAGAAATCATCAGAGATGTGTCCAAATGCTTAAGACACTTAGATAATGTTTATCTAAGATAGTTCTTAACTGTGAAAATGTTGAAACAACCTAAATGTTCAATAATAGGGTATCAGTCATTAAGTCATACTATATTTTGTTGTTTCAATAAGCTATATCTATATGAAAAATAATTTTATAAATAATTTTAGTAGAGTAGAAAAAATAGTATTTAGTCAGTTCTGAAAGGTTATAAAATGGTACAGAAAACATCATACCATTACTTAAGTATAAAGAAAGTATATGTAACATGTTACCAGTTTGGTTTTACTGAAGTACACAAATATGTTTATAATGAGATATAGTAAACTTACAGATCATTTTTCAATGCATATGCCTTGCATTTTTTCTTTTTATGCCTTAAGTTTTTATACTTTCCAAATTTTACTCAATAGTCTTTTTAATCAAAATATAAGCCTGAAGGTTATAGCATAAGCATGTTGCCCTAGAGAAGCTTCATGCAGATAAGAGAGGACTGTGCATAATCTTACAGTGGGAGAACCGTTATCTGGAATGAAATTTAGTGATGTTGACCTTGTCTAACACCAATATTCTGTTTGAGGATCTTTCTAGTATAGATCATAGAGTTTTGAGAGAGGCTGGGTTGTGAAATCTCTAGTTTTTGCAGATCTACAATGTTTGCTCCTCTTGGCGGTGACCTCTAATATAAAAAAGGATTGGAGAGTCATATAATGTAGAGCTGGAAGGTATCTGAGAGATCAGCTTTCTCATGACCAGCTTTATTAACAGAAATTTATTTTCAGGACCTCTCATTCTTTATCTGAAACTGCCCCCATGCCTAACACACTGACACAAGAAGTCACTCAGTAATACTGCTGAATGATTCAATAGAGTTCTTTCCTTCTGTGGCATTTGTCTATAGACTATTATATTAATAGTTTCCCTGGGCTTCCCAGGTGGCACTAGTGGTAGAGAATACACCTTTCAATGTAGGAGGCACGAGAGATGTGAGTGCAATCCCTGGGTTGGGGAGATTCCCTGGAGTAGGAAATGGTACCCGAATCAAGTATTCTTGCCTGGAAAATTCCATGGGCAGAGGAACCCGGCAGGCTACAGTCAACGGGGTCACAAAGAGTTGAGCATGACTGAGCACTGTACTTTCCCCTGAATATGTTGGAATCTGCTTTTCCCAAATGTCGAATGTAGATTTGTCTCCTTTAGTTTTTTCCCTACCTTTTTATGGTACTTTCTCAAAATATCATACCTTTACCTCTGAATCACCAACTTGTTCTTTCCTGTTAGTCAAAATTATGAGGGAAATAGCAGCTAACTCATTTGTTTATCAGATAATTTATTCACCAAATGCATCCACTGTGTCCTGATACTTTGCAAATCGGTAAGAGATAAGACTAGGTGTTAAGACTAAAGTATAGGCTAAAATACATATATTTGCTGCTGCTGCTAAGTCGCTTCAGTCATGTCCAACTCTGGGCGACCCCATAGACAGCAGCCCACCAGGCTCCCCTGTCCCTGGGATTCGCCAGTCAAGAACACTGGAGTGGGTTGCCATTTCCTTCTCCAATGCATGAAAGTAAAAAGTGAAAGTGAAGTCGCTTAGTCGTGTCCGACTCTTCTCAACTCCATGGACTGCAGCCCACCAGGCTCCTCCATCCATGGGATTTTCCAGGCAAGAGTACTGGAGTGGGGTGCCATTGCCTTCTCTGATACATATATTTAGTAATTATTAAAATATATATGGTAATAGAATATAAACCTTGTACAATTAAAGGAAAGGATGCTAAAGGAAACAAAATACCAGAAAAATTAAATGCTCAGAAATATACATTTTCTATATTACTTGTTCATTCTTAATCATAGAGACTAGAATTGGAAGAAATAGCTCATATTTTCCAGTTTTCTGTTTTGAACAAGTAATGTGGTCTTGTGTCTCTTGGTTTCAGTTTCATTTTGTTTCCTTAAGTTTTAAAATATTTGTTTGTTTCTTTATTATAGGCACTTCCAGGACAAAATCTTATGATTTATTATAATTTCAACAATTTTCAATATGGTATTTACTGATAACAGGTACCCATAAAATAGTTATCATTTATAGTTATTATTAGTATTATATTATTACTAGAGGTAAAATAAAAATATTAGGAGTATCTTACATGAAGAATCTGAACAGGTTATTGCTTTCCTTAATTACTAGTGGGTGGGAAATCCAAAGATGAGGATATCATAATTGTAATTGATGCTTCTGAACTGTGGTGTTGGAGAAGACTCTTGAGAGTCCCTTGGACTGCAAGGAGATCCAACCAGTCCATTCTGAAGATCAGCCCTGGGATTTCTTTGGAAGGAATGATGCTAAAGCTGAAACTCCAATACTTTGGCCACCTCGTGCGAGGAGTTGACTCATTGGAAAAGACTCTGACGCTGGGAGGGATTGGAGGCAGGAGGAGAAGGGGACAACAGAGGATGAGATGGCTGGATGGCATCACTGACTCGATGGACGTGAGTCTGAGTGAACTTTGGGAGTTGGTGATGGACAGGGAGGCCTGGCATGCTGCGATTCATGACGTCCCAAAGAGTCGGACATGACTGAGCAACTCAACTGAATTGACTGATTGAGTGACTGAACCGAACTGAATAATCGGTAAGTGGGAGGCACTTAGAAAAAATAGACTAGAAGATTCCACGTTTAGCAGGGAATTAAAACAACAAATGAACCTTTAAGGAATAAGGAAGTTAAAAAACCAGAAACTGTGTCTTTTTATCTTAGACTAATACCCTATTATACATTTACCAAAAGGAGAAAGTCTTCTGGGATATTCTGGAGCACAGTGCCCTAAAGCATTTAGTTTTACTTGTAGTCAAGTCGTAGAGCTAGTTATTGTTCTTTGGTATTTTCAGATGTAGTGGAATTGTTTCTAATACTTTCGCTGTTACATAAAGAGAGTGGCATTTAGTGCCATTCAATGCTCTGAAAATAAGGGTTAAAAATGTATTTAAATGAAGTGGGTTTGAACTAGCCCGCTCAGAGGAGCTGTGCTATTTACAAATGTTTCAGCTCTCTCTTCACTTTTACTATTAATAATATTTTCTGCTTATATCTTTTTAAAGCTCTTATAGTATTTTTAAAATGTTAAATTTCTAGCTCCCAATGTCCTTACAAGGTACCATTATATTTATTTTATATGCTTTAACCTGAAGCTGCTGGAAATGAATAGAATAAACACTACAACACTTCAACATAGTGAGGAGAAGGACTAGATGCAAGAGGATGGCGTCCTTATCATTGCTGCAGGATTTGACATCACCTTGTTCAGAATCATTCAAAAATGACAGAGAAATTCCAGACAAAGCACTAAGCCCAAACTAAGCACGGAAGAATGTTTGGGTACATATATAGGCTGACTCTGGGACAATCTGGAAAAATAAACCCCCAAACCATAATTCCTGTATTTACAAGGAAGGTCTTCAGAGATAACGGAAGAGTTTTGAGGCAAGCAGAAGCCTTGGGTCACTGGATTATTTTATCAGAGGGCTAAGAGTAGCCGTGAGCTTCTGAGAATAAGAATGTGTAGTTTTGATAGAGTTCTAATGTTGTCATGTGAAATCAATAGGATTGGAAGATGTCTTGGAATAAGGCACTTTTTCTTGACCCATGTGTTGGAGGCAGATGAACTCAGAGCATCAGTGAATGTTTGGTAGCCAATACATTAATGACTGCCTCTATGAGTGCAGGTTATGCAGTGGTAAAGAATCCTCCTGCCAATGCAGGAGACTCAGGAGACACGGGTTTAATTCCTGGGTCAGGAAGATCCCCTGGATCAGAAAATGGCAACTCACTCCGGTATTCTTGCCAGGAAAATCTCATGGACAGGGAAGTCCGGTGGCTTATAATATAGCCCATAGGGCTGCAAAAGAGTCAGACATGACTGAGCACACACACGCACACGTTTCTTCCTTCCTGTGAGTGCTGGCTCCATTGGCTTGGATGTTCAGAAGAATTAGGAAGCTCAGTTATATAAAGCATCCAAAATAAATGCCACCTATTCTGGAGTTTAATTTTATGAACCTTGATTCTTTTGTTCCATAATCTTCCTTGCATCAAAGAACCCATGTATCTGCCCAAAATTTATTTGGAATTTTCTTGAGTTCTCAGTTGACAAGTGGCCTTCCATCATTTCATAAGTTTTTACTTGCCTTCCTTGATAGAGTGCTGCTGTCAGTGTTCATGCTTATGATGAACTTCCCTGACTTCCTGTTCATCATAAATAAAAGGAAGGTGAAATAGCCTTTTAGCTGCTGCCTTCATATTTCCATTTGGTAAGGATCTTGAGGTGACCTTAAGTACTCTTTTACTACTAAATAAAAGAAAGCCTTCCCAAGCATCGCGTAATTAACCTCCAATTAAAATAAATAAATTTATATTAAAAAAAGAGAAAGCCTTCATCTTTAGGCTAATGATTATCTTCTTGAAACCATCAGCTACTGTTTCCTCTATTGGAAACATTTTCTCACTGTTTTACACTGAAAAATTCCTGCTTATCTGGTAGAGCTTAGTTCTAAAGCTTCCTCTAGGAATACCTGTTGGATCCTCTCTAGAGTAAGTAGCATACTTCTGGTCTTTCATCCGTATCAAGCCCCGTCATAATTCTTATCATGTTTTACTATTACTGATAATTTAATTGATTTATGTCTCTTCTTGCCTTTAACTCCTGAAGGCAGACATATATCTACATTATCAACCTCTAAGTCTCTGGTACCTAGTTCTCATCCCTTGGTATTTATTCAGCAAATACTTATCCCAAAAATGAGTGGATGGTTGGACAGATGGATGAATACTGGATGACTTAAGATACTTTCACTTAGCAGACAGTATGAACAAAGTAGAAATAATGCCTTGGTTTGTGACCTAAACTTTACATTGTACATTAATTTGCTTCCTAAATCTGCAATTTTCTGGATACTGGGAACTTCTGAATAGTAGGCCCTGAATATCTTGGATATTTATGTTGGACTCAACTGTCTGGATCTATCAGACTATATTGGTTAGTGAAATTCTCTTTTACAATTACTATTAGATTTTCTTGATTAATCTGGTCACATTGCTTGTATACCTTAAAGGGATAATAAACATATTTCTCCCCAAACCTCACACCTCCTCAAAATGTGAACTGTTTTTATTTCAAAAATAAAAAATATCTGTGGCTTTTACTTTTATTCTGTAGTGTTTTTCCAGCATATATTTATCAATTATCTAAAATATTCTAGTCTAAATATTATGAATATATGGTTCTGACCCAGTTAAACTTATGGCCAAGATAAAGCAAATATAGATATTATAATCGCTAATTAGTTGTTGTTTTTTAAATCTTATTTTAAAAGTTGTGTATAATACCATTTGGAAAGTACTTGATTTAGCATGAACCAAACTAGAAAGGAAAGAGAAATCCTTTCTTCCCACATGGCTAAGAAATAAGTAAATCATTTTAATGCAATGTGTAGAATTCTAAATTTTATATTATAAAATAGTAATCTAAGTCAAACCAACCACTTGATCAATATTATTTAAACTAACTCAGGTGTTATATGCTAGGTTTTACTGTTTTATGAAGCTCAAAATTCAGAAAACTAAGATCATGGCATCTGGTCCTATCATTTCATGGGAATTAGATGGGGAAACAATGGAAATAGTGTCAGATTTGATTTTGCAGGCTTCAAAATCATTGCAGATGATGATTGCAGCCATGAAATTAAAAGACGCTTACTCCTTGGAAGAAAAGTTATGACCAACCTAGATAGCATATTCAAAAGCAGAGACATTACTTTGCCAACAAAGGTCCATCTAGTCAAGGCTATGGTTTTTCCAGTGGTCATGTATGGATGTGAGAGTTGGACTGTGAAGAAGGCTGAGCGCCAAAGAATTGATGCTTTTGAACTGTGGTGTTGGAGAAGACTCTTGAGAGTCCCTTGGACTGCAAGGACATCCAACCAGTCCATTCTAAAGGAGATCAGTCGTGGGTGTTCATTGGAAGGACTGATGCTAAAGCTGAAACTCCAATACTCTGGCCACCTCATAAGAAGAGTTGACTCATTGGAAAAGACTCTGATGCTGGGAGGGATTGGGGGCAGGAGGAGAAGGGGACGACCGAGGATGAGATGGCTGGATGGCATCACTGATTCGATGGACGTGAATCTGAGTGAACTCCGGGAGTTGGTGATGGACAGGGAGGCCTGGCCTGCTGCAATTCATGGGGTCACAAAGAGTCAGACACTACTGAGTGACTGAACTGAACTGTCCTCTTTAGTACAGATTTGGTTGAGAAATTTTTCTCCCCTAGTATAAGCTTTGATTCACTTGAGCCTTCTATCTTCATGCCTTTTCCTCTGTCCTCACACCTTCCACAGAAGTTCACTGCAGGCAAATATTTGTTAGACACAAAATATACATTTCTTTATTAGTTCATAGATTTTGGGACCATAATTTTGCAAAGTTTAGAGATTTTGGGACTACAAGACTAATTCCTTGAGCCTTTAATATTGCAATACTATGAAATGTGAGACTGCAAACCATGAGATTCTGTGTCTGTGAAACTGCACAAGTGTAAATTTACAAGACAGAAAGACTTTGAAATTATGAGAATTTGAAATTCTAGATGTACAAGTAAGAGCCCTACTTCTGCTTTTTAGTTTGGCCTTCACATTTGCTTACCTCTCAAAAAAAAAAAAAATTCCCTTGTAGGATAATTACTTGACAGAGTGAATTTATTTTTGTGTTTGATTGCCAATTTATAGTTAATACATGTGTTCATCAGAAGTTCTGTCACATATAGACTTTCATCTCCCCTGCAGTCACCCGACATTAGTAACTTGCCCCAAGCATAAAAATGCCCTTTGTCTTGCTCAACCTAGAAAGAGTTCATCATTATAAACTTCAGTTTTTTAGATTCTTTTTGCTCTCTGATCTTCCAGGGTTCTAAAGGAAAACGTGATTTTTTTTTTTTCCCTCCTGTTGATTTCTTGACAGTTTGGTGAGACTGAAGGTCTTTAATCTTCTACCTCCTAATCAGAGTTTGAACTTCCATTGAGTTCTTAATTTCAGTTAGTATACTTTTTAGCTTCCATTTTATTTGCTTTCATAGTTGCCAGTTATTTGCCAAAATTCTCTCCATTTAAATTCTTGACTAGATATTGTACAATTCACAAATCACAGTTATTTTAAAATAATCGCTTCACAACTCCAATATCTGGATCCCCTTTGATTCTATTCTTTTGTTTGCCTTTTCACTTACTCTTGATCAATCATATTTCTTTGCCAGTTTGTTAAAGCAGTTACTGAACTATAATTTCTCAGTCTCCTAACCCACTATTCTCTACCCTATTCTGAGGAGGGAATCTGAGAAAACTTGGCTGATTTGGCCACTTTCTTCCTGTTAGGCTCTGCCTATACAAGACCTTAGGGGGACATAGTAAGGTTGCAGGGAGAAGGGACTTTGTCCTGCACGTTTGCATCCTGTTTCTAGCAGTATCATCATAACAGTGTTTCTTCAGTTTGGAGTAGGTGTTTCTGAAGTAGAAGCAATTGGTTCTAGTTTCTAACTCTTCAAATGAAGAACCAGCCTTTATATTGCTGCTCAGAGGCTCCAGCCCTGGCCAGGCATCGTTACTTCTTAAGAAGTCTGAGTCTCATTTCCACAGGAGTCCTGCTTCAAGCTCAGAGATGAAGCTAGCCAAGAAGCATGCAAGCGTGCTCAGGCACTCAGTGGTGTCTGACTGAGACCCCACGGACTGCACTGCTACAGGCTCCTCCGTCCATGGAATTCTCCAGATAAGAATCCTGGAGTGGGAAGCCATTCGCTTCTCCAGAGGATCTTCCCAACCTAGGGATCAAACCCAGGTCTGTGCATTGCTGGCAGATTATCATTTCAGCCACCAGGAATTTAACAGCAACCCCCTTCTAATGTCTTGGTTTCTCTCTTTAAGAGGCTTCTCTTCCAAGCTTTGTTGAAATATTTCGAACTTCTTTTTTCTGTTCATCCAGCTGTAAATAAGATGGCTCCTTTCATATCTGCTACCTTTGTGACATTTGGACATCCTCCTTTCTGCCTTCCAGTTCTTACATTTCCATTAAATCATTTCTACTGAATACGTTGTACAGTTTCTGCTTCCAGAGTGGACTGTATCATAGATACTCAGTTTTTTTTTTTGTTTTTTTTTGCCTTTTTTAGTGACACTAGACATTTTGCATTGCATGGTTTAGAGATGAAAGATCAAGGAGGCCTTTTGCTAGAGGAGCTCACTTCAGTTCAGTCACTCAGTTGTGTCTGACTCTTTGCCACCCCATGGACTACGGCATACCAGGCTTCTCTGTCCATTACCAACTCCTGGAGCTTACTCAAACTCATGTCCCTCGAACTGGTAATGCCATCCAACCATCTCATCCTCTGTCGTCCCCTTTTCCTCCTGCCGTCACTCTTTCCCAGCATCAGATTCTTTTCCAATGAGTCAGTTCTTCACATCAGGTGGCCAAAGTATTGGAGCTTCAGCTTCAGCATCAATCCTTCCAATGAATATTCAGGACTAATTTCCTTTAGGGTGGACTGGTTGGATCTCCTTGCAGTCCAAGGGACTCTTAAGAGTCTTCTCCAACACCACAGTTCAAAAGCATTAATTCTTCAGTGCTTAGCTTTCTTTATGGTTCAACTTTCACATCCATACATGACTACTGGAAAAACTATAGCTTTGACTAAATGGACCTTTGTTGGTCAAGTAACGTCTCTGTTTTTTAATATGCTGTCTAGGTTGGTCATAGGTTTTCTTCCAAGGAGCAAGTGTCTTTTAATTTCATGGCTGCAGTCACCATCTGCAGTGATTTTGGAGCCCAAGAAAATACAGCTAGAGGAGCTACTTAATCTAATCAGGGTTTGAACTGATTCAAAGCTGAACTTCAGTCCTTATAGAGTGGATCTAAATCTGGTTCACACTTAAATTTACAGGGTGGCTTGACAAATTCCCAATTAAAGTCTCATTTGTGAATAAGAGCCCCTCCTTTCTGATGGCTCCTAGACTCCATTTGTGCCCCAGGACCTGTGAGACTGCCAATCACTTAACTTTGACTTTATGCTCAGATTTTTTAGCTTCTCAGTTGCTGCTTTTTGAATTAACAAATGCCTTAGAGGAAAGCATTACTGGATGTTGGACTCACCATTCTGGGCTTTCCTGCTTTCTGAGATGCTGGCCTAAAAATTCTGACTTTCTTGGTAGCTCTATTATAACTCCAGAAAGTTAAAACAGATTATCGAAATTGTATATTTTTTTCTCAACGGCAAGTTTAGCCTAAAACAAAATGACATTCCTTTCCCCTTTCCAATACCAAAGGGGACCTCACCAGTCCTTTTACTTTCTTTTAACTGCCCCCAGTCCTCTGTAATGACATTATTTTTCTCTCTGTGCCATTAGGTGAAATTTAAAGATTGATCCTCTGGTCTTGTCATGATTTCCTGATGTTTCATTTTAAATTATGGTCTCCTTAGAGAAAGCAATCAAAGGAATCCACCTAGATATCAAATTTGAATTGGACTGAGAGAATATAGGTTAGTAATTCGAATTCTCTTTATTTTTGGACTAGGGAAGATATCAGGCAAAGATATTGGATTGGCTAAAAGGTTTGTTTGGGGTTTTCTCTAAGATTTTTTGGGAAAAACCAAATGAACTTTTTGACCAATCCTACACAGCAGCAAACACCATCTTTGTTTTTATGGTGTAATAAATTATCTATTTCAGGTATTTATAGTTATCACCAAAACTTCAAATTGTAAATCCCAAAGTGACATTGAAACTACAATGTCTGCATTTATCTATACAATGTGCCAAACTGAGTAGCTTTTTAAAATTATGTTTGAAGAAAATGTTTAAATTGTACCAGCTTAAAATGGAAACATATTTTGGGTAAATGGTAGGAAATGTAATATACCATAAAAATCTCAGATATGTTTTAAAATTGTAGAACAGACTAATTGACTCTGAATAAAGAAGAGAGTATAAGATTTTATTTTTGACGTTGCAGTACTTGTTTCCCGATGTCTATAATAAGCATGTATGATTGTGATAATCAGAAAATAGTTTTAAAGGGGAATAAGAAAGAGGCAGAAAATGGAATGGGCAATTGCCAGGATCGGAGGAGGGGGAAACAGGAATTGCTATTAATGGACATAGTTTCTGCCATGCAAATGAAAAGTTCTAGAGATCCACTCTCAACACTGCATTTATAGCCAGCAGTACTATTGTTGTTCTTCAGTGGCTAAGTCATGTCCAGCCCTTTTGCAGCCCCATGGATTGTAACCTACCATGCTCCTCTGTCCATGAGATTTCCCAGGCAAGAATATTGGAGTGGGTTGCCATTTCCTTCTCTAGGGGATCTTCTTGACAAGAGATTGAACCCACATCTCCTGCATTGGCTGGAGGATTGTTCACCACCGAGCCTCCTGAGAAGTCCCACAGTGCTAAACCCTGCTCTTCACGACTGTTTAAGAGGGTCGATCTCATGCTGCTTGTCTCCTTACCACAATAATGAAAAACGAAAAGCGCTGTGTAAAGACACACGTGCATAGACCAAACAAAACAACTTTTCCAATTTTATTTTCCTCTTTAATGTCATTGTAAAGTAGTTTTTCCATAATCATTTGAAACAGTTGCAATGAACGTATTTTTAATGTGGAAAAATGAGAAAGAGAATGAGACCCTCTTCAACGTGTTAATTAACAATCTACTTAGCTTATCTGATTTCCACCAACCTGATTAATAATTATAATATCCTGTCTGCATTCACACATCTTACAGCTAACTCTACCCCAATTGCTTCTCATTGATATCCGAGCCTTTCTCAGACCATTTGCATTAAGTAGATTCAACTGCATGTCTGCTGGAAGTGGACAAGGCAAGCCAGTTGTAAAGGTGATATTTGTTGGGGAAAGTAGACAGCACACATTCATTGGGGGGAGAATGTAGAACAGTGTGAGAGCATCATGGCAGTTGCTTCACTAAATTACATACACAGATAATCTGTGACACTACCATCTATGCTTTGTACAGGTTCCCATGGAGCTATGGATCAGTATACTTAGAGTTGGAAGCAATCTACTATTTAAAGAAAGGACAGTTGCAGTGTGGTGAATGCAAATTATGAAATATTTTGTGGCAAGTAGAAAAATCATACATACACAATAAAAATGAATTATCTTAAAAACAGGGCTGAGTATAGACAACTGATAAATAGAAATTATTATATGATATAAACATTAAAAATACATATGAGAAATATAGAAGTAAAGTCTATAGATATAAGGATAAAATATTCTAAAATAAATTAAAATTTTAAAATATCCCCTAAGTGAAAATGAAAGTTGCTCAGTCTTGTCTGACCCTTTGAGACCCCATGGACTATAGCAGATGGAATTCTCCAGGTCAGGATAGTGGAGTGGGTAGCCTTTCCTTTCTCCAGGGGATCTTCCCAACCCAGGGATCAAAACCAGGTCTCCCGCATCACAGGCGGATTCTTTACCAGCTGAGCCACAAGGGCAGCCCATGCATTTTACAAAGTCACATACAAATTTACAAATATATTTTAAAAACATTAAAATAATTGTCTGTAGCTCAGAGAAAAATGCTTTTCACAATGGGAATACATGGGAAAAATAAATGAACAAGTTAAAAATGGAGAAATCCAAAGATGAGAGTATCCTGGGGTAAGGGATCGGAGTAGCTTTTCACTTGTACTTTTTAAAAAGAAAAAGAAAAAAAAAAAAAAACTCAAATGAACAAACCAAAGAGAATATAAATTAAGGGAATTTGGTCACATTACAATTCTCATTAGGCTGAAGGCAAGCTAAATTTTTTTCATGATTTTGTCAACTCATTTCATATTTGGTTCCAGAGTTTGGTTGTCTTAACTGAAACATGTTCCTGCTATTTTGAATATGTTAGGTAAAGATACGGGACTTAAATTATACTTTAGTTTTTTTAAGTGACTAGTTCCTCTCAATCATTATGAGCAATAGCTTCATTTCCAAATTGCCCTTGGATATGATTTTAAAACAATTTTTCCAAGCAGCAGTCTAAGTCACTGAGCATACTATCCAATAGCATTTAATTATATTTATTCAGAAGGAAGTTTGATTGCAATTTTCTTTGACCTCTCATTTTCATGACACAGCTGGCACAGAGCAAATACAAGTTGAGACTAGACTCATTCTTCAGTATTTATTAAGCTGTAGCCAAACCAATCCTGGTCTCCCTGATTATCACTGCAGTGTCAGGACCATAGCCCAGAGTTGTTTAGCGTGGGTTGTTTATTGTTTGAATGTGCACAGCCAAGAGAGCAGTGAGGACTGAAATCCAACCTGCATCCTGCTCACCTGGTTGAGTGCACACAGGCTCATCCTCTCAGAGTGGAAATCCCTTCTCTAGTTCATCGAAAGGAGCCATATGAGCAGCCTCTGTATAAGTGCCTTCTGTCACCCCCATCTCTTTGTACCCCTGCTCCTTCCCACTATTGTTTAGCTCCTGACTGGGGAAAGGAAAGAGCATATAAAATACTTCTCTTCTCCATGGAGGATGGAGATATTTCTCTTCATCCAAAATGAAATGAGTAGAGCTTGGAATGGCTACATGAGAGCGTGCTCAGGTCTCACTCCCACCCTGGTAGGTTGTTCAATTATGGAATTTTAAGGCACTGGGAAGGAGAGGAGAGAGTTTTAAGTTTTTGGTAGAGCCTGACACTTGTTCCCTAGAGTTGGGGAGAATGCCGAAAGAGACAAAGGACTGCTTTTTCCCTGGAGATGCTTGAAAGCTTAATCGCCCAGAGCAACAGAACAAGCTAGAATCACTGGATAGTGTGCTTAGCATGAAGGGGACAGGGACTCACACCCAGCCTAATTCTCATGGGGAAAAGTTAAAGGTTAACTACCCTAAACTGATCACAGTCCAGTTCTATGGCAGAGATTGAGCAATCCTGCCCAAACCCAAAGCACCTAGATGCTACACAATGATGTGAGAGGAACTGTTTCCTGAAGGAAAACCTGGGTGATGTCAGCAAGAGGATACAGGTGGAAATGAATGCCAGGGGGAGGGCCAGGGCCCTATACTTGTAAGGTTTGGGTTGATATATGAGCAGCACCTTGTGCCTTCAAGTGGGTTGAAATAAATCTTGAATAGAGTCAAGGCTTATGAGTCAAGACCATGTGAGAGGGTCACTTGGTCTCCAAGGTTGGAGGGAACCCACCTAGAACAAGGAATCAGTTCAGTTCAGTCGCTCAGTCATGTCTGACTCTTTGCGACCCCATGAATCGCAGCACGCCAGGCCTCCCTGTTCATCACCGTCTCTCGGAGTTCACTCAGACTCACGTCCATCGAGTCAATGATGCCATCCAGCCATCTCATCCTCGGTCGTCCCCTTCTCCTCCTGCCCCCAATCCCTCCCAGCATCAGAGTCTTTTCCAATGGATATGTGGAAATTTCAGGGCTGACAAAAGATACAGCTGTTCTTCTCTGTGCCCTCAGTATTGGAGGAGCCAGAGTGAAAGAACAGCAGCCTCAAAAAACCACTCGCATATTTGCAGAAATCACTATGTTGGTGGATATGTCAGCAACAAATGGAGTTAGCTGAATCATGGTAAGATCGTGGATACCTTCCTGCCACTTACACCCTTCCTTCTTCTCTACTCTTCCCCATCCCCTGCCCCTGCAAGGAGGGTCTAAACACAGAGGTGGGAGGAGAGAGGAGGGATTCCAGAACCAGCTCTGTAACCTCCATTCCTAAAATATTAGAATCTTGATTCAAAATGAAACCACAGGTTCCATTCACACTCCAAGTCCTCTACAATAAGGCCCATTGAAAGGGAAGGAAGAGTTGATATTTGAAATGTATTTGAGACAAGAGTTTTAAATCTATCCAGGATGAGTGTTTAAGGGGTCAGAAAGAATTGTTTGACAGAATATGGTTGAACACGGGAAATCAGAAAAGGATAATTAAACCATTTTATTTTTATACTCAAATTTCAAAATGCTCAATAAAATTGAAAATGTTCAGTATCAGGTAAACCTGTAAATATAAATACTTCCACTTGAACCTTAAGAAAAGACACAGAAAAATGAAGGTGCTTTAAATTTGAAGGCTATGTATTACATTGGAGGGTTTTTCTGGCCTTTAAAAGCTTTCCCATCAGCTGTTTCCCTGAAGAAGGTCCTGTACAGGATTGATGTAAGGGGAACATGGACCACTTTTCAATTCTTCTGTCACTTGTTTATCCAACAAGGACTTTTCATTACTGTGTGGGCCTGGCAATAGATACCCTGTTTGTTGAAGTAAGGATGAGATTCAGTATGGTAGAATAAAGCTGTCATCCAGAGAGACTAGAGTTCAAAAAGTCAAAACTGAACCAAAAGTCAATACTCAGTTAGTGAGCAATAAACAAGTTCCAAATGGCAAGAGGAGATCATGCCATTCTTGTATTAAAGCTGTTAATAACATCCAAACGCTTTTAGAATAAATGCACCCATGGTGCAATTATCTTGAGTGATCTGGCCCTTCTGGCCAGACATCTAATTTGTGTCCTTTCCTTTTCCTGTGTTCATTCTACAGTGCTCTCACGGCACTTCTTCGGGAATGTTTGGTTCTTTTCTGCTTTAGCATTTTGTCCTCATTGATGATCAATGCAGCTCAAAGTTTACATAGAGTGACCAGCTCATCCTGGTTTGGCTTGGACTCTACCAGTTTTAGCTCTCAAGGTCACCATATGTACTTTCAGGTCTGTTAGACCTAATGTCACCTCCCCAGAGACACATTTCCTCAGCACCTTATTTAAAATAGCTTCTAAATAAATCCAAATTGATTTCATCATAATGAAAAAAAGTGTCCAATAAAAATTCACAGTAACCAAAGCAATTAAACAGATGATGTAGTGGGGGAAAAAAAGGTTAGCAACTTATGTCATAGATAAGAGTTATTAACATTTAAAGAACTTCTAAAAAGATAAAAGATAGTTTACCCTATAGGATGATGAGCTAAGGGAATAAAGAGTTTATGGGAAAAAAGCAAATTGAAAATAACTCTTAATCACAAGAAACCATACTCAACCTCACAAAGGAGATGCAAATTAAACTTCAGTCTGATGCAATTTTTCATGTATCGGCTAGAATTCTAAACTTTGCCAGAATACCCTGTTTTTGAGGTCATGCTGATGATGCAAAATGGTATAATACTTACGGTCAGAAATTTGGCAATATCAAGCAAAATAGCATATTTATTTCTTCTTCCACCTGTTGATGCCACTTTTAGGAATCTATTCCTAAAATAAGATGAACAAAAATATAAATCCTAATTATTGAAGGATTGTCAGTAACAGCAAAATCTTAGATACAAAGGTGGAGCTAGTTATTAAATTGTTGATCCAGTAATTTTTGAAAGTAAGTATCAGATATAATTTCTGAAACATTTTTCAATGAAAACAGCAGTCATTGATTAGGTTAGGCTACCAATGCATGTGCAAGCCGTGGGCCCAGTCTTGTCAGACTCCGTGTCTCCATTGACTGTAGCCTACCAGGCCTCTCTGTGCATGGAATTTTCCAGGCAAGAATACTGGAGTGAGTTGCCGTTTCCTACTCTAGGGAATCTTCCCGACCCAGGGATCAAACTGCCCTGTCTTGTGTCCTGCATTGGCATGCAGATTCTTTACCATTGTACCACCTGAGAAGCCCAATATTATGGCAAAAACTAAACTGAACAGTGGATAAGAAAGTGGAAATTTATTTGTGTACAATCTTTTGCATGCTACCAGCTGGAAGGAGGAAGACAGGGTCACTTTTAAAGCACAAGGAATCTTTTAATTTCTGCTGAGTGAAGCAAGACATTCTAATGTATGATAAAATGAGAAATAGAAATTTCTTACCCAAGTCTTCTTCCATTTCTCCCTTATATATGCAGAGTTAAATATAATGTTCAAGCTAAATGAATCCATCTCAAGAGCAGGGGAATTACTGGAATATTAAAACTGGAAAGGAACTTAGATGTTATGAAGTGTTTTATAACTATTTTATAAAACCGTTAATTGTATAGAAGGGAAAATTGAAGCCCAGAGAAGTCGAATACTTTTTATAAGATCATACAGCTAGGGTTGCAGCCAGATGTATTTAGACTGAATCAACTGTCAGTGAGCATTTTAACTACCACTTCTACCTGATGTTAGGAGAAAACCGAGAAACAGAAATAGAGCAAAATAATGAGAAAGTGGCTGTAGGCAGAGCATGAAAGGTCACCAAAGATGAGACCACTGGCCTTATCAATTTATTTCAAACTACTTCTTGTCTGGTTCCCATTCTCTCTCCCATTTCAAATCTTGAGTTTATAGAGAACTAATGTGCATTTGAAGTGAAGTGAAGTGACGTCGCTCAGTCATGCCCGACTCTTTGCGACCCCGTGGACTGTAGTTTACAAGGTTCCTCTGTCCATGGAATTTTCCGGGCAAGAGTACTGGAGTGGGTTGCCATTTCCTTCTCCAGGGGATCTTCCCGACCCAGAGATTGAACCCAGGTCTCCCGCATTGCGGGCAGACGCTTTACTGTCTGAGCCACACAACCCTCTTAATCCCCAACTATGGACTGTATCTCCTATGTTCTAGACCTATGTATAGCAGCCTTTAGGCTCTATTCTATTTTTGTTCAATGAACAGCTCATTTGGAGGTAGAATAGGCATTCATTTGTGACCTTTCCAGGTCACATTTTCATTCACCTCCATTTTCAATAACACTCAGATTTTCCTTTGTGGAATGACTCCTGTCCCCAGCACTTCTAGTTTGTGTTTGGTAAGATTTACTCTGTGCTGATGTCAGAACTGGACTCTGATTACTCTAATGCAGTCATCAATAATTTATTTGCCCTAGTGATTGGTAAAAATAAATGGGCATCAACACTAGTTGAAATTAATCAGTACCTGGTAGTGTCTTATTCATAGTCCTTGGGTAAGAAAAGTACATTTAAATTACATTGGCTCATTAGAACTAAGCCAAGGACTTGTGTTTGTGACTTTCTCTTTATGTTGTAGTTCCTTTTCTCTCTTCCTGTGGTTATTTTTCTCTCCCAGAAGTTGTTAATAATTATGCTGTGATATAGTGTAAAACATTTTTAAACAACCCCCCGCCCAAGAAAAGAAAAAAAAGAAATTACAAAAAGAAAGTTAAAAGATAGGAAAAAATTAGGTGATATTTCCAAACTACTAGATCAAACCAATCAACCAACCAGCCAACCATCATACCCATCTATCTACAGTTGAACTTACGATCTACATAAACTAATACATTTTGTTATTGTTTAAGTCCATTTGAATTCAAGTTTCAGTTATATGAAACTAAAAGCGTTGAAACTGATAATGGAAGCAATACGATTTAGGGACAAGAACTCTCATCAGATCCAGATTCCATGCTAGCAACTGACTGTGTGACCTTGGGGTAGTCATCATAGCTTTCTATACAACATTCTCTTTAGCTGTAAATTTGTATTGGAATATTTCTCTTGCCTGATATTATGAAGTATCATGAACACCACATGAAATACTGATTTTGAGTGGGAAACCTGAAAACTCTGTGCAATTCAATTGTAGGTGATACTATCACCATCAGAAGATCTTGCAACCACAACACGCTTATTATAGAACATTGTTTCTTTTTTCTACATTGCTGGAGACAGGAATAATTTATCAAGATTTGCACTTCTACAAAGCACTTGATGAAAACAAGAGTGGAAGTTTCTAAAGCAAAGCGGATTTCATTAGGCTGCTTAATATGGGTATTTATAGCCAAATTGTTTCCCAATTGACTCTGCAATCCTCATTTGTGATTCATAATTCTTGGTGAATAATTGCAATTATCATCTGTTTAATGAGACTGATTCCCTTTCTCCCCCATCTTTATTTTCCTTTTGGTAAAAGCTTGCATTCAGTGCTGTGTAATGTCATAGAGAGTCAGTCCATTAGGAAACTGAATCCCTGCCAAATACACAGAACACCAGGCCGAGAGGCAGAAGAAAAGTTTCAAGTATGAAGCAGGACAATACATATCAATTAATCTATAAGTGATGTTTCTCCTTTCAGATACGTACACTAGCAAAATTTTTTATGACTAAACTGAGTACAGAGATGTCTATATTTATGATTGAATATATGTGTTCACCCATCCCAAATTCATGTTGAAACCCTAAACCCAATGTGATATATTTGGAGGTGGGGTGTTTATGAGATAATTAGATCATAAGGGTGGAGCCTTTAAGAGTGGAATGAAAGGTCATGTATATGTACTTCTAGTGGCTCAGATGGTAAAGAATCAGCCTTCAGCGCAGGAGACCCAGGGTTGATCCCTGGGCCGGGGAGATCCCTTGGAAGAGGGAATGGGTACCCAGTTCAGTATTCTTGCCTAGAGAATTCCATGGACAGGAGAGCCTGGCTAGCTATATAGTCCATGTGATCACAAAGAGATGAATATGACAGAGCAACTAACATAAGCATCTGGCATGTAATAGGTTCTAAGTAAATGGTCTACTTTTATTCAACACAAACAAGTGAGCAGCTCCTGTTTTTAAATACATAGCCAGGAAAAGGAGATGGAAGAACTAATCGATGATTCATTTCAGAGACTGATTAAACTCATACCTCATTCAGCTAAGATGATTCAGCATCATCATCATACACAAGGTGATTATAGGTTTGTTTGTTTTGCTTTGCCAATGAACAGAAGAATGTCCTAGGCCAGAGAACTAATCTACCAAGGAAACTGGTCAACCACCCTGAAATAGTCAGTGATGAGTCACTTTACTTTGCTTATTGACCTAATAGAGACATACATTCATAAGTGAAAGAGCTGGATTTTGATCTTCCTCAGTAAGTTTCGTAAGTTGTATTTATTCTTAAACAATGTTACTTCCATTACCTTATCGGAGGTTTAGTCTCCACAGACTTTAGGAAAAGCAATACCCCAAGCCTCTGTTCACAGATAAGGAGATGAGACTCAGACAAGCAAAATTACTGGGTCGATCTCCCAGAGCTGGAATCCTCACTCCCTTTCTCTTTTTAGCTCTACACTATGCTGTCTTCTTGGAAAAAATTCATGTAGTTCTGCTTAGAATGGGGATTCCCAGGTGGCACTAGTGGTAAAGAAACCGCCTGCCAATGCAGGAGACATGAGACCTGGGTTTGATCCCTGGGTTGGGAATATCCCCTGGAGAAGGGCATGGCAACCCATGCCAGTATTCTTGCCTGGAGAATCCCGTGGACAGAGGAGCCTGGTGGGCTACAGTCCATAGAGTCGCAAAGAGCCAGAAACAACTGATGCAGCTTAGCACCTACACATGCTTTTAACAGCCAGAAGGAATCGATTAATAAAACAAAACTATGCTAGTGGCATGTGGAATGAAATGGCAAAGAAAAACCCACACAAAACCCTGTATTTCATTTTTGAGAAAAGGAAAAAGAGAATCATTGTAAATTCTGATTGTGAGAAATAATTAAAACAGCTAGCTTTTGTAGGGAACTTGCTATGTGGCAAATATGTTAAATTTTTTTGATATTGCTGCTTCAATAAAATCATAGCCGTATATATAAAAAAATAATCTATTACAATTTCTTTACACTAGGTCACAAAGATGTTAAAAAAGTTATCCTAAGTCACAGGGCTGGCCACTGAAAGAGTGTAAATTTTAACCTGAACTACCCATCTTGAGAACATTCATTCTTAAACATTCATCCATTGAATCGATGATGCCATCCAACCATCTTATCCTCTGTCACTCCCTTCTCCTCCTGCCTTCATCTTTCTCACTGTCAGGGTCTTTTCCAATGAGTTGGCGCTTCACATCAAGTGGCCAAAGTACTGGAGCTTCAGCATCAGAATCAGTCTGAAGTATTCAGGGTTGATCTCCTTTAAGACTGACTGCTTTGACCTCCTTGCTGTCCAAGAGACTCTCAAGAGTCTTCTCCAGCACCACAATTGAAAAACACTAATTCTTTGGCCCTCATCCTTCTTTATGGTCATGCTCTCACATCTGTGGGTTATCCCAGGTGGCGCTAGTGATAAAGAACGTGCCTGCCAATGCAGGGGACTTGAGACACAGGTTTGATCCCTGGGTCTGGAAGATCCCCTGGAGGAGGACATGGCAACCCACTCTAGTATTCTTGCCTGGAGAATCCCATGGGCAGAGGAGCCTGATGGGCTAAAGTCCATAGCGTCGCAAAGAGTCAGACATGCCTGAAGTGACTAACACATACACCCACACACACTCACATCTGTATATGAATACTGGAAAAATCATAGTTTTGACTGCACAGACTTTTGTCAGCAAAGTGATGTTTCTGCTTTTCAATACACTGGCTAGTTTGTCATAGCTTTACTTCCAAGGAGCAAGTGGCTTCATTTCTTGGCTGTAGTCATTGTCTGCAGTGATTCTGGAACCCAAGAAAATAAAGCTTATCACTGTCTCCATTTTTTTCCCACTTATTTGCCATGAAGTGATCAGATGATGTCATGATCTTAGTTTTTTGAATGTTGAGTTTCAAACCTGCTCTTTCACTCTTCTCTTTCACCTTCATCGAGAGACTCTTTAGTTCCTCTTCACTTTCTGCCATTAGGGTGGTGTCAGCTGCATGCCGCTGCTGCTGCAAAGTCACATCAGTCGTGTCCAATTCTGTGCGACCCCTTAGACAGCAGCCCACCAGGTTCCTCTGTCCCTGGGATTCTCCAGGCAAGAATACTGGAGTGGATTGCCATTTCCTTCTCCAGTCAGCTGTATATTAAAGGTTATTTTTATTTCTCAAAGCAATCTTGATTCCAGCCTGTGCTGTATCCAAACTGGCATTTCCCATGATGTACTCTGCATAAAAGTTAAATAAGCAAGGTGACCGTATGTAACTTTGATGAACTCCTTTGGCAATTTTGATCCAGTCTGTTGGTCTATGTCTGGTTCTAACTGTTGGAATATGAGGTCACCAAAAATATGCATTGAATATATACAGACACATGTATATGCACCTGACTTCCATGTGGCACAGTGATAAAGAATCCACCTGCCAATGCAGGAGACAAAAGAGAAGTGGGTTTAATCCCTGGCTCAGGAAGATCCCCTGGCATGTAATGGCAGCCTATTCCAGTATTCTTGCCTGGAAATTTCCATGGACAGAGGAGCCTGGTGGGCTACAGTCCATGGGATCGACAAGAGTCAGACATGACTGTGCATGAGCACAGATGAATGAACTTGAGGTAGCAAGGGCAAGCGCTTAAGGCAGCTCAAACTGTGATCAACTTTCCCTACTGGTTTGGTCAACACTCATCATTAGTTATGACCCAGACTGAACATGGATTTGTGAATGTGAATCTACTCTCCCTGTTGAATCCCTTGGGCCTTTGGTAGGCGAAAATCCCTCTCCCTTTATCTATTATTCCACTATTCAAGGCAAACATTTTATTCACATAAACTGTTTTACAATTAAGCTAACTACTGTACTTATTCCCAAACAGTTTCAATTCTAATCTTAGAGGAAAAACCTGGCATTATTTGAGGTATTTTTAAAAAATGTTTATTTGAAAGAATTATAGTTTCAGAGGAAGTTACAAAAGTAGTAAGCCCCAACTCTTCACCTATGTTTTTCTGCATGGATACATTTTACCTAATTATAGCACAGTATCTAAACCGTGAAATTGACATTGGTATAATACGTGTCATTTTATTGCATGTGCATTTGTGTAACCACCACTGCAATCAAGATATATAACTCTTCCGCAATCACAATGGCCTCCCTCACTCTGCTCCTTTATAATCAGGTTTTATAGTTTAGGAAAAGGAGTACAGCAAGGCTGTATATTGTCACCCTGCTTATTTAACTTATATGCAGAGTAAATCATGAGAAACGCGGGCTGCAAGAAGCACAAGCTGGAATCAAGATTGCCGGGAGAATTACCAATAACCTCAGATATGCAGATGACACCGCCCTTATGGCAGAAAGTGAAGAGGAACTCAAAAGCCTCTTGATTAAAGTGAAATTGGAGAGTGAAAAAGTTGGCTTGAAGTTCAACATTCAGAAAACGAAGATCATGGCATCTGGTCCCATCATTTCATGGGAAATAGATGGGGAAACTGGAAACAGTGTCAGACTCTCTTTTGGGGGGCTCCAAAATCACTGCAGATGGTGATTGCAGCCATGAAATTAAAAGACACTTACTCCTTGGAAGGAAAGCTATGACCAACCTAGATAGCATATTCAAAAGCAGAGACATTACTTTGCCAACAAAGATCCGTCTAGTCAAGGCTATGGTTTTTCCAGCAGTCACGTATGGATGTGAGAGTTTGACTGTGAAGAAAGCTGAGCACCGAAGTATTGATGCTTTTGAACTGTGGTGTTGGAGAAGACTCTTGAGAGTCCCTTGGACTACAAGGAGATCCAACCAATCCATTCTAAAGGAGATCAGTCCTGGGATTTCTTTGGAAGGACTGATGCTAAAGCTGAAACTCCAATACTTTCGCCACCTCATGTGAAGAGTTGACTCATTGGAAAAAACTCTGATGTTGGGAGGAATTGGGGGCAGAAGGAGAAGGGGACGACCGAGGATGAGATGGCTGGATGGCATCACCGACTTGATGGACATGAGTTTGGGTGAACTCCGGGAGTTGGTGGTAGACAGGGAGGCCTGGTGTACCGCAATTTGTGGGGTCGCAAAGAGTCGGACACGACTGAGTGACTGAACTGAACTGAACTAAGGGTCATTTTAGTTGTTTTCAGTTTTGCAAACTGGTTCAAATTTTTTTCATATGTTCATTGTTAGAATATAGAGGCAAATGCTTTTTGTATGTTTATTTCATATCCTGTGACCTTATTAATTTTAGGAATTTTCTTTTGGTAGATTTCTGGGAAATGTACACCACCTCCATATTACAATAGAGTGCTTCTTGGCCCAGTTAAGCTTGTGACTTCATTGGTCTGAAAGGATTCATTTCATGATGGACAGCTGTGGCCCTGTCATCATTTGATGTCTCATGTTCAAAAGCTCAGTATCTGTCAGGGTCAAGCAGCATGTCTTGTACCTTTTGAGGAGTATGTAATTGTCTGGTGCAGGAGGGGATGATCACCACATTGGACTTGATTAATTCTACAGTAACATCCTTTCCCATCTTATGACCCATACTGCATTTTGAGAGCCATAGTGGTGAATTAAATGAAGATATGACAGGGACTAATTTCCTTCCTTCTTTATGTCTTTGAGTGTGGCACGATACATGGCATTTCACCTATTGAAACTGTGCATAATGATTAGACAAATCTGTTTCACCTCCCTTTACTAATAAGGTTATTTTAAGATCTGCATTTCTGAGGGGCAAGTAACCTAAACAATAGATGTTTGCCAAGTTGTTTTCTATGAACCTGGAGGCAGCTGCCTCTGGTTCAAGCTAAATTGCTTGAGACTGACTAGGACCATTGACTGACCCTTCAACTGGGCATGCATCCTCTGGGTGACCTTTTGAATATGCGTATGCCTGTAGATTAGTTACATCTGTGCAGAAGATTTACCGCACCTGTTCCCAATCACCTTTCCCCATGCTCATCATGCTTCAGACTGTCCTGCTTCTTCAAGCCTCTTGCCTTCTGGGAGGCAGGTTTGAGGTGGTTCTCCACTCCCTACACTTGGCAGCCTGTGGATAAACATTTTCTTAACTACAAACCTCAGGGTCTCCGCGTTTTCACTTGCTATGGATCCAGCATGATGAAACTGGTTCAGTAAAACTATCATTTTTGAATTATTGTCTTTTTTGGTGGGTGGGTGGGTGGTGCTACATATCAAAAGTATTCATTTAGTCTGCCCAATACAATACTTCTTATCCTGTCTAGAAACCATTATTAAGATTATTATTTTTTTTATTTTACTTTATTTTACTTTACAATACTGTATGGGTTTTGCCATACATCAACATGAATCTGCCATGGGTGTACATGAGTTCCCAATCCTGAATCCCCCTCGCACCTCCCTCCCTATATCATCTCTCTGGGTCATCCCAGTACACCAGCCCCAAGCATCCTGTATCCTTAATTTTGATTGGAGTTAGTTGCTTTACAGTATTGTGTAGGCTCCTCTGTCCATGAAATTTTCCAGGCAAGAATATTGGAATGGGTTGCCATTTCCCTACTCTAGGGGATCTTCCCAACCCAGGGATAGAATTTGTGTCTCTGATGTCTCTTGCATTGGCAGGTAGATTCTTTACCACTGAGCCACCTGGGAAGGCCTGTTAGTTTCTACTGTACAGTGAAATGAATCAGCCATACATATACATGTATTCCTTCTTTTTTGGACCTCCTTTCCATTCAGGTCACCGCAGAGCATTAAGCAGAATTCCCTGTGCTATACAATGTGTTCTCATTATAGTTGTGGTATTGACACATATACACTGTTGACACTATGTACAATATTAGGATTCTGACAGCTACAAGTATTTCCATTCCAAAAATACATTTAAAGACCAAGAAAATGATCACGGAGTTTGTGTGTGGGCACAGTGAATCCCCTGTGAGTCAGACCTGGCCAGAACTTCACTACCTGCATCCCAGATGCTCGCTCTCTAACTGGAGGTCATGGGTATTGATCTCTGTTCAGATCATGTATCTAATCCGTGTGTCTGAATATTAGTCTACTATATGTTCATCTGAGAAGTGACCAAAGAGGTATCTGAGAAATTATTACTGCATTAACTTGTAGCACTACTTCAGAGTCTTTAAAAAACGTCCTTTTCTTCAATTCTATGGGTTCTAAGTATGAAAAATGGCTCAGGTCTGGATATGGATTAAAAGATCATATACTTTTACTTGGTGTGTCTACCCTCCGCCTTAAGTTTTCCATTGTGACTTCATTTGATTCTATGAATTAAGCAGTGCCCTTCTTGAATGGTCATCCAGGTTGCCTCTAGGTAGATCACATTCTCTAACCATCTCCAGAGCTCTTTGTAGGCTGGATATCTGTGCCACTGATCTTGGTGAGTATTGAGGTCGCTGTCACCACTTGATTTAGATGGTGAGGCACGGCTTTGTTGTTTAGTCACTGAGTCATGTCCAACTCTTTGCTACCCCACGGACTGTAGCATGCCAGGCTCCTCTGTCCATGGGATTTCCCAGGCAAGAATACGGGAGTGGATTGCCATTTTTCTACTCCAGGGATTCTTCCTGTCCTAGGAGTCTAATTCGTCTCCTCCATCAACAAGCAGGTTCTTTACCACTGAGTGCCGGGGAAACCCAAGGCACTCCTACCTGGCCTCTCTTATTTGGGGACTTTATCATGCTTTATTGCTACCAGGGTACCCAGTTCTGTGACAGAATATCATACCAGCAGCTCTTCTATCAGTGAGATTCTCAGTATTCTGATACTCCTCTCATTAACACAATCATTATTGCTTTGGTAAATAATGCATCTTCTGAATTTTCTCACAGAATATCATCAGCTGGTGTAATACACGGTTGGCTTTTTGTATCCATGGTTTCTGCGTCTGTTGATCCAACCAACCACTGATCAAAAATACTAGGAAAACAAAATTCAGAAAGTTTCAAAAAACTAAACTTAGATTTGACACACACTTGAAACTATTTACAAATCATTTACATTGTATTAACAACTATTAACTCACCATCAGTGATGGCTTATAAAGCACCTGGTCTAAATAAAGCCTCTCTCTATTCTTCAAGGAAAGAAAAGCTACTGTCTTTACATAGTATTTACATCTTATTAGGTATTATAAATAACCTAGAGGTGATTTAAAATAGAGGAGAGGATGTGGTTAGGTTATATGCAAATGCTGTGCTATTTTATATAAGGGGCTTTTGGTATTCAATGGCAACCCACTCCAGTGTTCTTGCCTGGAGAATCCCAGGGACAGAGGAGCCTGGTGGGCTGCCATTTCTGGTTGCACAGAGTTGAACACGACTGAAGCGACTTAGCAGCAGCAGCAGCAGCAGCAGGGTCCTAGAATCAATGCCCTGTGGATACCCAAGAAAGACTGCGCATACTGTAGAATGGTCACTTCTCTGAGAATTTTGCTGTCTTCTGTTGTCAGTGAGGGGTTTCTGGTAAAGAATCCTGCCAGTGAAGGAGACTCAGGAGGCACAAGTTTATTCCCTGAGTCAGGAAGATCCCCTGGAGGAGGAAATGGCAACTCACTCCAGTATTCTTCCTGAAAAATTCCACGGACAGAGGAGCCTGGTGGGCTAAAGTCCATGGGGTCACAAAGAATTGGACTTAACTGAACTGACTGAGCGTGCACTCACCATCAGTGATGGCTTATAAAGCACCTGGTCTAAATAAAGCCTCTCTCTATTCTTCAAGGAAAGAGAAGCTACTGTCTTTTTAACGACATTATAATCCATTTACTTTTTGTTTTGTAAACAAAAAAAAAAAGAACCACTTTAGAAGACCCTGCAGATTGAGGGTAATCCTGGAGTTAAAAGCTCTGAACTTCATCTTCTCAAGCTTTTAGGGTCCTGATATTGGTATTAGGGACTTGGCAGATCTTAGAATTCAGCCTTCTCTGAAGCTCTATTAATATTATGCCTTGTTCCTGATAATGGGGGAAAATATTCAGTCTTTGAACATTATAATGTTAGCTGTAGACTATTTTTTGTAGATGTCTTTTATCAAGTTGAGAAAGAAAGAAAGAAAATGAAGTAGCTCAGTCGTGTCCAATTCTTTGTGATCCCATGGACTATGACCTACCAAGCTCCTCTGTCCATGGGATTCTCCAGGCAAGAGTACTGGAGCGGGTTGCCATTTCCTTCTCCAGAGGATCTTCCTGACCCAGGGATCAAACCTGGGTCTCCCACATTGTAGGCAGACACTTTACCATCTGAGCCACCAGGGAAGCCAAGTTGAGAAAGGATCTTTTAATTCCTAGTTTTCTGAGAATTTTTATCAGAAATGAATGTTGGATTTTACTGAATTATTTTTCTGAATCTATTGAGATTATCATATGACATTTCTTTTCTTGGTGATAAAGATGAATTGTGTATTAAACCAAACTTGCCTTTCCAGGATAACATCTTGCTTAGTCATGATGTACTATAGTTTTTAAGGTTTCTGATCAGTTGACTTTCATTCTTTAATTTTTATTGGAGTATAATTTTTGTATATTGTTAGAAATGATTTGCTAGATTTCAAAAGAGAATTACTGAGTCTGAATTCATGAGGGACACTGGTATTGAGTTTTGTTATATCTCTGTAGTATCAGGATAATTCTGGTCTCATTAAATGAAGTGGAAAATGTTTTAAAATCTAATTTGGAGAATAATTTATCTAGATTGTCATTATTTCTCCTTAAATATTTGTTGTAATTCACCAGTGGCACCATCTGTGCCAGTGTTTTCATTGTGGAAAGATTTTAATTACTAATTCAATTTATTTAATAGATCTATGGCTATTCGTTTATTTCTACTTGATTGAGTTTCAGTAGTTTATATCTTTCAGTGAACTTGTCCATTTCATCTAAGTTGAGGGCTTCCCTAGTGGCTCAGCAGGTAAGGATCTGTCTGCAATGCAGGAGCCACAGGGGACATGGGTTTGATCCCTGGGTTGGGAAGGTCCTCTGGAGGAGGAAATGGCAACCCACTCCAGTATTCTTGCCTGGAGAATCAGAATCCCATGAGCGGAAGAGCCTGGAGGGCTACAGTCCATGGTGTTGCAGAGTCAGACAGGACTAAAGTGACTTAGAAGGCAACTCGTCCATTTTATAGATGTTAGGTTATTTATAATATTGTTTTATTATCCTTTCTATATCATAAGACTCTTTAGTAATATCCACCCTCTTCTTTATGTTGATATTGGTAATTTGTATTGCTTTTTTTCCATTCCTCGTAAGTCTGGCTATACGTTTATCTATTGTATTGATTTTTCTCAAAGACATAGCTTTTGGTTTCTTTTATTTGTCTCTGTTTGTTTTAATTTATTTTTACTCTTACCTTCTAATTTATCTTTATGTTGTTTACTTTGCGATTAATTCTTTTTTTTCTAATTTCTTAAGATAGAAGATTAGCTCATTGCTCTGCAGTCCTATTTCTTCATTCTAGATGTGTATAAGAGACATGCTCTGCAGTCCTATTTTATACAATAGGCAATTAGTGTTATAAAATTTTCTCTAATTGCTATTATAGTTGCGTCTCATAAATTTTGATATGTTGTGTTTTCAATTTCATTCAGTTCAAAATATTGTCTATTTTAATTTCCTTTTTGACTCAATGGATATATAGGGATATTTGATTTAGTTTCTGTATTTGAGGGATTTTCCAAGTAGTGTGCTATTGATTTCTAATTTACTTCCATTACAGTCAGAATATACTCTTCTCATTTAGGTTATGGTTTTGATTTGATTATGTTTTGGTAGAATCCTTAACATTTTATATTTTTTGTTAGGAGATTGTAAATCTTAAATCTTCTCTTTTAGCAAGCAGAAGTTCTGTTTAGTTTTAGCAGATATGATGTCCCACTTTTGTGGGAAACTTCTGTAGTTTCAATGACAATCTGGTTTTGAACCCTTCCTGTGTTATCATGGTCTGCTTTGTTCTCCTGCTGCCTCTGGGGCTTCTGCTTGATCCCAGATGAAGCTGCCCATAGAGCTGAAGTGCACTTACCTGTGCCTGGTGCTGCTGGGTGAGGGGTAGGAGATGCCTCACCTGTGTTTCAGTGGCTGCTTTCTTGGGTCAGGCTGCCTAGTGCTAATGAAATTTGTATTGGATCCCTGCTGGTGTCAACTGCTGGGACAGAAGGTGCTTACTTGGGTCTCTTTTTTCCTTTTAGGGGTGGGGAGCTCAGGTCATCCTCTGCTCTTAGGTACAGGGCTAGGAGATGTCAGTCTTCTGTCTTCTTCTGCCACAATGTGTAAGGAAGCAAGACAGGGGTATCTGTTGTTTACCATGCAGGTATGTGTGCTTAGTCAACTCAGTCATGTCCAACTCTCTGATCCCATGGACTGCAGCCCACCAGGCTCCTCTGTCCATGGGGATTCTCCAGGCAAGAATACTGGAGTGGGTTGCCATGCCCTCCTCCAGGGGATCTTCCCGACCCAGAGATTGAACCCAAGTCTCCCGCATTGCAGGCTGATTCTTTACTACTCCCACTTTGAGGAATTTTAGGGAATACTGTTCTTTCCTGGCAAGTTGTTGCTCTGCTGGTGTAGCTGTAGTGGGCCACTTGAAGGGGCTGAGCAGAGGACAGGGAAAATTTAGTTTATGTCATCTTCTCTGAGACCAGAACTCTAGGTTCCATTTACTTTTTTATTTATTATGAAACAGTGCATTGTTACTATTTTTGCTTTAGACATTTAATGATGTTTAAAAATAAAGAGAAAAGTTAAATGTTTAGTTACATATTTACCATTTCTGGTGATCTTTATTCCTTAATATGGATCCAGATTTCTATCTGAGATCTCTTTTCTTTTGCCTTAAGGATTTCCTTTAATATTTCTTGTAGTGAAATCTCCTTGTGGCACTAGCGGCAAAGCACCCGCCCGCCAATGCAGGAGACATAAGAGATATAGCTTCGATCCCTGGGTTGAGAAGATCCCCTTTAGGAAGAAATGTCAACCTGCTCCAGTACTCTTGCCTGGAAAATTACATGGACCAAGGAGCCTGGAGGGCTACAGTCTATGGGGTCACAAAGAGTCAGACACAACTGAAGTGACTTACCACGCATGTAGTAAAATCTATTAAATTCTTTCAGCGTTTGCATATCTGGGTATAGAAGTCTTAGAATTCTAGGTTCAGAGGGTTTCTTAGTTTCTTTTTCCAGCAGAACTTTAAATTGTTCTCACTGTCTTCTGGTTGGCATTGTTTCCAATGAGAAGTCTGTTGTCATTTGCATCTTTGCTCTTTAGTACATATGTATCTTTTCTTCTCTGGATCGGATTAAGATTTTCTCTGGTTTAAAGAAATAGATTATAATGGTTTAAAGAAACCATTATATGGTTTAAAGAAAATAGATTATAATGTTCGTAGTTTTCTTTTGCTTGGAGTTTCTTAAGCTTCTTGATTCTGTGAGTTTATATTTTCTATCAGTTTTGGGAAACTTTTGGAATTAAATTTTCTCTCCTAATCCTTCCTATTGTCTCTCTCTTGGATATCAATTATGTAGTTTGGGATGCTTGAAATTGCCCCACACTTTATTGATGTCTTGTACATTTTAAGTGTCTTTTTATTCTGTGTGTTTTAGTTTGGATCATTCCTATTGCTATGTACAAATTCATCTTTTCTTCTTCAGTCTTTTTCTTCTTTGCTTTTCACTTATTCCAATGTACTTGTCGTTTCCAAAATGTATTTTCATCTGTAGAAGTTCAACTTGGTCTTTCTGTTATATGTTCATATATTCATATAGTCCTTTCAGTTCAGTTCAGTCGCTCAGTTATGTCTGACTCTTTGCGACCCCATGTACTGTAGCATGCCAGGCCTTCCTGCTGTTGCTGCTGCTGCTGCTAAGTTGCTTCAGTCATGTCTGACTCTGTTTGACCACATAGACAGCAGCCCACCAGGCTCCCCGTCCCTGGGATTCTCCAGGCAAGAACACTGGAGTGGATTGCCATTTCCTTCTCCAGTGCATGAAAGTGAAAAGTGAAAGTGAAATTGCTCAGTTGTATCTGACTCTTAGCGACCCCATGGACTGCAGCCTACCAGGCTCCTCCATCCATGGGATTTTCCAGGCAAGACTCCTGGAGTGGGTTGCCATTGCCTTCTCCCAGGCCTTCCTGTCCATCAACATATAGTCCTTTACCTTCTTTTATATACAGTATATAGTTATATAACTATTTTAATGCACTTCCCCATTAACTTTATCATCTGTGTTATTTCTGGGTTAGTTTTGATTAATATATTTTTCTCCTCATTATGGCTTGTATTCTTCTGCTTCTTTTCATTCCTATTATTTTTTTTTCTAGATAGTATTATGAAGTTAACATTGTTGGATCTGGCTATTTATGCACTTATTCAAATATTTTGAGGTTTATTCTGGAATATAGTCAAGCTATTTGAAAAATGACTTATGACGTTTGCTTTTAAAGTGACACCAGAGCAACCTATAGTCTTGAACTTATTATATCTTCATATGAGGATTATATTAAGCATATATATATGAGATTATATTCAGTTCAGTTCAGTTCAGTCGCTCAGTTGTGTCCGACTCTTTGCGACCCCATGAATCGCAGCACGCCAGGCCTTCCTGTACATCACCAGCTCCCAGAGTTCACTCAGATTCACGTCCATCGAGTTAGTGATGCCATCCAGCCATCTCATCCTCAGTCGTCCCCTTCTCCTCCTGCCCCCAATCCCTCCCAGCATCAAAGTCTTTTCCACTGAGTCAACTCTTCGCATGAGGTGGCCAAAGTACTGGAGTTTCAGCTTTAGCATCATTCCTTCTAAAGAAATCCCAGGGTTGATCTCCTTCAGAATGGACTGGTTGGATCTCCTTGCAATCCAACTTAAGATATAATAAGTCTTGAACTTATTATATCTTCATATGAGGCAGTATTCTTCTGAGTATTCTTCCTAATGCCCACTGTTATGAGAATTTGATAATATGGCTGGTTGGAATACCAGTTATTCCTCTCCCTTTGTGAGCACTATAAATTTCTTTGCCATCTTTTAACTGATTGTACTTTCCCAAGCCTTGAGCAGTTGCTTCAGATACGTGCTCTGATCAGTACTTACCTGAAGACTTATAAGTGGGAGGTGGGGCATCTGTATATCTCCGAATATGATTTGTTCTTTCTCTCTCTTTGTGTATCTCTCTCTCTGCATCTCTCTCCTGCCTGGTACTCTTTCTTATGATTAGTCTTACTCTACTGACCTACTTGTAAACCCAACATCAGTACTGAACTCAGGGAGGCCAACAGCCTCTGCCCACGTTCCTCTTCCCTGCATTTCAGCCTAGAAACCCTTTCTAGGTGTAAGCTGAGGTGCAGTTATACGTCTTACTTCATTTGTTGTTCCTTACCTGGGGATCTCTGTCCTGCACTGCCTATTTTCCAATACTCCAAAATTTTTGTCTAGTTTCCGCCCACCCCCCCTCCAGTTTTCATTATTTGGCTAAGACAATTGGGTAAATACAGTTCCAATTACTTTATCTTAGCCAGAAACCAGGATTACAATTTATTGTTTTCTTTTGGACACCTTGAATGCTTTTTTGGCTGATGTCTAGTTATTGCATATGTCTTATTTTACTGTGAATAAGAACTCATTTTTCCATTATGCTCCTTGACTTGTTATTACTGGCATAAAGGAAAGGCTATTCATTTTTCATGTGTTACATTTAAGTCTGAGTGTGCTATGCTTAGTCGCTCAGTTGTGTCCAACTCTTTCTGCCCCCGTGGTCTACAGTTTGCCAGGGTCTTCTGTACATGGGGATTCTCTAGGAAATAATACTGGAGTGGGTTGCTGTGCCTGCCTCCAGGGAATGTTCCCAAACCAGGAATCGAATCCAGGTCTCCCACACTGCAAGAGGATTCTTTACTGACTGAGCCACCAGGCAGGCCCAAGAATACTGCATGGGTAGCCTATCCCTTCTCCAGAGGATTTTCCTGACCCAGAAATCGAACTGGGGTCTCCTGAATTGCAGGCAGATTCCTTACCAGCTGAGTTACCAGGGAAGCCTCTAGGTAGCTTACCAAAATAAACTTCTTCATTACTCACGGAAGTTTTCCAATGATCCTCTTAGGTTTTCTGAAGGAGTGTGTGTGCTCATTCATGCCCAACTCTTTGCGACCCCATGGATTGGAGCCCACCAGGCTCCTCTGTGCATGGAATTTTCCAGGCAAGAATACTGATTTGGATTGCCATTTGCTCCTCCAGGGGATCTTCCCCACCTAGGGTCAAACCTGTGTCTCCTGCATTGGCAGGCGTAGTCTGCCACTGAGCCACCTGGGAAGCCCTTAGATTTTCTAGAGCAATAGTTAATATTATTCATAGAATATACATGTTGCTACTTTCTAAAAATATTATATTATCTCACATATCCTTTTGTTTCATTGACAAGATTATTGTTGTTGAATAATAGTAGCTTTGGGGAAATAAAAATTTTGTCCTTGATTTAAAAAATCCAGTGATTTTTTTTTTTCATTAAATAGGTTTGCTCTAGATTTAAGGAAGACATTATTAAGTCATTAGTGTTTTTCTGCTCCTAGTTACTAAAAATTGGTGAATTTCATTAAAATATTTTAAACATTATTTGGGTTGTCTTATGTTCCTTCCCTTTTAATCATTAATACTACAAATTGCACGAATAGATTTGCTAACAATAGCTTATATTTGCTGTTGTTGTTCAGTCATCCTGTCAGACTCTTTGAGACCCCATGGACTGTAGCACACCAGGCCTCCCTGTCCCTCACCATCTCCCAGAGTTTTTCAAGTTCATGTCCATTTCATCAGTGATGTCACCCAGCCATCTCATCCTCTGATGCCCTCTTCTTCTTCTGCCTTCAATCTTTCCCAGCATCAGGGACTTTTTCAATGAGTCAACTATTCACACAAGGTGACCAAAATACTGGAGCTTCAGCATCAGTCCTTTCAATGAATATTCACGGTTGATTTCCTCTAAGATTGACAGTTTTGATCTCCTTTCTGTCCAAGGGATTCTCAGGAGTCTTCTTCAGCACCTAAGTTTAAAGGCATCAATTCTTTGATGCTCTGCCATTTTTATGGTCCAGCTCTCACAACTGTACGTGACCACTGGGAAGACCACTTTGATTATAGGGACTTTGTTGGCAGAGTGATGTCTGTTTTTCAACACACTCTCTAGATTTGTCATAGCTTTCTTGCCAAGAAGCAATAGCCTTCTGATTTCATGGTTGCAGTAATCATCTGCAGTGATTTTAGGGCCCAAGAAGAGGAAATCTGTAACTACTTCCACCTTTTCCCCTTCTATTTTCCATGAAGTTATGGGGCTGGATGCCATGATCTTAGTTTTCAAAATTGTATTTAGTTTTACTCCAGTTTTTTCACTCTCCTCCTTTACCCTTATCAAGAGATTATTTAGTTCCTCTTCTCTTTCTGCCATTATAGTGGTGTCATCCACATATCTAAGGTTGTTGATGTTTCTCCTGCCTACCTTGATTCCATCTTGTAACTTATTCAGCCGAGCATTTCTCATAATGTACTAAGCATATAAGTTAAACAAACAGGGTGACAATAGACAGCCCTGTTGTACTCCTTTCTCAATCCTGAATCAATCAGTTGTCTCATACAGGGTTCTAACTGTTGCTTCTTGACTTGCACACAGTTTTCTCAGGAGACAAGTAAGATGGTCTTGTATTCCCATCTCTTTAAGAGCATTCCACACTGTAGTGTTGGAGAGGACTCTTGAGAATCCCTTGGGCTGCAAGGAAATCCAACCAGTCCATCCTAAAGGAAATCAGTCCTGAATATTCATTGGAAGGACTGACGTTGAAGCTGAAACTCCAATACTTTGGCCATCTGATGCAAAGAGGTGACTCATTTGAAAAGACTCTGATGTTGGGACAGATTGAATGCAGGAGGAGAAGGGATCAACAGAGGATGAGATGGTTGGATGGCATCACCGACTCAATGGACATGAGTTTGAGTAAACTCTGGGAGTTGGTGATTGACAGGGAGGCCTGGCATGCTGCAGTCCATGGGGTTGCAAAGAGTAGGACTTGACTGAGTGACTGAACTGAACTGAACTGACAATATGATCCACACAGTCAAAGGCTTTAGCATAGTTAATAAAACTGAGGTAGATGTTTTCCTGGAGTTCCTTTGCTTTTTCTATGAGCCAGTGATATTTACCTTCTTTGTAAAAAAAATCCTTATTAATCATAATATGTCACATCTTTAAAGCATAGTTGGATTCAATTATATTTTATTTTCTAGAATATTTGCATATGTATTTATATGTTACATTTATTTCTAATTGTGTTTCACAAACTGAAACCCAAGGACACCAATATTCTATAGATTTAGTCTCATTGTAAGATACTTACATATAGCACCCTACTTTGATAGCATTCTAAAATTATACACATCAACTGAACTGAACTGAAGCATAATGTTATGTGGGTTATATGAATCAGCACCCTACAACTGAGAACTTTTATCAAGTCCAATGTTCTACTTTGCTTTTGTGCTTAAGATGGCATTCTCACCAAGGTTAGACTGAAAAATGACAAGGTGTACAGGCAACAAGGGATAGAAAAAAGTGAAGAACTGGATCATTCTTAAAGAACATATTAATATGGGCATATCACACCCAGAAGAATTTAATCATGACAGTTAATGATGTCTTAAAGTTACATGTATATACATTGTGTGATTAGGAAGCCACCAGCACTTCCTATACAATCTTGGGCCTGACTCTAGATTAAACCAGAATCTATAAAGTTGGGGCTTGGACCTCAGTTTTGTTTTTGTTTTTTCTTTGTTTTTTTTTTTTTGTTTGTTTGTTTGTTTTGTTTTACAAATATTTCTAAAGTGCAGCCAGAAATGAGAAGTACAGATATAGTCTTTGCCTCAAACTATTAATTTGTAAAAGTAAATGAAGTTATAAATAAGTAATGAAGATTTTATCTACTTCTATTCCAGCAATAAAAGATAAAATAGCCATTTAATGCCTGCTTTCAAAGTATCACAATGCTAATTTATTTTCAAGTGAATTTGGCATATCTACAGACTTGTTGTATGGAACCTGATTAAAACTGATGTTTGAAGAGTGTGAGATTGCTCATTAGCAGAGTTTTTGAAAAATTATTCATTCTGATGATTTGTAACTAGTAAACCGAACCTTGAACTTTTTAGTAATTAAAAAAAAAAAATATGTATGTGAACAGGCATACTCATTATTGGTTTTATTAAGCTTAATATCTAAAAACCAGAAAAATAGGCCTTTCCTCTATCAAGTCCTAGGCCACTTATTTACCTTAATGTAAGAGTTGAAACTGGGTAACTAGAAATACATTCTATAATCTTTCATTTTTTGTAGGTATGCATTTATTTTATGTGTATTTTTTTAGAGTTTAAGGTAAAAAAAGCTAAAACTAATACAGAATTGGTGACTCAGATGGTAAAGTATCTGCCTGCAGTGCGGGGGACCTGGATTCAATCCCTGGGTCGGGAAGATCTCCTGGAGAAGGAAATGGCTACCCACTGCAGTACTCTTACCTGGAAAATTCCATGGACAGAGGAGCCTGGTAGGCTACAGTCCATGGGATCACAAAGAGTCAGGCACGACTGAAGGGATTTCACTTTCACTTTTCAACCTACTTTTAACTTGTACATATATAAGTAATATGTGAATCAACATGTGGTCTGTAAGACTTATTTTTCTGAAAAGGGGCTCATATATTAGTGTTCATATGATTTTTCCAAGCTTTGACTAAAATTCTTTCTGAATTTTACCAGTTACTATAATTTTAAATAATACAAAAACCAGGCCATCCTTAATACTATGTGTTGCGAATCTCTGGTAAAACAAACTGGGTTCTTTTGATGGAGTGTGCTGAAACTATCTCTATGACATCCCTATATTTATCCATTCAGGTTTCTATCTTCTATTGCAATATAGCCTCTAGATTTTCTAGATTATAAAATATAATTCAGTATTTACTTAAAATTTTTCAAAGAGCTTATGAATTGGTAGTCATATTTTCTTTATTATTCTTAATGTTATTATTTCAGGTTCTTGTTCCCTTTTTTCTCTCTCTCAAACCATTTTTAGGAGGTGGATCAGATTTCCCAGTTTTATTTTGAAATATATAATCTGTATAACTAGGTCACGCTTTATTTTAAATGATTTTTGTCTTTTAATGAGCATTTTTTGTATGTACATGTTCCATGATACATGTTACACAACGAATATAAAATGATACTTATCTTCTTTTGCTTTAAGTAAGCTCTTTAATTACTAGATTTGTAATATCACTGACTTAATTTTATGAGATTTACAACAGTTACCCTGATACCTGTATTTAAAGAAGAGGAAAAGGATGAAGGAGGCAGATACAGATGGAGATGTAATATTATTACTGATCAGGAATGCTTGGTTCAGAGATGTGGAAAGAGAACCTATAGGGATATAAAGTTGTAAAAATGAAGTAAAGATTTAGGAAAAACAATGCACTTATTCTTTATTTGTTCAAGAGAGCCTTCTTAAATGCCTACCCTTAGTGGATGGTTATATCAAAAAGCCTTTAGATGAATCTCCATGATAGTAAGAAATTTATAAAGTAGGATCACTACAGAAAGTAATTGCAGCCATGAAATTAAAAGATGCTTGTTCCTTGGAAGAAAAGCTATGACAAACTTAGACAGCATATTAAAAAGCAAAGACATTACTTTGCTGACAAGTCAGTCTAGTCAAAGCTATGGTTTTTCCATAGTCATGTATGGATGTGAGAGTTGGACCATAAAGAAGGCTGAGCAGTTAAGAATTGATACCTTCAAACTGTGGTGCTGGAGAAGACACTTGGAAGTCCCTTGGATAGCAAGAAGATCAAGCCAGTCAATCCTAAAGGAAATCAGTCCTGAACAGTCATTGGAAGGACTGATGCTGAAGCTGAAACTCACTCTAATACTTTTGCCGCCTTATACAAAGAACGGACTTACTAGAAAAGACCCTGATGCTGGGAAAAATTGAAGGCAAGAGGAGAAGGGGGAGACAGAGGATGAGATGGTTGGATGGCATCAACAACTCAATGGACATGAGTTTGAGCAAGCTCTGGGAGATAGTGAAGGACAGAGAAGCCTGGCGTGCTGCAATCCATGGAGTCACAAAGAGATGGACACGACTGAGCGAACAACAAAAAAATTATATTTTATTTGCCAAATTACACCAAAATTGGAATACCAGAATGATAGAGTTTTGGAATACAGAAATGGAAAGTCAGTTTGAAAAAAAAATTGCAGTTTTCATAGAAAACATTTTGAAAATATTAGGAGTTATAAGTATATATATTTATACATATTTAAAGGAAATACCAGGGTTCAATATAATTTGAATACCAAAATATCCATCTGTGTTTTTGTTTAACAAATTAATTATTATGAATTAATTTATAAATCCTATGTGCCACATGAATACTAAGTGATTAAGCTCAAAAGTAGGAGTAGAAATATCAGTATTTATAGGGTTATATAAGTTAGAATATTTATAGGGTTGGAAAAGAAATTAAAAGTGCCAAAATGACAACCAGTTGAAAGTTTCTAACTATCTCTTTGATTCTGAAAACAATAGAAAGTTTGGGTGCTGTATTTTTTAAAAAATCATTTTGTTTGTTGGCTTTAAATATCCTGGGAATTTAATAACACTTTAGTGCCCCCCAAATGGCCCCACAAGAAGAACTGAAAAACACAAATATATGATCACTCTTGAAGAGGCAAAAACTGATCTGGTTTATTATTACCTTTACAAATACTTGCACCCTTGTGTCCGACTCTGTGCGACCCCATAGACGGCAGCCCACCAGGCTCCTCCGTCCCTGGGATTCTCCAGGCAAGAACACTGGAGTGGGTTGCCATTTCCTTCTCCAACGCATGAAAGTGAAAAGTGAAAGTGAAGTCGCTCAGCCGTGCCCGACTTTTAGCGACCCCACGGACTGCAGGCTACCAGGCTCCTCCGTCCATGGGATTTTCCAGGCAAGAGTACTGGAGTAGGGTGCCACTGCCTTATCCGACATAACTCTACACTAAGAACTAAACTAATGTTGTTGATTAGATTGTTAATCAGGAAGGAGCAGAGTTCAGACTACCAGAAGGGTCATCTGTGTTTCTAATTGTTTCCCTACAGAGAGTAACCTGCAAGGATTCCTAGGAGTCCCTAATCTTATTTTGAATAAATTGATCAGATTGTGTTTCTCTAGGCTAGGAAAGACAATTCCTAAAACTATGCCTTGCATAAAATAGGCACTTGATGTATATTTACTAATAGATGAGTTCATTTTTGCAGACAGTAGGAGAGGTCTATTAGGACAGCCATTGAAGGAACAACAGAGAATACCAATTGCAGGAAGGAATTTCACTCTTTCTGTGTATCCCACAATTGAAGTTTGCTTAAAAAATTAGTTGAGATTTGACTTGAGAATTATTTTCTGCTAGAGTGAGACAGAATTCCTGAGGGTCTATCTCCCAACTTTCCACCACCCTTTGGGTGCTTATACTTATGTTAAAAAAAAAAAAATCATAGTAGCTCAGAGCTTCATAGACCCTTTGTACGGTTTCTGCTACCAATGAGAAAACTGGCCCAGAATTGGTGAACTGGTCAAGGTCACGTAAATCAAGCTCTGATGTCCTTTCCATGGCACCTATAAACACTCTCTGTCAATCCCTGATCTTATCAATCACCCTATCTCGGCCTAAAATGTTAATGATTTTAATACAAGGAAAGCATAAGTATCCAAAGCATAAAATGACTTAAAATTGCCCAGTTAACTCTTTCCGTCCTTATTGTACAGATGAGGAAACTGAGGGCTGGAAAAGAGTAGAAATTTCCCCATGGATATATAATAATTTATATGGGTAATGATGCAGTCATCAATGAAAAGTAAAATTAAGATCCATGTAAACACTTAACTAAGGCTGGGATATGTTAATGCATTTTAAATTAGTGTCCCCATGGGTCAGCTATAGATTTAGAAGTTTTTATTTTCCTATCATGCAAAGACTTAATTTGGAGAAGGAAATGGCAACCCACTCCAGTGTTCTTGCCTGGAGAATCCCAGGGATGGCAGAGCCCGGTGGGCTGCCATCTGTGGGGTCGCACAGAGTCGGACACGACTGAAGCGACTTAGCAGCAGCAGCAAAGACTTACTTATTCAGATCAAGCTACTCTAAGAGACATGCAACAAATAATAGATGGCTAACCTATTCACTGAGGAAATTACTGAACATGAAATTGTTTCTCAACAAATCTACAGTGAAATAGCAATTCAACTTAAAATTACCAGTGAAATAACCTTAAAAAGCTGAATTTTCCTTTTTTTTCATCAAAATCATTAAACACTGTACACTTTAGACACATTTCTTCTCTAGATAGCAAGTGTTTTCTGAAACCTTTCAGATAACAATAGCAAAATTAGCTCACTGTGTAATTTGTCCACTTTTTTCCAGCTTTATTTCAGTCTCAAGGAATCACTCTTTGACTCAGATTCATCAACATCCTTTTTTTTTTTTTTTTTTTACAATATCTTCTTTGTGCCATTAAATGTGTTAATTAACAGTGCTCCATTACTGTCTTTCACATTTTTTTTTTAGTTGCTAATATCTAATCATTAAATTCTGGTGTGTTATTAGAAAGGTATAGTGTAAGGTTTTTAGACAATAACCATTTGTTGGAAAGCCAGCAATATACTCCATCTTCACATGATCCTTAAATAGCTTCTTGACTGACATGTCAAGGGGTCTAGTTACATCATAAGGAATTTCACCCAAGTCAGTGCATGCCCAGTCAATGACTGCCAGCATTCTGTGACCTCTCATAGCTTATAGAAAATATAAGATTTCACCCAGAATTTTTAAAATGTTTGTATTTGAAAGAGGAGCAAATGATCATCACTGAATTGAGGAAATACCCTGCATTATTTCAGACATCAAACCATCCACTTTCTATCCTCTAGTAAGGAGAAAAACAAATATAGTGAAAGCAAAACACTCTCTTTTTCATCCTCCACCCCCTAATATCCCTGGTGCTTGCTGAGTCCAGGGTGTGCCCACTGCTTCAATTTCCATGAATTCAAGGATAGACAGGTTTTTTGCGTAATTTTCAAGTAGCCCTACATTAGACTTTTCATTTGAATTCAATTTTATGAGCTGCATCAAGGCTTTTAGTCGAAATTTTCAGTCATCTCAAGGTCAATGCTGTGTCTAAAGAAACCACCTGTACATTAACAGTGTAAAGTACTCTTATCCACAGTTCACCAGAGGTGAGGTTCTAAGTAATTCTAAAAAATGGCATGTTTTTAAACTTGCAAGCTCCAGGCAATACAATATCCTCCCCACTCCCCCCACTCCCTGAAAATTACAGAAAGCTCCTTCAAACCCAAGGTTACTCTTTGCTATAATCCAAATGCACTCTCTCTTTATCTTTGGAATGGGAGTTCTAGAACCCTCTGACTCTTCAGATAAGCTGTTGATTGGCCACAGAAGGTTCCCTGAGCTGGGATTGGAATAAGCCTAGTGGTGAGAGGACAGAGATATTGACAGATTGTATGTAACCTGTAGTAACACTACAGGTTACTACAGTGTCTGTTCATTGCACATGGTGCATAGATGAGATTTATAAGCCCTGTTCTAACCATATAGATTCCAAAAAGTGTCTCTTCTCTCTTCCTTCCTGGTTCATTTATTTGGAAACTTTTCTGGCATTCGGCAGGCTCAATTTTACCCTTTTCATTTACAGAATATGAGGGAAGGGATTGGACAACTTGATTCTGTGTAAACAGTACGTAATTCATATTTTTTTTTCACTGAATCACTGAGTAAGACATTGTTAAATTATTCCATCATCCTTCAATCAGTGGAACATGATTATTGAATCTCCACTAATTAAAATGGCTTTTCAGGAAATGGATCCTAAACATAACACCCAACTTATATACATTTAGAATAAATGACAAATGAACATGTGGGAGGAGCCTGGGACCGAAACAGAAGCATCCTTTTTGGGGGACGAATTTCATTCTTCCTCGTGGGTGTTTTTGTTCTTTGTCCCACTGAGCTGCTTACAGCTTTGCGAACTGGCCACATTTCCTCCCTGTGGCTACCATACCATTTTAAGGTCTATATAACTTCAGTTCCCAAATTTACTCCTCCTTGTGGTTTACACTTTTCAAAAGTACCAATGTACCTCCCTGACCATGACTGAAGTGACTTAACACATGGACACCTCACTGACCTGTGTTCTTCCATAACTCTACACTACAGGTTACTTGCATGTCTCAATTCTCTGCTTTGAATCTTTAATCATTTTCAGGTAGAGATCTCTTCTCTATTCACCATCTCCAATCCCCTAGTGATAGGCAAAGTGCTTAGGATCAAAATAGTTTTAGAAGGCACCTGCCTGTTCTCAAGTAACTAAAAATACAGCTTGTTAAAAACACAGATGCTAAGTTTTATCTGACTCTTTTGACCCTCTGGACTGTAGCATGCCAGGCTTTCCTGTCCGTCACTATCTTCCAGAGTTTGTTGAAACTCATATTCATTCATTTGGTGATGCCATCCAACCATCTCATTCTCTGTCACCCCTTTCTCCTGCCCTCAATCTTTCCCAGCGGCAGGGTCTTTTCCAGTCAGCTCTTTGTATGAGGTGGCCAAAGTATTGGAGCTTGAGTATAAAATAAATCATAAAACAGAAAAAGTGAGGTTGCACCGAATTGTAATTCTTCAGTTGGCTCTACTGAACTCTGTTTTATTTTAAAAATTTTTCATGGCTAAATATATTTTGGAAATACTGCATTATTATATTTTGCTTTTTCACATTCACAGTGTACAGTAATGTATTAAAAAAACTAAGAAATGCTTTCTTATAAACACCAAATTAACTTGAGTTATTTAACTTTAAGTTAAAATAACTTTTGAGTCTGTTTTTAATATGTGCTGTGTTTAATCTCTCAGTCTTGTCCTACTCCTTGCATCCCCATGGATTGTAGCCCACTAGGCTCCTCTGTCCATGGGGATTCTCCAGACAAGAATACTGGAGGGGGTTGCCATGCCCTCCTCCAGGGGCTCTTCCCAACCCAGAGATCAAACCCCGGTCTCCCACATTGCAGGCAGATTCTTTACCAGCTGAGCCACCAGGGAAGCCCGTGAATACTGGAGTGGGTAGCCTATCCCTTTTCCAGGGGATCTTCCTGACCCAGGAATCAAACCAGGGTCTCCAGCATTGCAGGTGAAATCTTTATCAGCTGAGCTACCAACTGGTAATATTTGAGATAGTAGTCATATAAGAGAGCTTTTCAGAAATACTGTGTGTAATATGTGTCTTGTACTTTTACAGAATTATTAAAACCTAGGATGCCTCTTTTTCATAATAGGTTGCTCCCTATCATTTTCTTGCTGCCAACTACCTTTTCAGGCTCATCTCTTCCTCCACCCCTCTCTTTATGTGTGTTGCAATTCATTCTCATTCCTGCACATCTCCATCATTCCATCCCACTTCAGGACCCAGGATTCTGATCTATACAGGTGACCCCAGCTGAGCTTCCAACTGGGTTTGGCCAGCAAAGAAATATCAGAGTACTGGAGGCTGGGGTCATTGTTCCATGAACTGTCTGTCTCTGTTAGGCTGTGTTGGCAATGGGGTTATTTCTCTTCCAAAGGCCAAAGTTCCTATCAGGTGTATTTTTTCCCCTTGCCTCTTCCTGTCTTAATTACTTCCTACTATTTCTGTCATGGCATATTCTATAATTTCATGTAACCCTTCCAAATATCTTGCAAAATTCCCATTCAGTTCAGTTCAGTTCAGTCGCTCAGTCGTGTCCGACTCTTTGCGACCCCATGAATTGCAGCACGCCAGGCCTCCCTGTCCATCACCAACTCCCGGAGTTCACTCAGACTCAGGCTCATCAAGTCAGTGATGCCATCCAGCCATCTCATCCTCTGTCGTCCCCTTCTCCTCCTGCCCCCAATCCCTCCCAGCATCAAAGTCTTTTCCAATGAGTCAACTCTTTGCACGAGGTGACTCTCTTTAATTATACTTTTTAGCCTGTTGAAAGAAACTATAGGCCTTGAATGAAGTCACTTGTGCTGAGCGCCATATTAGCAAACCAATACTTAATATCTAACATAAGTGCAAACTTCAACTTCTAACAAGAATACAGTGTTAACTCAGTGAGTCTGGAATTTCCTGGTTAGCAGTAATGAGGTAACCCACCTGAGTCACCCCTTCCAACGCCTTTTCTATTTGCTAGGTTGGATCCTATCCAATTCATGAATCATGGCTGCTGTTGTTCAATCACTCAGTCATGCCCAACTCTGTGCCCCCATGGAATACAGCACACTAGGCTTCCCTGTCCTTCACAATCTCCCAGAGTTTGCTCAAACTCATGTCCATTGAATCAGTGGTGCCATCCAACCATCTCATCCTCTGTCATCCCTTTCTCCACCTGCCTTCAATCTTTCCCAGCATCAGTATCTTTTCCAATATGTTGGCTCTTCGCATGAGGTGGCCACAGTATTGGAGCTTCAGCTTGAGCATCAGTTCTTCCAATAAATAGTCAGGGTTGATTTATTTTAGGATTGACTGGTTTCTCCTTGCTGTCCAAGGGACTCTTAAGTCTTGTTAAATAGAGTTAATTCAATCTTAATATTACTTGGGTGAATTTTGCCTGTTTTTTGTTTCCTTCTAGGATCATACTTGCAGACTCCCAAACTGTTATGTTATCATTCCAGCAACCACACAAATTTTCACTTCTTTCTTCACACTGGTCTCTGAGGTTAGAATGCCATTTCACTCATCTTCTAATAATAGGCATCCTCATAATCAGTTGAAGTCTATTCTGACTGTTTTTTTTTTTTTCCCTTTCAGTTTTTCCTTCTTTTGAAAAATACATCCACACCTTGTTCCAGATCCCACTTAGACTGAACAGACTGTCCTACTAGCTTGTAACTTCCCCATCAGTTCAGTTCAGTCACTCAGTTGTGTCCAACTCATTGTGACTCCATGAACCACAGCACACCAGGCCTTCCTGTACATCACCAACTCCCGGAGTTCACCCAAACTCATGTCCATTGAGTCGATGATGCCATCCAACCATCTCTTCCTCTGTTGTCCCCTTCTCCTCCTGCCCTCAATCTTTCCCAGCAACAGGAGCTTTTCAAATGAATCAGCTCTTTGCATCAGGTGGCCAAAGTATTAGAGTTTCAGCTTCAACATCAATCCTTCCAATGAACACCCAGGACTGATCTCCTTTAGGATGGACTGGTTGAACCTCCTTGCACTCCAAGGGAGTCTCAAGAGTTCTCCAACACCACAGTTCAGAAGCATCAATTCTTCTGCACTCAGCTTTCTTTATAGTCCAATTCTCACATCCATACATGACTACTGGAAAAACCACAGCCTTGGCTAGATGGATTTTTGTTGGCAAAGTAATGTCTCTGCTTTTTAATATGCTGTCTAGGTTGGTCATAACTTGCTTTCCAAGGAGTAAGCATCCTTTAATTTCATGGCTGCAATCACCACCTGCCGGACAAGGCAATGGCAACCCACTCCAGTACTCTTGCATGGAAAATCCCATGGACCGAGGAGCCTGGTAGGCTGCAGTCCATGGGGCCACTAAGAGTTGGACACGACTGAGCGACTTCCCTTTCACTTTTCACTTTCATGCATTGGAGAAAGAAATGGCAACCCACTCCAGTGTTCTTGCCTGGAGAATCCCAGGGACGGGGGAGCCTGGTGGGCTGCCGTCTCTGGGGTCACACAGAGTTGGACACGACTGAAGTAACTTAGCAGCAGCAGCAGCAATCACCACCTGCAGTGATTTTGGAGCCCGAAAAAATAAAGTCAGCTACTGTTTCCACTGTTTCCCCCATCTATTTGCCATGAAGTGATGGGACCGGATGCCATGATCTTAGCTTTCTGAATGTTGAGCTTTAAGCCAACTTTTTCACTCTCCTCTTTCACTTTCATCAAGAGGCTCTTTAGTTCTTCTTCGCTTTCTGTCATAAGGGTGGTGTCATATGCATATCTCAGGTTATTGATATTTCTCCCAGCAATCTTGATTCCAGCTTATGCTTCTTTCAGCCCAGCATTTCTCATGATGTACTCTGCATATAAGTTAAATAAGCATGGTGACAATACAGCCTTAACATATTCCTTTTTCTATTTGGAACCAGTCTGTTGTTCCATGTCCAGTCCTAACTGTTGCTTCCTGACCTGCATACAGGTTTCTCAAGAGGCAGGTCAGGTGACCTGGTATTTCCATCTCTTTCAGAACTTTTCACAGTTTTTTTTTTTTTTTGTGATTCACATAGTCAAAGGCTTTGGCACAATCAATAAAGCAGAAATAGATGTTTTTCTGGAACTCTCTTGCTTTTTCTATGATCCAGCAGATGTTGGCAATTTGATCTCTGGTTCCTTTGCCTTTTCTAAAACCAGCTTGAACATCTGGAAGTTCATGGTTCATGTATTGCTGAAGCCTGGCTTGGAGAATTCTGAGCATTACTTTACTAACGTGTGAGATGATTGCAATTGTGCAGTAGTTTGAGCATTCTTTGGCATTGCCTTTCTTTGGGATTTGAATGAAAACTGACCTTTTCCAATCCTATGGCCACTGGTGAGTTTTCCAAATTTGCTGACGTATTGAGTGCAGCACTTTCACAGCATCATCTTTCAGGATTTGAAACAGCTCAACTGGAATTCCATCACCTCCACTAGCTTTGTTTTTAGTGATGCTTCCCCATCACTGAGCACTATATATTTGACTTAGCGAAGTCTCCTTATGGGTTTGTTGAATTGAATTGGAGGTGAGATATTGCATAGAACTGCTAGAAGGAAATATATTAGTAGATCTTACTCAGGTTTTCTCGGATTTCTTAACTCCCAACCATGTGGGTTCACTTTCTCAGTAAAGTGTTAGATGACAACAAAAGTAAAAAGCCCAAACTGTCTGTCACTTAAGCACTTGAGAGAAGCAAATGTATGACTTTCTCAACAACACTTATTATAGCAAGATGACTACATGTCAGCAAGAGATGGGTCTCAGAAGCTATCAACACCCTGCTGTATAAATACAGTGTACTTTGGAGAACGATTCTTCCATCATTCCATAGTAGTCACTTTCAATCCAGGTGATGATGTTGTGTATGCTGCTCTTTTTGTCTCCATCTAGGTTGTAGGTCATTACATAGGGTAGGACTAACCTGTTAAATCAGTCAATCACAGTGGGCACAGTGATGGTTCAGGAGTGGTCATTTGACTCAAAGAGGACTATCCAAGATGTTGCTGAAACTATTGGGGAAAATCTTCTCTTGCTCTAGGATTTGCAAGCTAGAAGGCTGCTATTCTTCATTTTAGTTAGGAGAAGAGAGGTTATGTTAAAGTAACAAAATCCACCAAATCACCTGATAAACTAATCAAAGATTTACTTCTATATAACTCTTTCTCACTGAGTTCATGGTAGTAGCAAGCAGCTCTCCTTGTGGTGACTCAAGCATTCACTTGGATTAAACATTCCATCTAAGAGTGGCACCATCCGGGACTCATGACCTTGTCTGTCACTGTTCCAGGTAGAACAAGACTGGGAAGGCTTGAGCATGAACTTCCACTGGGTCACCCTGATGGTGTCATGTCACCGCTCTTTCAGCATGCCATCCAGAACTAGTGACAGAACATGCTAACTGGAGGAAGAAGGTTGCTGAGTGTTACTACCTCTACCAGAGCTTCTAACTTTGGAGCCATCCCAAATCTATGTAGAGATTGTGTAACAAGGAAGCCAAGCTTCCGTTAGCAAAGTCCAGAGTCATAGATTACAATTTCTGATGAAAACAGTTGAAGCTCACTCCCACAGAGCATCCCAAATGGCAAAAGCTATGCTTATGTATGTGCGTGTGTGCATTTGTGTCCTATACACAGTAAGCATAGAAAATAGACATGCACCCTATGGCAGAAAAGTCATTTTAAAAAAAGAACAGAATGACTGAGAAATCTAATTTAAAAAATTGTCATGGAATTCACACTGCTGCTGTAGAAACTTAGCTGCTTGTAGCTTTCTGTTCTCTGCCACATGGGTGAATCAGCAAGGCAGGTGACAGGAAAAGTAGACCTTTATAGTTAATTAGAAACTGGAAAAGCAAAGCCAGAGTTACCCTTAGCTTAAAGTTATGAATCTTCTAGGGAAACAAATAGGATGTGGTTTGTTGAGATATACGATAAGCCGTCAAAAGGAATTTATCAACAAGCTGTTCTCTGCCTTTGAAGCCAACTTAAAGAGTGTTTGAATCTAGTAGAGTCAATCATGGGCCCCCCCCAATGGCTCAAGTGGTAAAGAATCCGCCTGCAATGAAGGAGTTGTAGGTTCGATCCCTGGGTCCGGAAGATCCCCTGGAGAAGGGAGTGGCTACCCTCTCTTTATTCTTGCCTGGAGGATCCTATGGACAGAGGAGCCTGGCTGTAGTCTGTGGTGCTGAGAAGAGTCAGATATGACTGAATGACTAACACACAAACAGAGTCGATTGCAAAAGGAGTTTCTAATCTGTAAACTCCAGTAATAAAAACAGTTGGCTTTTACTGAGCACCTGCTGTGTTCTAGGCATGTGCTAAATGTTTTACTTAAATTATATGAGTTTGCATTTATAATAACACCCTGAGTTTGAAAAGATTACTGTATTATACAGTTTAGAATATGGAGGCATGAAGAGGTTTTATAATTTGTGGAAAACTGATGAGAAATTCTGACTTTACTGAAACAAAGTAAGTATTTGTAGGTAAAATCAAATTATCCCTAAGTATTTATATTTTAAAAGTCTCAGTGTTTATCATGTGTTATCAAGAGCATTTGAAAAATACCTTTTTGAAAAGATTATTCTTGAATTTTAAAATGCAGAGTTCTGATTTTTTGAAATAAGAAAGACAGTGACTAGAAACTGCTAATTTCTTCCCCAGATCCAACCCACTGCTGAAGTCTTCTAATAAACTCTAATAGTGAGCAAAATACCAGAAAAGGAAATATGTAATTTATTGTCTGCTAAACTCTGCAAACCTAACAGATTCAAAGACTCCACCAGTATTAAGCTCACTCTGAGAGAGGTTTTCTTGGCCTGAGGTTAAACAGAAGATATTTTGAGTTGAATAGCCTGAATTTGAATTCTGGTCTACCCATCAATTAGCTACAGGATATTTGGCAAATTAGTTAACAATTTAATCCTCAGTTTTCTCACCCATAAAATAGAAATGATAATAATACTAATAGTATATCTCCTTTGGGCTTAACACAATAACGAGATAAAACGACCCATGTAAAAAGGATTATCAACCTGCCTGGCATGCTACAGGAGTTTACAAAATACGAATTATTCTCATCATTAATGTCATCACCATTCATTGTCATCATCAGAATTGTCATTATCAGCCAGAACCTATTTTTCAGTTAGACACACTGAAACTACTAACTTGGGTCAATGATCATCTTTTCAGTGATCTTTTCTCAGTTTCCGAAGGCTGCCTGAATTAAAATTCACTTTGTTGTCAGCTTTTTGTTAGCTATTTTTTTTCCTTCCTCAACTTTATAATTAGGGACTGAAAAAACAGTGATTCAAAGTTAAGATGCTTAACACCAATAAGATACAATTACCATTTAACAGGCAGAAGTTAGTGCTTTTTGAGTTTCAAGCACAGAATAATTGGAACACATGATTCAGAGTTTGGATAGTTCTGTTGCATTGAGTAAAGAATCAAAAAAAAAAAAAATGAGGGGGAAAGTTTTGTGTTATTTTCTATCAACAGAAGGGTATTTAATGTTGTTTACAGGTATGCTTGAAATTTCAGCTTTATTCAACTGCAAATCTCCTTATTTGTTTGGAGGAAAGAGTTCAATAGGCAATTAAACACAAGAAGGGAAAAAAAGTAAAACATGGCCATGATAAAATAAGCTAAACAGCAATGAATTTACAGGCATAAAGCTTACTTAGACATCAATAAGTTATTTCCTTGGAGATAGTCTTATGCTGAGATGTTATAGCATCTTTGCCTTCATCTTTGGTTTCTTCTACCATTTCTCTTTCTTCCCTCCCTCGTTCCCTTCATTACTGAGCAGGACCCAGTCCAATGCCGGGGACACATATATGAGCATGAATGATACAGGTCTTCTTTGCTGTCAGTCATGAATATTTATGTAGTGAAGAACACAGAAAGTGAATCAACAGTGACAAAGTAGATGAAGTGAGGCAAGTCACTGAGCACATAATAGAGTTATAATATCCAAACTTAGATGCATGGGAAAAGCTTTCTGGAGGAAGCACCTTCTGCACCAAAACTAGCAGGATGAGAAGTCACTTACATTGTGTATAAAAGTGGGGAAAGGGAGATTTTAAAAGGTGAGCAAATGGCATGTATGGAAACAGGAGACCCTAGAAGTATGCTGAGTTCTTGACATCATCTGTAACAGTGGGAACATGGAGGCTGGAGATAGATCAAGTTTAGAGAGGCGTGGAAAGCACTGACAGGTCTTAAGTGTTGCTCTGTCATGATCACAGTTATGTTCTAGGAAGATCACCTTAGCTATACGCTGGAGAATGATTGTGAAGGATGTGCAGTAAGTTCAGCAATAGCAGAATCAATAAAGAAGCTATTGCAGTGATTCAGGTGACATTATGACCCAAACTAGGATAATATAAATAGGGAAGAGAAATATATATGGAGTCAAGAAATGACAATGGCTGTAAAATCAACAGAATTTAGTGGTTTCTTGGTGGGAAAAGGGGTCATTTTTGAATGAGAAGAATAAGACTTTAAGGAGGCTGCCGAGGTTCCTGGCTTAAGGAAATGGATGGACCTATTTATGGAGATCAGGAACCCTGGAAGAAGCATAGCACTCATAAAGAAAAGAAGTGGAACTTCAAGGATCTCTCATAAGGATGAGAAACAGGAGCTCACAAAAGAGACTGAGAAAGAACAGTCAAAGAGGCAGGAGGTAAAGCAGAAACCCCTTTTGCCATAGCTTCCAGGAAAAGAGGGCATTTGAGAAAAGAAGATTGTATGTGGGTGTGCATATTGGGAGTCAGGGTTTTAAGACATTTGCTTGTTGAGGAGCAGAGTATGAGAAAACAGAGCAAATGAGTACAAATGTCTCTTTCCTCTCTAATTCTGAATGGTATGTAACAAACAAGAGATGTCTGCCTCGGTAGGCTTATAGTCAGAGTTGGGCGCCTGTACTTGCCAGCAAGACTCAGAGAAACTGCAAGCTCTTTGGAGGAAAAATAAACAGGGATTACTTAAATTTGGTATCAAAGTTCCTATTAATAATTAATACCTATGTACCCAATGTGTGATAGAGACAGAGGAAGGGAGAAGAGAGAACAAGTCAGGACTGAGAAACATAGTTGTGAATGCCCATGAAAATATTCTTTTCAAGCAGATGACTGACCACCCAACTGGCAAAGTGCCATCTTTTTTCCCAGTGGCAGAGTAGTGCCACTTGATTTGTTGCTTTAGGAATTCAGCATGGGGATTGGCTAAAACCACTTGAGTGGTTAAGGAAAGCCAGACAAAGATGCTACAGAGATGTCTGTTCTTGTTCTGAAAGCATACAATTGATTATAACAACAGCAATAATAATTATACTCATATTCCTAATAAATTTTAATGATAATATTTATTAAGTGCAGTATTATAAATCAGACTTTATGCTAAGTGTTTTACTTGCATTAGTACTTAATGCTTATAACTATCCAACAAAGTTACTGTGATTAGCCTAGTTTTGAAGATGAGAAGATAAGAAACTGAGATATCAAAGAATGTGCCTGAGCACACACGTCTGCTGCATGGTAAAATGAGGACTTGAATGCAGTCCGTTCTGCCTTTTCCCCTTTGAATGGTAATGGGAAAACCTTGATTATTATAATAAGAACACTATGAGACAACTCAAAATTGCATAACAATTATTATGCTAAGTGCTTTATTGTTATCATTGCTTTTAATCCCCACAATCACAGCATGAGGCAGGCACTATTGTACACCCATTTGATTATTTTTTGCAATTTTTATTTATTTATTTTTGGGTGCACCGTCTTTTCTTTGCTACAGACTACTTTCTCTACAGCTTTCTCTAGTTGTGGAGAATGAGGACTTCTCTCTAGTTGCGGTGTGCGTGATGGTACCTCTTACTGCAGAACACAGGCTCTAAGGTGCGTGAGCTTCAGTAGTTGTGGCTCATGGGCTCAGCAGTGGTGGCTGGCGCACAGGCCTTGTTGCCCTGTGGCATGTGGAATCTTCCCACATCATAGATTGAACCCATGTGCCCTGCTTGGCAAACAGATTCTCAACCACTAGACCACTGGGAAAGTCCTGTATACCCATTTTATAAAAGTAGACTCAAGTCAGGAAACTGCTGAATGTTACAGAGTTAGTACACTGCAGAGCACAGACTTTATCCAAGTTGTCTTTCCTTATTAGATCGTATGTACTCAACCATCTCCCTGTTGCTTTTTAGCCTGTGATCCATATCAAAGATGCCTGGATCTGAACTGGACAGAGGCAGAGTGCAGTAGTAATAAAAAAAATCGATTTTGGCCTTCATTTTTGCCTGTCTGAAAGGTGGCATACATTCGGTACATTGTTTACCTCCTTAAAAGAAATAAAGTGTGGTCACAACTCATCTGAGAACCTGCAATCTATTGCTAAGCCTATTGCTATTCTTTTTAAGAAAGATGAATCAGAGAGCTTTGAGGGGAAGAGGGGGCATTACACTTTCTAAAAACAATTCAGAATAATTTTCCAGCTGAAGATGTTGTGAAATAAACTTAGCATCTAGCCAAGAGGCTGCCAAATCATATCTGGTTCAGGGTTTGATCCTACAAAGTGAATGTCTATCTGGATTGGCAATGGGGACCAAGGAAAGGCTTGAGACATCCTTTCAAGATTATTTTCCTTCACTGAGTTTTGAAGAAGGGCACTGCTCTCTTGATCCTCGATCAGGACGTGTTTCCATCATGAAAAATGTTATCTGGCTAGTCCTTACCACTAGAGAAAAAGAAAAGGAAGCTAGAATTCCTCTAAAATCCCCACAGCTTGCTGAGAGCTACTAGAGCCAGGCAAGAAATGCTTTTTATCTCAAAGCTGAAGCCAGCATGAAAAGCTTTTAAAAAAGCATCACCATACAATTTATACTAAATAATAAATGTGCAGGGGATTCTGTTAGGGATGCATGTTAGAAATTTCATTAGCTTTGTTACCTGGGATTTCTATGGATATAGCCCATAGATATTCCTTCTATAAAATAATAGTGGCTTCCTGTACCCATTTCTGCCATATTACCACCTCCACATGGTTCACAAGAGACATGGGCATAGGCATTCAACATGAATGTAGACTGATGTTTTCCTTGAACTTCATACAAATTCACACACATATACACACACTCCTGCCCCAGGTAAAAGTGAAAAAAACTCCAAGCAAAAATAACTTTAAGGACATTTTGTCACACTTTCTCTTCGTTTTCTATCATTCATATAAAATTTATTAAGCATATTCTTCTCATCAGGTACTCACCAGGTGCTGTGGGTGATAAAATGGTGAATAAGGTATGGCACTTAAACTCAAGGAGTTCATAATTTATTGAGGCTAACTGTGGAGTATACACTTTATAAAGGTACAAAGCAGACTGTGCTATTTGTTACCATAGTAAAGATACAAACAGCATTCTTAGGGGAGCACAGAGGAGGAATAAATACAATTTGAATGGAATAGTTGGTTGCATTAAGCGTTTTGATCCCAAGTCTCTAACCACTTTACTAGTTCTGTAACTTTGAACATGCCCTTGGCTGCACTAAACCTCGGTTTTCTCATTTGTAAATTGAAGATAATAAGATAATGTTTTCTTGAAGATAATCTGAGGAACAAGCAGTCAATTATTATTAGGCACTGCGCTTATAAAGGGCATGGTGGGGAAAGCATTTCTGGGGTGGTGGCATTTCAGTTGACTTTGGAAAGAGAGAAGTGTTTTAATAGGGAGGCAAGCCTCTCACAGGAGGCTGTGAGGAAGATTTCCCAGCTGAGGGACGACATGCTCAGACTGCCAGTTGTGATCACCTGCAGGTAAACAAGTCAGTACATTCTTTTATTTCTCCTGCCCTGCCTGGCATTTCTCACTATTAGGATCGCCTCTTTGGATTTGTGCAAAGGAACTACTACCCGAATCAAACCTGGCATCCAAAGTCTAAATGTGTGGGAGGTCTAGCGCTCATTTTTTAATTCATTGCTAACCATTAATGCTCAGTCATTTTATCCAGTTAGCCAACAAGAGCCTTAGGAAGGTGAGTTTGAGGCCAACTGGAAGCATTCAGGACAGCACTGGGATGCAGGCAGTGCCCTGAGGGCACCCCCAGGGGTGTAAGGCCGCTGCAAACCTGGTGGACTTGGTGGAAGGCCTAGTAGTAAATGAGCTGCTTGACATTCTCCTAAAGGCAAGTTCAGGCTGTGTCTATCAGCCTGGTCTAAACGGACGGAAAGCGTGGAGAGGAGGGTGAGCTGCGGAAAGCTGGTACGGAAGGCCAAGTCCTTAGCCACAACCACAAATTACTTTCACTGACCTTCAGTTGAATTTCTCTTATTCTGATGCTGAAAATCAGCCCCAGGCTGACTAATACCCATATTTCCTTCTCATTGTTGACTGTTTCATCACAAGAGCTTTCCAGTCTAGCCGTGGTTATCTAATTGTGCCTTCTGGCTCATGTTACTCGTTAACTTGGCATACTGCATCCCTCTTCTCATCTATGACAAGCTGAATCATCCTTTCTTTCCTTTAGGGCTGAACTTCACTAAGACTCTTTCCCTTGTCCCCTCTTTCTCAACTTCTGAACTGAATGTGCTTGTCACTTATTGGGTTTGAGGCTACATTACCACCTAATAGAGGATATTACTTGTTTACCTTGGAAGCTCTGTTCCATTTCTAATGTTGGAATCTGAATCTCTTGAAGAGAAAAAATGGGCAGAGATCTGTTTTCCTGCTTATAACATCTAGCCTAGAGCCCTCAGTGTATCCTTTGAAGATTTGCCTATTAATTACAAATATGATTTAAAAAAAGCACAATAAGCAAAATTCTATATCTTCAAATCCTATATCCTCCCCCTCATTATTCCCAATATATTTTATATTTAAAATATTTTCATGCCAAGCTATACCTATCTCCATTAATTTAGAGCTCTTTCCCTCGTTTCTCACAAAATCAGAAAATGAAAGAAAATAAATTAACAAGAAAATGCTAAGGTAAATGAGTGCCTAGGTCATGCCTGTCTTCTGCATGTAGAAAGTTGTCCATGTATGAACACCCTGATTTGCTATAGTCCATAAGCTTTTCAACTAGCATGCATCAAATATGTTCCAATATGTATTTCCTCTATTAGGAAGGAGAACACAAAGTCCAGAGATGCTCATTAAATGATCTAAAACAATTAAATTATCACAACTGAGCCTGCAACCTAGGCCTTTCCGACTCCCATTTCAGGGTTCAACCCATTATGCCTTTAGGAAGAAAGGATGGCATTGGGACAATGGCAATGTCACAATTGACAGAGTAATTCATCTATTCTGTGAATAAACCTCTCTCTTCAGCCAGATGAACAGGAACAGTAACACGTGCTCTAACACCAGATCCTCAGAGTAAGTTCTCTCTGATTCCAAAGTCCAAGCCCCAGTGAGCACATGCAGCCTGTTCCTTCTTTCCTAAACAGCCTCACACACACTGGTTGCCAAGTGAGGCTTTGTTGCCAGTAGGGTAGTCAAGACCTAAAATTAGCCCCTCACTTCTTATGACTCCAGGGGACTCATCCAAAGTGATATTTATGACTGTTACAGACCAGTGAACTAAAGACAGCCATGACATAGAGTGAGTCAAAACTACTCTTTGTTCTGGAGACACCTAAGTGAAATGAACTCTCTTGAAATAGATGAAGAGGCTCTTCACTCAATTCTTATCTCTGTACACTCAGAGGTCATTATGAAAGACAAATAATGAAGATAATTATTGGTTTTATACCATATATTAAAACTTCCATACATGGTTCTATAATTCTAAAACAAAGCTAGCATATTTTTTGACATTTATCATGTATCAAGTCCTTAACAAAAGGTAAATAAGTATGTATTGTTATTTCTATTATTCTAATAAAAAGGCAACATTAAATGGTTGAATACTTGGTGAAGGTCATAAAAATTGCTGAGAGAGCCTGCACCCAAACCCACTTCTGTCTCCTAATGTCATGCCCTCCCTGCCCCTCTCTATTGCAAAGGCCGACAGATGGTCACTCTGGTTTATGAGATCCCATAAAATTTGGTCAAATTCTGTATTAGAAAGACTAAGATTATTGTATTATTTTTAAACATTCTCTTTGCATAACTGTCTGCTTCCCTTGAGAACAGTGGAGCTCTAAGTTCTGGCCATGTCACTTATGAGCTTTATAAAGGTGGCCAAATCATTGGATAATTTCGTACCACATTTTTCTTGTCTACAGAAGAAAAATGTAAGTTTCTATATCATAAAGTTTTTGTGAATAACTGAATGAGTACTCAACTTGCTATTCTGTAAGTGCTCAAGCAGTTATCATTATCCAAGGGCCTAAAGAGAGTGAGCAACTGATGGCAAATCATGAATGTTCATTGTGGGCAAAGACCATGTCTCTCTTACGCACCACTAGGATTGTACCCAGTTCAGTCACTCAGCTGTGTTCAACTCTTTGCGACCTCATGAATTGCAGCATGCCAGGTGTGACTTAGCAGCAGCAACAGCAGCAGCAGGCCTCCCTGTCCATCACCAACTCCCAGAGTTCACTCAAACTCACATCCATCAAGTCCGTGATGCCATCCAGCCATCTCATCCTCTGTCATCCCCTTCTCCTCCTGCCCCCAATCCCTCCCAACATCAGAGTCTTTTCCAATGAGTCATCTCTTTGCATGAGGTGGTCAGAGTACTGGAGTTTCAGCTTTAACATCATTTCTTCCAAAGAACACCCAGGACCGATCTCCTTGTAGTCCAAGGGATTCTCAAGAGTCTTCTCCAACACCACAGTTCAAAAGCATCAATTCTTCAGTGCTCAGCTTTCTTCACAGTCCAACTCTCATATCCATATGTGACCACTGGAAAAACCATAGACTTGACTAGACGGAGCTTTGATGGCAAAGTAATGTCTCTACTTTTGAATATGCTATCTAGGTTTGTCATAACTTTCTTTCCAAGGAGTAAGCGTCTTTTAATTTCATGGCTGCAGTCACTATCTACAGTGATTTTGGAGCCCCCCAAAATAAATTCTCATACTGTTTCCACTGTTTCCCCTTCAAGAATACTGGAGCAGGGTGCCATTCCTTCTCTAAGGCATAGCCTTGATGGTTCTCAACCCATCAACCATGGACCTTGAGGATTAGCAGATCTACTGTGAGAGAACTGTAAAACAGTATCTGCTAACAAATAAGTCCCACACATAGAAGCTTTGTCATTTTCTAACTGTATATAGGTACTCTTGTGATTTCTGAAATACAAAATTGTTTGAAATGTTACTTATACTTAGTAGTTTCTTATCATTTATTTTTCCATTCAATGGCTAATACAATTATGAATATATGATTGGGGGAGGTGTCCATGAAGTTTTATAAAACAAAGGAGAAAGGGCATATACATTAAAGATTAAAAAACACTCTACCAAGACATTCAAAATTGCTTGCCAGTAACAGTTATGGTTCCTTCAAACTGGAACCACACAGAGTGTGTCTACAAAGAATTTGATTTTTTTTCTCATAATATAGAATACTCATTTAAACAAGGCCAGAGTAGAAAGAGCCATCTCCATTTTCTGTTAAACTTGTCCTTATTTGCTACTTTTCTTTATGTCATAATAAAAGAGTATGAATGTGAGCTTGGAAAATACCTTGATACTTAAGAAATAAACATTTCCTCCACATCCATAAGAGTGAATGCCTGTAGTCTTGTTTTGCCTACATGGTCCTTTTCCTTTGGCTGTGATTGGTTGGTTGCCTATAAGAGGCTGGGGGCACTTTATCCCAGGCTAGGCCAATCAAATTCTCTCTTCCAGAAATTTGGAGGTTGAGAGAATCTAATAGAGTTCTTGGTGGGAACTGAGGTAATGAAAACTCAGTAATCACACATTGGATCAGTGAACATAAGGCCTCAGAGTTGGGAGGTAAGTGACACAGAAAGAGGACAAGAAGATCATGTAAGGGAACCAATGAATCCATAAAGGGAAGCTTTATAAGCTGCTATGGTTTTTCCTGTGGTCATGTATGGATGTGAAAGTTGGACTGTCAAGAATGCTGAGCACCAAAGAATTGATGTTTTTGAACTGTGGTGTTGGAGAAGACTCTTGAGAGTCCCTTGGACTGCAAGGAGATCTAACCAGTCCATTCTGAAGGAGATCAGCCCTGGGATTTCTTTGGAAGGAATGATACTAAAGCTGAAAGTCCAGTACTTTGGCCACCTCATGCGAAGAGTTGACTCATTGGAAAAGACTCTGATGCTGGGAGGGATTGGGGGCAGGAGGAGAAGGGGACAACAGAGGATGAGATGGGTGGATGGCATCACTGACTCTATGGACATGAGTCTGAGTGAACTCTGGGAGTTGGTGATGGACAGGGAGGCCTGGTGTGCTGTGATTCATGGGGTCGCAAAGAGTTGGACATGACTGAGCAACTGAACTGAAGAGCTTCCTAGACATTTGTGAATCCTGGATTTACATCTTATGTTGAAGTTCCGTGGAACATGATTGTATCTTGAATCTTTAATTCATTGATTACTTACTGAACATTTGCTGTGTTCTTTGGGGCTTCCTTCATAGCTCAGTTGGTAAAGAATCTGCCTGCAGTGCAGGAAACCCAGGTTCGATCCTTGGGTTGGGAAGATCCCCCTGGAGAAGGAAATGGCAACCCACTTCAGTATTCTTGCCTGGAGAATTCCATGGACAGAGGAGCCTGGCAGGCTACAGTCCATGGGATCAAAAGAGTTGGACATGACTTAGCGACTAAACCAAACCAGATACCATTCTAAGCACTGTGGATACAACAGTGAAATAAATTAATGAAAATCCCTGCTCTTCTAAAGCTGGTATGCAAATGTAGGAAATACAAAATAATCAAGGTAAATGGTTAAAATCAACAGTGATATGTACTAGGAGAAAATTAAGTGTGGTAACAGGTGTTATGGGTGGAGGTTCACTTTTGGTTATGTAGCTAGTTGAGGCATCAGAGAAGGTGATATTTGAGTGATGTGAAGGGGATGAATTTCACACTAGGACAAGTTCCGAAGCAAACCTATGAGAATGGAATGCAGTAAGAAGAAAGGGGGATGAATAGGTAATGAGATTTGAGAGATGGTGTTCCAGATTATGTATAATTTTACAATCATACTAAACTCTCCTGCTCTGTTTCATTCTGAAAGTATTAGCCATTGGATCATTTTGAGCAAATGAATGACATAAACTATTTCAGTTTTAACAGGGTCATTTTTAGAAGCCAACATTTTCCTTTTCTTCAATTAGGTTAATATGTGCTGGTCCTTTTTGCTTAGAGTACCTCAAAAATTCTTAACTAAGACACCCTTTTTCTGTGCAATTTTTGATGCAAAAAATTAATAATGATTGGTAAAGAGATCTGATAGAGTGCCTGAAGAACTGTGGACTGAAGTTCATGACACTGTACAGGAGGCAGTGATCAAGACCATCCCAAGGAAAAAGAAATGCAAAAAGGCAAAATGGTTGTCTGAGGAGGCCTTACAAATAACTGTGAAGAGAGGAGAAAAGGAAAGGAGATATATATGCATTTGAATGCAGAGTTCCAGAGAACAACAAGGAGAGATAAGAAAGCTTTCTTCAGTGATCACTGTGAAGAAATAAACAATAGAATAGGAAAGACTAGATATCTATTCAAGAAAATTAGAGATTCCAAGGGAACATTTCATGCAAAGATGGGCATAATAAAAGAAAAAAAGTAGTATGGAACTAAAAAAAAGGCAGAATATATAAGGAAGAGGTGGAAGGAATACACAGAAGAATTATACAAAAAAGATTTTCATGACCCAGATAATCACGATGGTGTAATCACTCACCTAGAGCCAGACATCCTATAATGAGAAGTCAAGTGGACCTTAGGAAGCATCACTATGAACAAAGCTAGTGGAGGTGATGGAATTCATTTGAGCAATTTCAAATCCTAAAAGATGATGCTTTAAAGTGCTGCACTCATATGCCAACAAATTTGGAAAGCTCATCAGTGGCCACAGGACTGGAAAAGGTCAGTTTTCATTCCAATCCCAAAGAAAGCCAATGACAAAGAATGCTCAAACTACCACACAATTGCATTCACCTCACATGCTAGTAAAGTAATGCTCCAAATTCTCCAAGCCAGGCTTCAGTAGTACGTGAACCATGAAATTCCAGATGTTCAAGCTGGTTTTAGAAAAGGCAGAGGAACCAGAGATCAAATTGCCAACATCCGCTGGATCATCGAAAAAGCAAGAGAGTTTCAGAAAAACACCTATTTCTGCTTTATTGACTATGCCAAAGCCTTTGACTGTGGGGATCACAAGAAACTGTGGAAAATTCTGAAAGAGATGGGAATGCCAGACCACCTGACCTGCCTCTTAAGAAACCTATATGCAGGTCAGGAAGCAACAGTTAGAACTGGACATGGAACAACAGACTGGTTTCAAATAGGAAAAGAAGTACATCAAGGCTGTATATTGTCACCCTGCTTATTTAACTTCTATGCAAAAACTTATATGAGAAATGCCAGACTAAATGAAGCAGACGCTGGAATCAAGATTGCTGGGAGAAATATCAATAACCTCAGATATGCAGATGACACCACCCTTTGGGAGAAAGTGAAGAAGAACTAAAGAACTTCTTGATGAAAGTGAAAGAAGAGAGTGAAAAAATTGGTTTAATGCTCAACATTCATAAAACGAAGATCATGGCATCTGGTCCCATCACTTCATGGGAAATAAATGGGAAAAGTGGAAACAGTGTCAGACTTTATTTTGGGGGGCTCCAAAATCACTGCTGATGGTGACTGCAGCCATGAAATTAAAAGATGCTTACTCCTTGGAAGGAAAGTTATGACCAATCTAGATAGTATATTCAAAAGCAGAGATATTACTTTGCCAACAAAGGTCCGTCTGGTCAAGGCTATGGTTTTTCCAGTAGCTATGTATGGATGTGAATGTTGGACTGTGAAGAAAGCTGAGCACTGAAGAACTGATGCTTTTGAAGTGTGGTGTTGGAGAAGACTCTTGAGAGTCCCTTGGACTGCAAGGAGATCCAACCAGTCCTCCTAAAGATCAGTCCTGGGTGTTCATTTGAAGGACTGATGCTGAAGCTGAAACTCCAATACTTTGGCCACCTCATGTGAAGCGTTTACTCATTGGAAAACACCCTGATGATGAGGGGGCAGGAGGAGAAGGGGACGCCAGAGGATGAGATGGTTGGATGGCATCACCGGACTCAATGGACATGAGTTTGAGTAAACTCTGGGAGTTGGTGATGGACAGGGAGGCCTGGTGTGCTGTGATTCATGGGGTCGCAAAGAGTCGGACACAACTGAGCGACTGAACTGAACTAAACACACACTAGCAAAGTAATGTTCAAAATTCTCCAAGCCAGGCTTCAATAGTACATGAACCATGAACTTCCAGATGTTCAAGCTGGATTTAGAAAAGACAGAGGAACCAGAGATCAAATTACCAACATACGTTGGATCATCAAAAAAGTGAGAGAGTTCCAGAAAAACATCTATTTCTGCTTTATTGACTATTCCAAAGCCTTTGACTGTGTGGATCAGAATAAACTGTGGAAAATTTTTCAAGAGGTGGGGTTACCAGACCACCTGACCTGCCTCCTGAAAAGTCTGTATGCAGGTCAGGAAGCAACAGTTAGAAGTGGACATGGAACAACGGACTGGTTCCAAATTGGGAAAGCATTACATCAAGGCTGTATATTGTCACCCTGCTTATTTAACTTCTATGCAGAGTACATCATGAAAAATGCTGCACTGGAAAAAGCACAAGCTGGAACCAAGATTGCCAGGAAAATACCAGTAACTTCAGATATGCAGATGACACCACCCTTATGGCAGAAAGTGAAGAGGAACTAAAAAGCCTCTTGATGAAAGTGAAAAAGGAGAGTGAAAAAGTTGACTCGAAACTCAACATTCAGAAAAGTAAGATCATGGCATCTTCTCCCATCACTTCATGGCAAATAGATGGGGAAACAATGGAAACAGTGACAGACTTTATTTTGGGAGGCTCCAAAATCACTGCAGATGATGACTGCAGCCATGAAATTAAAAGACACTTACTCCTTGGAAAAAAAGTTATGACCATCCTATACAGCCTATTAAAAAGCAGAGACATTACTTTGCCAACAAATGTCCATCTAGCCAAAGCTATGGTTTTTCCAGTAGTCATGTGTGGATATGAGTTGGACTATAAGGAAACTGAGTGCCAAAGTATTGATACTTTTGAACTGTGGTGTTGGGGAAGGCTCTTGAGAGTTCCCTGGACAGCAAGGCAATCCAAGCAGTCCATCCTAAAGAAAATCAGTCCTGAACATTCATTGGAAGGACTGATGCTGAAGCTGAAACTCCAATAGTTTGGCCACCTGATGTGAGGAACTGACTTGTTGGAAAAGACCCAATACCAGGAAAGATTGAGAGCAGGAGGAAATGGGGATGACAGAGGATGAGATGGTTGGATGGCATCACCGACTCAATGGACATGAGTTTGAGTAAACTCTGGGAGTTGGTGACGGACAGGGAGGCCTAGCGTGCTGCAGTCCATGGGTTTGCAAAGAGTCGGACATGACTGAGCAACTGAACTGAAAGAGAGCTTGACTCCACACATTGAACAAACTTTTATTTGATTGGTGTTTTACACTCTGGTTGTCTTATGCTCCTAATGATACTCAGCAGCACAGAATTTTGGTGATGGAATTTGAAAGAGATTGAGGAACAAATGAGTTAATCTTTAACAGGAGTGAGAAGACCATGTTTGTAGTCTCCCTCAAAGTCCACTGGGTTCATAGGAAAAGGTGATATAGGAAGAAAGTACATTTAAAGATTTACAAATCTTTCAGCAGAACAAACAACTCCAACATGTAGCTATAAAATATCATTATAGAGCACTGGTTAAGTCACAAGAAAAAAATAGAGTTGACCGTTGAACAACAGGGAGGTAGGCATGCTGATTCTCTACCCAATCAAAAATCCAAGTATAACCTCACAGTTGGTTTTTGGTATCCAAGTTTCCTCCCTAACCTCAGCTCTGCATCCACAGATTCAATCAGTTGCTAATTGTGTGGTTCTATGACACTCATTTCTTGAAAAAAATTTAAAAAATCCATGTATAAATGGACTCATGCAGTCCAAGCCCATATTGTTCAAGGGTCAACTGTTTACCTTGCTGGAGAAAAATCACAATTCATTTATGGAAACTCGTACCTTCAAGTATCTATTAAAAACAAATTCCTGAGTCAAATTTAAATATCTCTGAGCAGTAATAACTCATTTTATGCTGGATAAGATTTTAAACTGGATAAATCTTTAATATTATACATTTGAAGTATTGTAGAGGGATTAACTTCAAGAACAAAATATTCTGTCTTTGTTTCTTAACAAATTCCTTTGAAGCACCAATGCATGAACACAAATAACTTATCCATATGACTCTAGTTCATTGACTTTGGGATTAGAAGCCTGAAATAATCTCCCAGTAAAAAGATATGATAGCTTCTTTGAAATTATGATGAATAATTACTAAAGTGTGACATGCGTGTTAAATTGGAAATGGTTTAGGGGCCATCAGATGATTTTGCTTTACAGACAGAAAACCAAGTGAATATTGCAGAAAGGTAGCTGGAGAACAGAGAGGTTGTGACTCTAGTTGCTTTATTATTTTATCCAATTTGATGCCTGCTTCTTTCCTTCTCACTTGGGGCCCTCCATTGTGACATGTGCAATTTTAAAGAAAACTGAAGGGTAAAATGAATCAAACGAGGCTTTTGCTCCTAGGACCCTGATCCTCTCCAGCTGAGAAGTCACAAAGGGAACTTAGTCTTATTAAAGGGCAGTGGGTCAGACCACAGAATCCACAGAGCTGCTCTTAAGGCTCAGTGTTTTTGCTGGATATCATTACCATTAAAACCAAATAACCCCGTGAAGCATATCTGTTGCCAGAAAACTGTAGTAAATTGGGTTGCTGGGATGTGGAAAATTTAAAGCATCCAAAGAGACAGTGCTATTGTCAAAAGCAGGTCTCTTTGCCCTTCTCTATCATCTTCATTTTGTACTTGGTTTAATCTTTTCCTCCCATGAGTTTTGCTACCCCAAACTGAGCCATCATATAGATGTTTAAAATTTATACCATTTCCTTAAACCCATGCTCAGGTAGTGACCTCGTTCTAAAGCATAGGTTCTCAGTGTTGGCAGAATTGACATTTGGGGCAGCATAATTACTTGTTGTCAGGGTCATTCTGCACATGTAGGATGGTTAATAGCATCTCTGAGCTCTATACAGTTGATGTTGGCAGTATCCCTGAGCTGTGATAAGCAAACGCATCTCCAGACACTTCCAGATGTACCCAGGTAGTAGCAAAACCACCCCAGGTAAAGACTCATTGCTTTGAAGGTTGAGACTGCTGGACTCAACAATTCCTTATGCAAGACAGCTCAGGCTAGCCACTGCTCCAAAGCTTTTCTTCAGCTACAGAAGAGGAAACATAAAATAACTCCCACAGTATCCCAGGCTTAGAGAAACTCCATTAATTAATGTGGAAATTTGACATTGACATGATGGATTTATCTGCTTGAGAAGCACATGGTTTAGAAGTTGGACCTGCTGTACCAAACTCTCAGTCCATAGTATGGTTGTAGGTATGGTATATCTGTCCTTGATTCACTGGGTGACTTGGCAGTGCCTCCGTCTTCTCTGTGTCAGTGTCTGTCAGATGCCTAATGCCACATAGTGACACAAGAGAATACTCATAAAAGGGAATCAGGTGTCAGAGATGCAATCATGGCTAGCCATCTGCCCAAGCGCTTCAACCTGTTAGCAGTAGAGCAAAATGAATTCCAAGGACAGTGATGTGCTGAACACTTGTAATGTGCTGGACAGTCTTCTGTACACTTTACTTGTATGAACTCATTTTATCCTGATAGCAATACTAGCTGCATTTACTATTTAAAAATAGTATTTGAAACAGTATTAGAAAATTATTATTTACTCCCATTTCACAAGGAAACTGAGACACAGAATGATTAAATAAATTAGCAATGTCACATTGTATCGAGTTGTAGAGTCAGGACTGCCTTGCCAGTCGACTGTTAACCACTACAGGGCAAATGTTAAATCAACAAAAATGTATTGTACTCTTTCAAAATGCCAGGTGGTCTGTTCAGTGTTGGACAATCACAGATGAATATCATGTTTCTGCTACCAAGTTGATGACAAGCTAGTGTAGATTCAGTGGTATAAGTAAAGCATTTCCTACAACAGAGATTAGCATGATGCTCTTAGCATAGCAGCAGATGCCAAGCAAGTAGAGGAAGAAAGGAGGGATGATGGCCTTAGCCCTAAGAGGAGCAAGGAGGCTTCAGAGGGTCAGTGGAGCCAGAGGAAGGTTTTAAAGAATAAATGAGAATTCACCTGAAAGAACGGATGTGTGAAAGACCCTTGGGAAGTGGAAAACAGCCCGGTTACCATCAGTCTGTTTGCCTTTGGGTCCTAAGTGCTCATTGCAAACTAGCCCATTCTTCAAAGTTCAACTGCCTGCTATCCCCTTCATCTGAGGTCTTTTAGAATACACCTATGCTTATTCCTGCTCCAGATCGTGATTTTCATTTACTACCTTCTGTCCTGTGTTGGTTAGTTGAATTCACATCATTCTCCCTGACTGACTTCAAGCTCCCTGAGGAAAATGAATCTGTTCTTATTTTTTGTTATGTAGTCACGGATGCTCAGTGTTGCTTTATGAACAATGAAAATTAAGTGGTGAGATGAATGAAACTTATCTGTACATAATGTAAATGTCATATCAAACAATTCATCCAAACTATGGGCAATAAATTAAAATTCTTCCCTGAGGATTTTCAGGTCTTCATGAATGGGGAGAATGGGAATGGGGTCACCAATTTCCCTCTGGGTGAGAGAAAAAGCTGGTGTCTGAGAGGAGGTGGTGACTGAGGAAGGGCATGAGCTATTTTCAAGTGAGGGAGGCATTTCTGAAGGCAGAGTCACTGTGGAGGAAATTACAGCTGTGGCTGAAACTCCAAAACTGGCTGGTTCCTAACTGCTATTTGTGGCTAATCACTTCCAAATAACAAATGAATAGCATAGTAAATGTTAGCGAGATAATTTTCTATTAATCAAGAATAATGAGTGAGTAGACTAATTCCCTCTTCAAACATCCCTAATTTTAATGCTGCTGCATGTTGCTGCTTCAGATTGATTACATGGTGATTTAGAGGGAGCGAGGAGGTAGGAAAACTCAAAGTAAAAGGCAGATTATTATTATTTCCTGCTATGTTCATGAAGAATATCTCCTCTCCCACATGAATCCTTATAGAAGATGAACACTGCCTTTCTAAAAATGACCTCAACCTAGAGACATGATGCCCACATGTGTATGTGTATGTGGGGGTGGGGGTAGGGGACAGGGGAGGGATGAGAAAAGGAGGGAGAGAGGAGGGAAGTGTCCTAACCAGAAACACACAAAACCTAACTGCATAAAATCTGGAAGAAGTCTAAGTGTTTTCTCAACCCCATTCACTGTGAAACTTTGGACAATTTGCTGAATTCTTGTGACATTTCATTTATATACTCAAGGTAAAGAAACATTCAGAGTTTGGTTATTTCACATTACATTAGATTGACCTCAACGGTCTGGGTCTTGATCCTCCACAACAGCAAACTTTCAAAGAAATTATGTAGCTGCAGCCCTTCCAGGAGTGTCTAATGTGGGAAAATCACCTACATATGAAACAAATGTAATGGGTTAGAATATATAATCAACCTGCAATAGAGTGGGGGGGAATGTCTTTCTTGTTACAGTAGTTCAAAGAAAGAGGGACTAGCGATAGTTTACGGTGAATGATGTCGGATTCATGATCTCTGAAGAAGATTTGACTTCGGGACCAGGGACCAGGCTTGATCACTCGAGAGTTTTTGTGTAGCAGAATTTTATTAAAGTGAAAAGGGAAAGAGAAAGCTTCTGACAAGACATCAGCAGGGGGATGGAGAATGCCCCCCTCGCTAGTCTAAGCAAGGGAATTCTATAATTTTTTAATTAGTTATTACAATAAATCAAAAGAACGTCTCAAGGTTGTAAACATTTTACCAGACCCACTCCTACAATTTACGTTTTAAGGTAACAGGATTAGAATTTAACAATAGAGAGATCTTACCAGACTCACTCCCATAATATTTTACAATAACAGGATGAGTTAGTCAGGAAGGAGACACTGTCCTCAAGCAGGATACATTGCTGTTGTATAATCCTTAGTACAGGGTTTAAGCTGAGTTGTTTGGTGTGTGATCATCAGTTCCAGGGCTCAAAGAAAAAAATGTTTTATATGACTAAGACTAATGAATGTAGAGAAAAAAAAAAGACATCTGTCCATTCTTCCTTCTTGAGAAAACCAGACCTCTACCTCCCCCTGGAGAGCCCCAGACTCCTCTCTTCTCTTTAGGGAACCTGGACTTCTTATTAACCTGCTTAGGAATTGACTCTTTCATTCCCCCCTTTTCTTTTAGGAGAATTATATTGCCAAGGAAAAACGGTGTCATTTTCATTCTGTAACTACTTCCTACCGCAATGGGGCACTGTCCTTACATTGTTGAAGCAACATATTCTCCTAACCCTCATATTGAGTGTCTTTGATCCTGGAGCCCTAAATAATAGTTGGAGGAGGCTGTGGCACTCATGGGAGCCTGGACAACCATTTGTAACTTAAAAGCTTTCAGACAGTTAGAAACAAACTCCATTGTACAGTCACAGATGTAAGGCAAAATAGTCATTAAACCAAGTTCAGTTCAGTTCAGTCGCTCAGTCGTGTCCGACTCTTTGCGACCCCGTGAATCGCAGCACGCCAGTATCAGCAGTGATTTTGGAGCCTAAAAAATAAAGTCTGGCACTGTTTCCACTGTTTCCCCATCTATTTCCCATGAAGTGAGTTAAAACATATTAAAAATTAAAAGTTATATTATGTCCACAGTTACATCAGTCCATCTTAAGATTGCTAGGTGTCATTAGATCAAGAAGGGGCATCACATATGATTGCTGTTGGTGAAGGTATTCACAGAGCTAAATACAGTTCTTTCCTTGAAGCAGAGAAACCCACCATGGGAAGCCTTCAGTTGATGAGGGGGTTGAAAAACTGAAAGCTGAGTCACAGTTAGTTCTAAGGCTCTGGGATCTGTGACAATATCTGTGCATAAAAGCAGTCTGTCATTGAGATAATCCCATTTTTGGGGGGCAGTTCGAGCCCTCATTAAAGGTACGGGTAAAACTTTAAACCAACTCTCTTGAGTTTCCTGAGTTAGTTTACACAGATGTCTTTTAATACTGTCAATTAGCTTTTTAACTTTTTCTGAAGATTGGGGTCTCCAGGAACAGTGTAAGTGATATTCTATTCCTGGAGCTTTCAACACACCTTGAATTATAGCAGCTTTAAAGATGGAGCATTGTTGCTCTGAACTTTAGAGTTTAAGATCCCACTTACATCATGAGAAGTCAGTAAAGTAAAATTTCATTAGTAAACTTATGAGCTTTAGGCATTAGCAAAACAATAGTAACAATTACCCTTATGCAATGTGGCCATAGCCTGATTTTTTTCTTTTTTTTCAGTAATAAGCAAACTCTGATCCTGTGAGCATGCTCAAAACAGGAGCCTGCAAAAGAGCAGTTTGAAGAATCTTAAAAGTCTTTTGAGTCTCTGGGGACCAAACCAGGTTGTTGGTTTGCCCCTGCTGAGTCTCAGTTATAAGTTTATATAAAGGTCAGGCAAGTCCCCATAACCTGGAATCCAAATGCGGCAATAGCCTAAAATGCCTAAGAATCCTCTCTATTGTCGTAAAGTCATAGGTAGAGGATGATCCAATATGGGTTTAACTCTAGAAAGCATCCTTCAAATCAATGATTGAAAAATATTTGGCTTGTTTAGGAATTTCAGACAATAAAGTATAAGGATCAGGCACTTATTATTCATTTATCTTGAACTAGTCTCCATTTATCATTTGATTTCTTTATACCCCAAATAGGTGTGTTGCATGGATTGTTACAGTGCATTAATAGCCCCTACTCTAAATTCTCAATTATGGATTTTAACCCTTCCTTTACCTTGGGTTTTAGTGGGTACTGCTTTTGATGTGGAAATAGGTGAGGAACAGCATTTTGTGCTCAACCCAGAGTTTTTCCATCAGCCCACACTTTAGGATTTACATTTTGTTCAATTAAAAGGACAGGTTCCATATTCATGAAAACTTAGGCCTGGACCTTGTTCAGTATATCCCTCTCCAGAAAGGGTGAGAGAGACTCTGGCACTAATAGAAACTCATGAGAAAATAGTACAGAGTCCCAGTTGCAGCTTAAAGGATGATTGAAATAATAACATGTGGCTCATCCAGACAGTACCATTATGGTAGTGGATTAGGGGGAAAGTGGGCCAGAGGCTTCAGTTAGGACAGAGAAAGTTGCCCCAGTGTCCAAAAGAAAATTGACTGATTGGCCCTCCACAGTTATTAATACCTGGGGTTACTCAGATGGTATTAGGACAGCGGCTTGTGTGGGGACCCCTAGGCACCTTCAGTCCTGATTGCCCTGTTAGTCTGACCCCTGGGGCCTATGCCTCAGAGGGCTGTCTCTTCTCCAGTGTGGTCCTTTACAGACCAGACATGGAGCAGAGAGTGGCTTAGATGCCTGAGGGCAATCCTGCTTGAGATGCTCCCCCATCCCCTTTCCACAGTAATAATAAGTCCGTCCCTTTTCACCTGGGTCCTCTGGGTATTCTTCTCAGGCTGTTTCAGAGCAGGCCATGCTGGGGCTTCAGTCTTTTCCTGGTCTTTTTTTTTTTTTTTTTTGCCTCTTATTTTCCTCTTCATATTCTGTACCATAATATACCATCTGAACCAGTTGCAACAGTTTTTTTAAAGACTGATTAGGCCCAAATGCCTGTTTTTGTAACTTATGGCAGATATCTGGAGCTGACTGACTGAGAAATATATCTTTTAAGATTATTTCTCCTCTGCACTTTCAGGATCAACATCAGTATACTTGTCAAGAGCCTCCTGTAGTCTATCTAGGAATTTACCAGGAGTTTCCTTCTCTCCCTGTTCTATGTCAGCCTACTAAGCAGAGTTTAAAGTCTTAGTGTGCACTTGCTTAAATCCTTCAAGAATACATCCAGCAGAGTGGCTCTGTTATTGGAACTGCTTGGCTTCCAGTAGGAAGGAGGGCTATTTTGTATTCCCTCTTTCCCCTTGTCTCACGTTCAAGCCATTCATCTCCAAAAAGTAATAGCTTCCCCCAAAACTCGGTTCTCAAGTCAGGAATCAGCATCTGTCCCAAGAGATACATTACATCTCTCCAAGTAAGCTCATAAAGTAGTTAGTCCTGTAAAGGCTTCTGTGTACTTTTGGATCCTCTCAATAGTCTCGACCACAATTGGTACTGTTTGAATTTCTACCAAAACAGAGGCAACTCCTCCTGGAAGGGTGCCCCAATTCTCATCCTGTTCAGTTGGGAGCCCCAGATACAGGGGCAAAGTAAGAGAACAGGAGGCAGCTGAAGATTTCACACCGAAATCTGCACCCTTAGGACGTAAGTCTGGCATGTCTCACAGAGAGATAAAGAACACTATATATGGTACTTCTAGCCATTTCTCTTGTTTTCTACAGAACTGGTCTAATTGTAAAACAGTATTATAATTGAGACCCTTCAACTGGCCAGTGTTCCCCAATCTTCCAAAGGATACTGTGGTCATTCAGTATCATAAAGATGATCAGGCATGTATTTTCAAAATTCTGAGGATCAAACGTGTCCCAGTTTTTTAAAATACATTTTGAAGAAGTGGTCCTGGAACTGTTAGCTCCCGTCTGTAAGAGAGAAAAAAATGGCATCCACCACTGTGGCTTCTTTCCACCAGAGGCTTCCCTCCCTGTTCTAGATGGGGGTGTAGACAAACTTTACATCAAAGCTTTCCTTCCCTGGTTGGACTTAGTCTGTCCCTTATGACACAGGTGCCACACTCATCCCTCCCGGTTCTGCCACCAAAACGGGGTGGAGATGCACCAGGGATAGACCTGATGGCATCTCAGATTGATTCTCACTTCCTTACCACCAAGACCTTTGTTTGATTTGCCCTTTTCTCTGATGCCCTGCAAGTGTAACAGAGTAGCTTTCCAGAATGTTTCCCAAGTTAGGACTACTAGGGGAAGCATCAATCTTATGTGTGCCCATGCACATTCCTGAGTACAGTCCTAACCACAGTAGACCTGGTGAGTTATAAAGGGATGAACAACAACCCAAGTGTCCCTTTTGAGTGTCACCACACCAATATAGCAAAAGGAGGGTTGGCCAGTGAGGAAAAAGTGATTTTTTCCCTCAAGCTACTAGGGCCAATGCTTCCAGTTCATTCCCACAGATTCCACAAAAGGAATATCTAGGGAGTTGAGAAGATAGCCACCAGGGAGCCTCCTCTGGTCCACAAAGAGCCAGCGCTACCAGAGGAAGAAGTCCACTGCACTTCCAGTCTGACCAGATCCTGCAGTTCCCAGTGTGTCACGAGCAGGGCTTCTGTCCACATAGACTGGAGGCACAGCCATGACAAAGACTCACTGTTAGGACTCTGGCCCCTGAGACAGGCAGCCACGAGAGCAACCTCTAGCCCGAGAGACGTTCCTGAAGCTAGAGTTCCACCTAGTTCCCAAATGCGCTCTTATAACTTTCGGCTCCTAGCAAGGCCGGGTGCTTCCATACATGGGGTCTAAGTAAAAGTACATATTAACAGCATGGATCACAAGTCCCTTGAAAGTCTCTGATCTGACAGATTAGGTTAGTAGTTCTAATTCCCCATGAAACTGCAAAATGGTCAAAGAGACTAGGAAAAGATGATGGAGAAAGAAAAGTTGGGTCCACACACTTTGCCCATTTCTGGCTGCTCCCCTCACAGGGCTGCTGGGTGTCTCTTGGCATTGGCAAGTCGGTATAAACCCTAACAAGTCTCCCCATTTTGGGACTGCCTTCAGTTATTACAAGGCATCATGAAACTGCAGAGCAGGGCTCATCACTTGCTTCACACAGGGCGTGTCACTCATTAACACCAGCACACCATAGAGTTAGTAAAGTGAAGCAGAAAACATGTACATTGAGAAAGCAAAGAGGCTACAGCTCTGAGTGTTCTTACCTTGTCCTGAAGATCCCAGAAGAGCCTACAAGATGATAGCTTATGGTTAACGATGTCAGATTTGTGATCTCCAAAGACAAAGATTTAACTTCTGTACCAGGGACCAGACTTGATTGATCAAGAGTTTTGTGTAGCAGAGTTTTATTAAAGTAAGAAATGGACAGAGACAGCTTCTGACATAGACATCAGCAGCGGGATGGAGAGTGCCCCCCTTGCTAGTCTAAGCAAAGGAGTTTTATAATTTTTTAATTAGTTATTATAATAAATCAAAAGAATGTCTCAAGGTGGTAAACACTTTGCCAGAGCCACTCCCACAATTTACATTTTAAGGTAACAGGATTAGAATTTAACAATAGATATTACCAGACCCACTTCCATAATCTGCATTTTACGGTAACAGTATGAGTCAGTCAGGAATAAAAAACTGTCCTCACACAGGATACACTTTTGTTATATAATCCTTAGTACAGAGTTTAAATTGAGTTGTTTATTGTGTAATCATCAGTTCCAGGACTTAAAGAAAAAAATGTTTTATATGACTAAAATTAAGGAATGTAGAGGAAAAAAAGACATTTGTCCATTCTTCCTCCTTGAGAATTCCAGACCTCTATCTCCTCCTTTACAAAAGCAGAAGATATTAAGAAGAGGTGGCAAGAATGCACAGAAGAACTATACAAAAAATATCTTCACAACCCAGATAATCACCATGGTGTGATCACTCATCTAGAGCCAGACATCCTGGAATGCAAAGTCAAGTGGGCCTCAGGAAGCATCACTATGAACAAAACTAGTGGAGGTGATGGAATTCCAGTTGAGCTATTTCAAATCCTAAAAGATGATTCTGTGAAAGTGCTGCACTCAATATGCTAGCAAATTTGGAAAACTCAGCAGTGGCCACAGGACTGGAAAAGGTCAGTTTTCATTCTAAACCCAAGAAAAGGCAATGCCAAAGAATGCTCAAGCTACTGCACAATTGCACTCATCTCACATGCTAGCAAAGTAATGCTCAAAATTCTCCAAGCCAGGCTTCAACTGTACATGAACCATGAAATTCCAGATGGTCAAGCTGGATTTAGAAAAGACAGAGGAACCAGAGATCAAATTACCAACATTCACTGGATCATCGAAAAAGCAAGAGTTTCAGAAAAATATCTATTTCTGCTTTATTGACTATGCCAAAGCCATTGACTGTGTGGATCACAAGAAACTGTGGAAAATTCTGAAAGAGATGGGAATACCAGACCACCCGACCTGCCTCTTGAGAAATCTGTATGCAGGTCAGGAAGCAACAGTTAGAACTGGACATGGAACAACAGACTGGTTCCAAATAGGAAAAGGAGTACGTCAAGGCTGTATACTGTCGCCCTGCTTATTTAACTTATATATAGAGTACATCATGAGAAATGGTAGGCTGGAGGAAGCACAAGCTGGAATCAAGATTGCCAGGAGAAATATCAATAACCTCAGATATGCAGATGACACCACCCTTATAGCAGAAAGCAAAGAACTAAAGGGTCTCTTGATGAAAGTGAAAGAGAAGAGTAAAAAAGTTAGCTTAAAACTCAACATTCAGAAAAGTAAGATCATGGCATCTGGTCCCATCACTTCATGGCAAATAGATGGGGAAACAGTGGGAACAGTGAGAGACTTTATTTTTTGGGGCTCCAAAATCACTGCAGATGGCGATTGCAGCCATGAAATTAAAAGACACTTGCTCCTTNGGGACTCCAAAATCACTGCAGATGGTGACTGCAGCCATGAAATTAAAAGACGCTTACTCCTTGGAAGAAAAGTTATGACCAACCTAGATAGTATTTTCAAAAGCAGAGACATTACTTTGCCGATTAAGTTCCGTCTAATCAAGGCTAAGGTTTTTCCTGTGGTCATGTATGGATGTGAGAGTTGGACTGTGAAGAAGGCTGAGCGCCCGTGAATTGATGCTTTTGAAGTGTGGTGTTGGAGAAGACTCTTGAGAGTCCCTTGGACTGCAAGGAGATCCAACCAGTCCATTCTGAAGATCAACCCTGGGATTTCCTTTGGAGGAAATTATGCTGAAGCTGAAACTCCAGTACTTTGGCCACCTCATGTGAAGAGTTGACTCATTGGAAAAGACTCTGATGCTGGGAGGGATTGGGGGCAGGAGGAGAAGGGGATGACCGAGGATGAGATGGCTAGATGGCATCACGGACTCGATGGACGTGGATCTGAGTGACCTCCGAGAGATGGTGATGAACAGGGAGGCCTGGCGTGCTGCGATTCATGGGGTCGCAAAGAGTCGGACACGACTGAGCGACTGAACTAAACTGAACTGAACTGAACCTAAATAAAAGTCTTTCTCAGGGCCTAAACTTGTAAATAAAGGATTAAGAAAAGTTGAATTTCACTGACATTCCTGTAAATTCAGTGCTCAAGAAAATTGTGGGGTTCATCCCTTCCAGAACTCTCATCTTTATGCAATAAATATCATCACAGGCCAGTCTCAGGCTTGTCTCTCTGCTTTATCATTTTTATTCATCATCTCTAAGGCTGAGCTAGCCTAGGTTTCCCTTATCTGGGCCGTGGATGTCCCCTGCTGGAAACCAGAACTCACTGCAGCTGAGGGAACTGGAGCTGCGTGGCAGTGTATGCGAATGTCTGTGAGAGGATGCTGTTGCTGCCTACATGCATCTCAACAGGACACCACTCAGAAGATTCATTCTCTTGTCCTAGTTTTACAAGCCTGTCCTCATTTACTGGTTTCATCAACTACATTAATAATAATCACTATTTATCAAGTATTTAGCATATATATGCATGATAAACTCTCAATAAAAATTTATTGGAAAAAAGTGAACAGGTGCCTAATCCTTGTTGGTTACATTACATGCTATCACATTTAATCCTCAGTTAAACAAGGTAGGTGCCACGATTAACTCATTTTTGGGGAGGGGGTGCAGTTGAAGAAACTTGAGCTTTAGAGAGGTTAGATAACTTGCCACATCCAAGCTATGTGACCTTAAGCAATGTCAGAATTATCATAGCCTAGGAGCTGGGTCTCCCTGTCTGCTGGGCTCACTTCTCTGCCACACTATCTCCAAGGCGTTTCTCCAGCCTGTCAATTACAAGCAAATCTCCTGCTCTTACTTGTTTTTAGATTTCCCCACCCCAAGATTCACCCAGGATCAACCTCTTCCTTCGTCCTGCTTGGTACCCTGGCTGAATACCCTATGTGTTCAGAACCTGAGTTTCTTCATCAGATTAATTATGGGGGTGGATTAGCTGACTCTTCCTTTTTCTTCCAATTCTAATATGAGGATGCTCTTGAATTTAGTTTAGAGTAGATGTACTAAAGTCCAAATTGCTGGGGATTTCCTCTCTGGCTAAGGAAACAAAACTCAGTTATGTACTGCTTGTGAGTTTGCATCAAGAGGATAAAACTTAACCCAAGTGGGGGCTACCTTTAGGATTATTCTTCACATCAGAATCCATTGATCACTTAAATGAGAGGTTATCAGTTTGTGGACAAAAAGTGCAATTTCTCCCTCCTCTCCAGTGAGCCAAAGCATGGTTGGCAATTCAGACAGCCAGTTGGGAGTTTTCACCATGTGACAAGCCCAAAGGCATTTCTGAGGCTGCCAGCACAGAGGCTTGTCGAATCTGCTAAGAAACCAGATGCAGCAGACAAAATATCTTCCACACGTGGCATCTGGGGTCTGTGCTTGCCAGCTGAGAGAAGGGGCTGGGTGGTGCAGAGCTGGGGGTGGGGATGATAGAGAGACAGCAGTAGAACAAATCATATACTAAAGTAGGAAAAAAGCAGGTCTAGAGAGCATTTCACAATTCTGGGAAAACTGATTAAATGAAAGTGAATTACATATAGATTTTTAAAATCAAAGACCAGATTATAAGTAGGTCAATTATACATTGTGACATTGGACACTATTGTTTTATTGAAAGTCAGCTATTGTTTTGCATTTCTAGGATGCAGCAGTCTTTTTGTAACTGACTCAGTACAATTGCATTCATTTATTTATACACACCTTGGATATTCTAGTTCTACCCTCATTAGAAAATACAAGCGTATTGCATTAATTTTCATTGTCAAGCAGGAAATGGCTATGAATGTTAGGCCATATCTCTCAATTTTGTTTTTCAGAAATATGTTTCCTGTTCATACTCCTCAAATGATATTCTTTCATTTCCATCTCCTTTCCTCTCAAATGACTCATCATATATTTACTGAATACCTATATTGACAGGTGTAATGATAACAAACATGAAGAAACAAAGTGTTTGTCTTCAAGGAGCTGACAAACTAGAGGATTGGAGTTGATCAGTGTAAGGTGTTGGTGTGGAGATATGCAGGAGTAGAACAGTAGCCAAATTAAGGATGCTTTTCTGTGTGTTGTGGTGGTGTTGGCTGGAGTTGATACTTTTTTAAACAGAAAATTGTGTGTGTGTATGTGTGTATTTTCCTTCGTAGCTTTGATTTTTCAAAAAATATACATATATCCAAAGGGATTTTTATAATTAGGTCAACAGTTTTCTTCAAAATAACTTTGTTGTAAATTTTGTTTCAGTATATTTTGTGCTATCACTCAATCATGTCTGACTCTTTGTGGACCCATGGACTGCAGCCCACCAGTCTCCACCATCCACGGGCTTTTCCAGCAAAAACACTGGAGTGGTTTGCCACTTCCTAATCCAGGGGATCTTTCCAACCCAGGGATCGAATCCTTGTCTCTTGCATATCCAGTATTGATAGGTAGGTCACCACTAGCACTACCTGGGAAGCCCTCAGTATATTTTAGGATGTATCAAAATGATAAAAATGCTGAAATGAAGTTACCATAACTTATTCTATTTTCAGATCAATATCAGTTTCTCTATGTCACTTTCTAGAACTTACTTTTGTGTCTTTTTATAGCATCACAGGTAGAACATTCTAGTTTTTCTATTAATCTGACATCAGTTATTCCTCTGAGGTCTCTTGCCATCTCTTGTATCCTTATCCTTCCTCAGTTGCAGTATTTCATGCAAATCAAAGTGCTAAAAAACAGAAGTAGAAATATTCATATCATATCCGTTTGCAACTAATACAGGAACACCTATTTGTATAACACACACATTAACAAATATAAAGGAATAAATTGATAACAAAAATAGAGAGCCTTAACACACCATTTGCATCAATGGGTAGGTAATCTAGATGGAAAAATCAATAAGCTAATAGTTGTCTTAAATGACACATTAGACCAGATGGACTTAAATATCTATAGGACATTCCATCAAAGATAGAAGAATACATATTCTTTTTGAATGCAGATTTAATTTTATCCAGGGTTGGCCATAAAAAAATCTTATCAAATTTAAGATGATAGAAATTATACAAAGCATTTGTTGATCAGAAAGAATGATATTATCAATAGAAATCAGTTACAGGAAGAAAGGGCAAGCAAAGTGGCCGGAGTTAGAGCACAAAATCTGATTATATTCTTTGCAACCAAAGATGGAGAAGCTCTATACAGTCAGCAGAAACAAGACCTGGAGCTTACTGTGGCTTAGATCATGAGCTCCTTATTGCAAAATTCAGGCTTAAACTGAAGAAAGTAGGGAAAACCACTAGGCCATTCAGGTATGACTTAAATCAAATCCCTTATGATAATACAGTGGAGGTGATGAATAGATTCAAGGGATTAGATCTGGTAGACAGAGTGTCTGAAGAACTATGGACATAGGTTCAAACGGGAAGTGGTAAACAAAACCATCCCAAAGAAAAGAGATGCAAGAAGGCATAGTGGTTGTCTGAGGAGGACTTACAAATAGCTAAGAAAAGAAGAGAAGCAAAAGGCAAAGGAGAAAGGGAAAGATATACACAACTGAATGCAGAGTTCCAGAGAATAGCAAGGAGAGATAAGAAAGCCTTCTCAAGTGAACAATGAGAAGAAAGAGAGGAAAACAATAGAACGGGAAAGACTAGAAATCTCTTCAAGAAAATTGGAGATACCAGGGGAACATTTCATGCAAAAAAGATGGGCACAAGAAAGGACAGAAATGGCAAGGACATAACAGAAGCAGAAGAGTTAGCAAGAGCACACAGAAGAACTGTACAAAAAAGTCTTAATGACCTAGATAACCACAGTGGTGTGGTCACTCACCTAAGGCTAGGATCTTGGACTGTAAGGTCAAGTGGGCCTTAGGAAGTATTACTATGAACAAAACTAGTGGAGGTGTTTGAATTCCAACTAGTTATTTAAAATCCTAAAAGATGATGCTGTTAAAGTGCTGAACTCAGTATGCCAGCAAATTTAGAAACTCAAAAGAGGCCACAGGACTGGAAAAGGTCAGTTTTCATTCCAAACCCAAAGAAAAGCTATGCCAAAGAATGTTCAAACTACCACACAATTGCCCTCATTTTACATGTTACCAAGGTAATGCTCAAAATCCTTCAATCTAGATTTCAGTAGTACATAAACTGAAAAATTCCAGATATACAAGCTGTATTTCAAAAAGACAGAACCAGAGATCAAATTGCCAACATCCACTGCATCACAGAAAAGGCAAGCAAATTCCAGAAAAACATCTACTGCTTCGTTGACTATGCTAAAGCCTCTGACTAGTGGATCACAACAAACTGTGGAAAATTCTGAAAGAGATGGGAATACCAGACCACCTTACCTGCCCCTAGGAAACCTGCATCCAAGTCAAGAAACAACAGTTAGAACCAGACATGGAACAGCAGACTAGTTCAAAATCGAGAAAGGAGTATATATGCTAAGTCTGTATAACTGTCACCCTGCTCATTTAAATTAAATGCATAGTGCATCATGTGAAATGCTGGGCTGGATGAAGCACAAGCTGGAATCAAGATTGCCAGGTAAAATATCAACAACCTCAGATATGCAGATGATGCTACCCTAACAGCAGAAAGCAAAGAGGAAATAAAGAGCCTCTTGATGAAGGTGAAAGAGGAGGGTGAAAAAGCTGGCTTAAAACTCAACATTCAAAAAATGAAGATCATGGCATCCAGTCCCATCACTTCATGCCACATAGATAGGGAAAAGTGGAAGGATTGACAGATTTTGGGGTGGGGGGGCAGGCTCCAACATTACTGTATACAGTGATTGCAGCCATGAAATTAAAAGACATTTGCTCCCTGGAAGAAAAACTATGACAAATCTAGATAGCACATAAAAAAGCATAGACATCACTATGCTGACAAAGGTCCATCTAGCCAAAGCTATTTCCAGTAGTCATGCATGGATGTGAGAGTTGGACCATAAAGAAGGCTGAGCATGGAAGAACTGATGCTTTCAAACTGTAGTGCTGGGGGAGACTCTTGAGATTCCCTTGGACTGCAAGGAAATCAAACCAGTCAATCCTTAAGGAAATCAGCCCTGAATATTTATTGGAAGGACTGATGCTGAAGCTGCAATACTTTGGCCACCTGATGTGAAGAGCTTACTCATTGGAAAAGACCCTGATGCTGGGAAAGATTGAAAGCAAAAGAAGAGCGTGGCAGAGAATGAGATGGTTAGATAGCATCACTGACTCAACGGACATGAGTTTGAGCAGACTCTGGGAGATAGTAAAGGACAGGGAAGACTGGTGTGCTGCAGTACATGGGGTCACAAAGAGTAGAACAAGACTTAGTGACTGAATAACAACAATATGATAACTGATACAAGGGTACAAGATATAAAGAGTTTGAAAAACAGAAGGGAGAAATTTTTGCCTGAAGGCAATCAGAAAAGGATTCCAAAACAGGTATTAATTTTTTCTGAGCCATAAAGTACAAGAACAGGAGATTTCACCAGCCAGGATGTCAGGAAAGCAGTTATGAAGGAGAAAGGATTTTCTAGACAGAAGGAAAACCAGGAGCAAAGTGAAGGTGTTATGAATCTGTATAGTGGTCATGGAATGGCAAGTAGTTCCGTGTGATGTGCCATGTGATTTGAGGGTAGTATTTCAAGAGCCAAACTAGGACAGCCTTTAAATGTATAGATGGTCCACTAGAGCCAAGACTGGGCCTTTAGTAAAAGTAACGTTGATCATGACCATTGTTAAGGAAATTAATGCGTCACTTCCTACAACCCAACGATAAGCTACACCTAATCCTTTCCTTTACTCCTTGATCCCAAAAGATCCCAAATGGATTTAACTGCACTGACCCAGCAGTGACATCTCTCTTTATATAACCTTTAAGAAACACTTACTATATTTCCTGCCAGATAGCTAAAATTTTGTCCTGTCTTTTTCTAGTATGTTGATTTTCAAACCATTGTCGTTTGCAGCTCTGTCTTTGAAGATCTGTTACTGACAACTCATTCCCATTCTTTGTCATTCCATAGCCTAAACAGGATTCACAAGGTCAAGGAGATGGTAAATGAGACTAAGGCCCATTATGAAAGACCTTGAATGCTACCCTAAGATATGTACATATGTCATTAAATACCTACTGTGTGCCAGACACTCTTCTAGATGCTAAACATATAATGATGAATAAGACAGACCAAATCCCTATGCCACAGAGGGACATTCTAATGGAAAGCCTTAGGAGTGCCCTAGAGAGAAAAAGAAAGGCAAAGCACTCTTTGATATAAATTGCAGCACTATCTTTTCAGATTTGTCTCATAGAGTAATGGAAACAAAAATAACCAAACGGGAACTAATTAAACTTAAAAGCTTTGCATAGCAAAGGAAACCATAGGTAAAACAAAAAGATAATCTACAGAATGGGACAAACTATTTGCAAATTTTTGCAACTAACAAGGGATTAATCTCCAAAAATATGCAAACAATTCATATGACTCAATATCAAAAACAAACAACTCAATTAAAAAAAAGGGGGCAGAAGACCTAATAGACATCTCTCCAAAGAAGACACACAGATGACCAATAGACACATGATAAGATGTTCATCATTGCAAATTACTAGAGAAATGCAAATAAAACTACAATGAGATATCATCTCACATGGGTCAGAATGGCCATCATCAAAAACTCTATAAATAGTAAATGCTGGAGAGGGTGTGGAGAAAAGGGAACCCTCCTGCGCTGTTAGTGGGAATGTAAATTGATAACAGCCACTGTGGAAAATACTATGGAGTTTCCTTGAAAAAAAAACTAAAATCAGAGATACCATGTGATCCTGAAATCCCACTCCTGGGCATATATCTGGAGAAAACCATACTTAGGAAAGATACATGCAACTCAATATTCATTGCAGCACTATTTACAATAGCCAAGACATGGAAGCAACCTAAATGTCCATCTACAGATGAATGGATAAAGAAAATGTGGAATATTTATACAATGGAATATTAGTCATAAAAAAGAATGAAATAATACAATTTGAAATGACATGAATGGACCAAGAGATGATCATACTAAATAAAGTGAGAAAGACAAATATATATCACTTACATGTGGGATCTAAAACAAATGATTCAAATGAACTTATGTACAAAACAGAAATAGACCCACAGATATAGAAAACTTATGGTTACCAAAAGGGAAAGTAGGGGAGGGATAAATTAGAAATTTGGAATTAACAGATAAGCACTATTATATATATAAAATAGATAACCAACAAGGACTTACTGTATAGCACAGAGAACTAAAATCAGTATTTTATAAAAAGCTTTAAGGCTACTGAATCTGAAAAAATATATGTGCATAACTAAATCACTTTGCTGTATAACTGAAAGTGACACAATTGTAAATCAACTATAATACTTCAATTAAAAACATTTTTTTTAAAGAAGTGCCCTATAGAAAAGGTGACTCCATGGAATTTCAAGTAGGAAAGAATCTGTTCTAGGATGACTACCTCATGCCATAACTTCCTACACCTTGATGTTTAAGCCTCTTTCAATGTATTATAAGATTGCTTCTCTGTGGTAATGAAGATCAAGATTCTGTCCCTCCATTAAAATTAATCCATTATTGAGTTTCATTTTTGTAAAGTTTCTTGGGTGACAAATCTTATTAATAAATAATATTAAGAAGTGATACTTCATAATGATCAAAGGATGCATTCATTAAGGACATAATCCTACCTTTGTATGAACAAGACTTTAAAACAAAGCAAAGCTGATAAAATTAAAAGGTGAAATAAACAGATCTATAATTATTGCTAGAGACTAACATACCTATCTCAATAATTGATGGAGCAAGTAGACAGAGTTTAATAAGAACATCAGAGACTTAAGAACATAGGAGTGAAGTGAAAGTTGCTCAGTCGTGTCTGACTCTTTGTGACCCCATGGACTATACAGTCCATGGAATTCTGTAGGCCAGAATATTGGAGTGGGTAGCCTTTCCCTTCTCCAGGGGATCTTCCCAACCTAGGGATGAAACCCAGGTCTCCCATATTGCAGGTGAATTCTTTACCAGCTGAGCCACAAGGGAAGCCCAAGAATACTGGAGTGGGTAGCCTATCCCTTCTCCAGAGAATCTTCCCGACCCAGGAATCAAACCGGGGTCTCCTGCATTGCAGGTGGATTCTTTACCAACTGAGCTATGAGAGAAGCCCTGAACACAGAAGAATATAGGAGACTTATACAATATTCCAAACAGAATACACATTCTTTTTAAGAGCACTAAAAATATTTACTATAATAGGCTATTTGTTGGTCATAAAAAATTCATAATAAACTGAAGAAGATTATAGTCATAAGAGGACTATTTTTTTCCAAAATAGAATTAAAGTAGAAATTGATAATACAATTATATATGAAAACTCCATAAATATGCACTCAGTCAATATTCAAAAATATGATCTACATGACCAAACTATTATGAATGGCTTTTAATCCTGTATATTATTAGAAATACATAAGCAGCTAATTATAGATAGAGGACAGTTATGAAAACTCAGAATGAACTATGGAAGCTTGGGAATGGAGAGCAGCAGCTTCAGGACAACACCATCTTTGATTTTTGAGTGTTTTTGTAATGAATGTGTAAAATTTTTCTTCCTCCTAATATTTCCTCCAACTCTCTGCAAAATTCCAGGCATTACACTGATAGCTAAAAGGCAGCATCCTAAGCCATGCCAGAGAGACTGTCAGAATCCAACTATGAATCTGTAATGACAAGTTTCAACCTGAAGGCCAACTCTGATAGACTGGTAGTGACTGAAGGTGAAGGTGAAGATGAAGTCGCTCAGTTGTGTCTGACTCTTTGCGACCCCGTGGACTGTAACCTACTAGGCTTCTCCGTCCATGGGATTCTCCAGGCAAGAATACTGGAGTGGATTGCCATTTCCTTCTGGTAGTGACTACCTGGAGTAAAAGTGTTGAGTAAGGATTTTGAGATTGCATTTGAACTCAGGGTACTAATCCAGGGGCTGGTCTTGTCTGACATTGAAGGAGTGTCAGGATGAATACCTTCTATTAGTCATCTTTGCCTGAAACCCCATCACTGACTTCAGAAGACAGAATTGAGACTTCAGTTGGCATTAAATAATGGTACACATATAATCAATCTTTTACCTATGGTGGTGACCATTCAGCTCACTGTCATATGTGAAGCAAACTTGTAGATTTTTCTTGCCCTTTCACAGTTAAACTCCAGTACTATTAATATTGACCTTCTGAAGTTAGTCATTTGATTAGCCATTTTGCAATGTTACATAAATGAACATTCCTTTTAAGTCATACACGCATGCAGGCACACACACAAAGATGTGCTTGCCAGAAGGAAAACTAAAATTCACAGATGTATTTTGACTTGCCCATTCAGACAACTGCTAAATCTGTCTCTTATACACATCTTGAAGAGCAAAATTGAATTCAAAGTAAGTCAAAGGCAGAAAATAATAAAAAATGAGCAAAATCTATGAAAATGAAAACAGAAAAATAGGGAAAAAAAAACAAAACTCTTTCTATGACAAGTAAATAAAATTTATAAAACTCTATCCAGACTAAATAGAAATAAAAGAGAATATAAAAATACTCATACCAGAAATTATAGAGAAAACATCTTACAGAGTCTGAAGACCCTTAAAAGAAAAGGAATACTATGAACATTTTGCCAATAAGTTGAACAATTTAAATGAAATGGGGAAATTACTTGAAAGACACAGCAACCAAAGATCACTCAAGAAAAAACAGATATCTTTAATAGCCAAATATATTAAGAAAATTAAAGTTGCATCCAGTAGCCTTCCACCAAGTAATATGCAAGATGAGATGTCTTCACTGGTGAATACTATTGTTGGGCTGCCCTCTGCAGTCCTGCAAACCTTGTACTTGCCCAGCCACTAGACTGAAGAAAGAACCCAGAGAAAACAGCAGAGACATTGATAATCTATCAGAAAAATCTTACAAGTCTGACGCTTCATTCTGGAGCAACAACCCATTGTGTGCGGCAGACAGAACATAAGGCGGTGTGTTGGAAAGACTTAGAAAGACAAGGCAGTAAGTATTTGTTACTCAGGGGAGAAAGAGGCTACCATTTATGGGGAGAATTGACATCAGGTGAATCATCAGTTGCCAAGGAAACCAGTAGCTGGGGCAGAGGGACAAGCAGGTAGGTAGTTACTGCCCTATGATTGAGAGGATTGAATACTGAATATGGTGTAGGTGAACCAGGGACTGAATGAACAGGGGGTGTACAGAAAGCAAGAGAACAGCCATCTTGAGTGGCCTGAACATATAATTATAAGTCATTAAATGTATATATACTAATTCATCAATAGCTCATGAAATAGTCTAGAAAACTGAAGAGATGGGACACCTTCTGACTAACGTTATGAAGCAAATATTATTCGATGTTTAAATCCAAAGTATGGTAAGAAAATAATAAAAATCAATATCTCTCATAAATACAATTCTTGAGAATTTTGTTCAATTAAATGTTCAAGTTGGTTTTAGAAAAGGCAGAGGAACCAGAGATCAAAGTGTCAACATCCGTTGGATTATCAAAAAAGCAAGAGAGTTCCAGAAAAGCATCTGTTCCTGCTTTAATGATCATGCCAAAGCCTTTGACTGTGTGGATCACAACAAACTATGGAAAATTCTTAAGAGATGGGAATATCAGACCACCCGATCTGCCTCTTGAGAAATCTGTATGGAGGTCAGGAAGCAACAGTTAGAACTGGACATGGAACAACAGACTGGTTCCAAATTGGGAAAGGAGTACACCAAGGCTATATATTGTCACCCTGCTTATTTAACTTATATGCAGAGTACATCATGAGAAACACTGGGCTGGATGAAGCACAAGCTGGAATCAAGATTAACAGGAGAAATATCAATAACCTCAGATATGCAGTTGATACAACCTTTATGGCAGAAAGTGAAGAAGAACTAAACAGCCTTCTGATGAAAGTGAAAGAGGAGAGTGAAAAAGTTGGCTTAAAGCTCAACATTCAAAAAACTAAGATCATGGCATCTGGTCCCATCACTTCATGGGAAATAGATGGGGAAACAGTGGAAACAGTGACAGACTTTATTTTGGGGGGGGCTCCAAAATCACTCCAGGTGGTGGTTGCAGCCATGAAATTAAAAGACTCTTGTAAGGAAAGTTACGACCAACTTAGACAGCATATTGAAAAGCAGAGACATTACTTTGCCAACAAAGGTCCGTCTAGTCAAGGCTATGGTTTTTCCTGTGGTCGTGTATGGATGTGAGAGTTGGACTGTGAAGAAAGCTGAGTGCTGAAGAATTTATCCTTTTGAACTGTGGTGTTGGAGAAGACTCTTGAGAGTCCCTTGGACAGCAAGGAGATCCAACCAGTCCATCCTAAAGGAAATCAGTCCTGAATATTCATTGGAAGGGCTGATGTTGAAGCTGAAACTCCAATATTTTGGCCACCTGATGTGAAAAACTGACTTATTTGAAAAGACTGATGCTGGGAAAGATTGAAGGTGGGAGGAGAAGGGGACGACAGAGGATGAGATGGTTGGACTGCATCATTGACTCAATGGACATGAGTTTCAGTAAACTCCAGGAGTTGGTGATGGATAGGGAAGCCTGGTGTGTTGCGGTCCATGGGGTCGCAAGGAGTCAGACATGACTGAGTGACTGAACTGAACTGAAGAAAGATAATATACTATAACCATGTAGAATTCAGATATAACAGTGAAAAAAATCAATAGTTAAATCACCTTATTAAAAGAGTAAAATTAAAATAAAAACAATATGGTCATTTAAGTATGTGAAAAAAAAGCATTGGATAAAATTCAAAAGTAATTAAAAGAAAAAAGCTCTTGATAAATTAATTATAGAAAAGATGCTTCTCAACCTGACTTATGGTACTAGGAAAACCCTACTGCTAACATACACTATGTGGAAAAATGTTGAATTCTTTCTCCTTAAATTCAGGAACAAGGCACTCATAATCAATATTATCCTGGAGATACTAACCAATGCAAGACGTCTAGATAAAAAGTAGACACCATCAGATTTAAAATGAAGAAATGAAACTGTCTTTATCTGTAGGCAACCTGATTTAAACCAAAAGCACTTTTAAAATATAAAACTAAATATAAAATCCTAAGCAATCTATTAAAATGATACTAAAATTGATAACTATTCAGTAAGACTTCATGATACAAAGTCAATAAATAAAAAGTGTATTTTTATATACTAGCTGTTAGGGACTGAATCATGCCCCTATAATATTCATATGCTGGAGTCTTAACCCTCATTGTGATTGTATTGGGTGATAGGCCCTATAAGAGGGTCATTTAGGTTAAGTGAAGTCATAAGTGAGTTCTCAGTTGTGTCCCATTGTAAGTCATAAGATTTTCAGTCAGTCATGTCTGACTCTTTGAGACCCTATCAAATGCAGTACTCCAGGCTTTCCTGTCCTTCATCATCTCTGGGAGCTTGCTCAAACTCATGTCCATTGAGTCAAGGATGCCATCCAACCATCTAACCCTCTGTCATCCCCTTTTCCTTCTGTCTTTCATCTTTCCAAACATCAGGGTCTTTTCCAATGAGTCAGTTCTTCACATCAGGTAGACCAAGGATCGGAGTTTCAGCATCAGTCCTTCCAATGAATATTCAGGATTGATTTCCTTTAGGATTGACTGGTTGGATCTCCTTGCAGTCCAAGGGAACTCTCAAGATTCTTCTCCAATACCACAGTTCAAAAGCATCAGTTCTTCAGCGCTCAGCCTTCTTTATGATCCAACTCTCACATCCATACATCACTACTGGACTATATGGACCTTTGTTGGCAAAGTAATATCTCTGCTTTTCTATACATTTTCTAGCTTTGTCATAACTTTTCTTCCAGGGAGCAAGTGTTTTTTAATTTCATGGCTTTAATTTCAATCACTGTCTGCAGTAATTTTGGAGCCCAAGAAAATAACGTCTGTCACTGATTCCATTGTTTCCCCGTCTATTTGCCATGAAGTGATGGGACCTGATGCCATGGTCTTCATTTTTTGAATGTTGAGTTTTAAGTCAACTTTTTCACTCTCTTCTTTTACCTTCATCAAGAGTCTCTTTAATCCCTCTTCACTTTCTGCCATAAGGGTCGCATCAACTGCATATCTGAGGTTATTGATATTTCTCCCGGTAATCTTGATTCCAGCTTGTGCTTCATCCAGCCCAGCATTTCACATGATGTACTCTGCATATAAGTTAAATAAGCAGGGTGACAGTATACAGCTTTGACATACTCTTTTCCTAATTTTGAAACCATTCCATTGTTTCAGGTCTTGTTCTAACTGTTGCTACCTGACCTCCATACAGGTTTCTCAGGAGGCAGGTAAGGTGGTCTAGTGTTTCCATCTCTTTCAGTTTTTTCCACAGTTTGCTGTGATCCACACAATCAAAGGCTTTCGCATAGTCAATAAAGCAGAAGTAGATTTTTTTCTGGAATTGTCTTGCTTTTTCTATGATCCAGTGAATGTTGGAAATTTGATCTCTGGTTCCTCTGCCTTTTCTAAATCCAGCTTGAACTTCTGGAAGTTCTCACTTCACATACTGTTGAAGCCTAGCTTGGAGGATTTTGAGCATGACCTTGCTAGCATATGAAATGAGTGCAATTATGTCATAGTTATAACATTCGTTAGCATTGCCCTTCTTTGGGATTGGAATGAAAACTGAGCTTTCCAGGCCTGTGGCCATTGCTGAGCATTCCAAATTTCCTGACATATTGAATGAAGCACAGTCACAGCATCATCTTTTAGGATTTGAAATAATTCAGCTGAAATTATATGACCTCCACAAGCTTTGTTAGCAGTGATGCTTCCTAAGGACAACTTGACTGCATTCCAGGATGTCTGGCCCTATGTGAATGATCACACCGTCACAGTTAACTGGATCATTAAAATCATTTTTGTATAGTTCTTCTGTCATAAGTTCTAAGTAATAAGAATAGGACATTAATCCTACTAATTCTAATACTAAGAATAGGATTCTTGTCCTTAAGAGAGATACCAGATCTCACAGGTCTTTCAGATCTCTGTGTATTAATACACAGAGTAAAGGTCATGTGAGGACACAGCAAAAAGATAACATCTGAAAGCCAGGGAAAGAGTCCTCACTGGACACAGCTCTCCTGGCACCTTGGTCTTGGGTTTTAGCAGAACCATGAGAATTAAATTCCTGTTGTTTGAACCACCCAGTCTGTTATGGCAACACAAGCTAACTAATACACCAGCTAAGGGTATTATGCATGTTTATGTTATATAATATAAAGTGAATATAGACTTTTCAATTACAATAACATCAGCAATATAAAATGCCTAGAAATGTAATCTACATATAAATATATATATACATACACACATATACCTATGTACACTGTAAATGTGATTATGTAAATATGCACTCAGTCAATATTCAAAAATATGATCTACATGACCAAACTATTATGAATGGCTTTTAATCCTGTATATTATTAGAAATACATAAGCAGCTAATTATAGATAGAGGACAGTTATGAAAACTCAGAATGAACTATGGAAGCTTGGGAATGGAGAGCAGCAGCTTCAGGACAACACCATCTTTGATTTTTGAGTGTTTTTGTAATGAATGTGTAAAATTTTTCTTCCTCCTAATATTTCCTCCAACTCTCTGCAAAATTCCAGGCATTACACTGATAGCTAAAAGGCAGCATCCTAAGCCATGCCAGAGAGACTGTCAGAATCCAACTATGAATCTGTAATGACAAGTTTCAACCTGAAGGCCAACTCTGATAGACTGGTAGTGACTGAAGGTGAAGGTGAAGATGAAGTCGCTCAGTTGTGTCTGACTCTTTGCGACCCCGTGGACTGTAACCTACTAGGCTTCTCCGTCCATGGGATTCTCCAGGCAAGAATACTGGAGTGGATTGCCATTTCCTTCTGGTAGTGACTACCTGGAGTAAAAGTGTTGAGTAAGGATTTTGAGATTGCATTTGAACTCAGGGTACTAATCCAGGGGCTGGTCTTGTCTGACATTGAAGGAGTGTCAGGATGAATACCTTCTATTAGTCATCTTTGCCTGAAACCCCATCACTGACTTCAGAAGACAGAATTGAGACTTCAGTTGGCATTAAATAATGGTACACATATAATCAATCTTTTACCTATGGTGGTGACCATTCAGCTCACTGTCATATGTGAAGCAAACTTGTAGATTTTTCTTGCCCTTTCACAGTTAAACTCCAGTACTATTAATATTGACCTTCTGAAGTTAGTCATTTGATTAGCCATTTTGCAATGTTACATAAATGAACATTCCTTTTAAGTCATACACGCATGCAGGCACACACACAAAGATGTGCTTGCCAGAAGGAAAACTAAAATTCACAGATGTATTTTGACTTGCCCATTCAGACAACTGCTAAATGACAGAACTAAAATTTAGGGTTTTTTTTGTTTGTTTCCAAGTCCATTGTGAATTTCTATCTTCAAGCTATAAGAGTCAGAGTCATATAAGAAAAACATGACTTGACCAAAAATAGAAATCTCCTGAGTTGCCTAGGAAAGACTCCACTTAACAATCTGATTTAAGATCATTTTCTTTTATGCTTAGGGGTTCTTTCAGGAGGGTTTCTTCTATCACAGGATGTTTCACATTGCTTGCTATTATTTTCTTGTTTCTTCTCTACTCAATCATAAGCAACTTGAAGATATCCCTTCAATTTCTACAAGCTAATACAGAATCTAGCATATCATAGGCACCCCAAAACTGATTAGTTATTGAATGAATGCAAATTATTTTCAGACTTCTATTAGACTATGTCACTTATCAAGAAAGTTATCTGAGTATTTGAAGAAACATAATGATGTACCACAATTGATTTTAATACAATATATCATTAATATAAGCTAGCTCAGAATTCTCCAAGCCAGGCTTCAACAGTACATGAACCATGAACTTCCAGATCTTCAAGCTGGTTTTAGAAAAGATCAAATTGCCAACGTCTGTTGGATCATCGAAAATGCAAGAGAGTTCCAGAAAAAAAAAATCTACTTCTGCTTTATCGACTATGCCAAAGCCTTTGACTGTGTGGATCACAATAAACTGTGGAAAATTCTTAAAGAGATGGGAACACCAGACCACCTGATCTGCCTCTTGAGAAACCTGTATGCAAGTCAAGAAGCAATACTTAGAACTGGACATGGAACAATAGACTGGTTCCAAATTGAGAAAGGAGTACGTCAAGGATGTATATTGTCACCCTGCTTATTTAACTTATATGCAGAGTACATCATGAGAAATGCTGGGCTGGATGAAGCACAAGTTGGAATCAAGATTGCTGGGAGAAATATCAATAACCTCAGATATGCAGATGACACTACCCATATGTCAGAAAGCGATGAAGAACTAAAGAGCCTCTTGATGAAAGTGAAAGAGGAGAGTGAAAAAGTTGGCTTAAAGCTCAACATTCAGAAAACTTAGACCATGGCATCCAGTCCCATCACTTCATGGTAAATAGATGGGGAAACAGTGGAAATAGTGACAGACTTTATTTGCGGGGTGGCCGGGGGGGGGCTCCAAAATCACTACAGATGGTGACTGCAGCTATGAAATTAAAAGACACTTGCTGCTTGGAAGAAAAGCTATGACCAACCTAGACAGCTTATTAAAAAGCAGAGACATTACTTTGCCAGCAAAGGTCTGTTTAGTCAACGTTATGGTTTTTCCAGTAGTCTTATATGGATGTAAGAGTTGTACTATACAGAAATCTGAGCACTGAAGAATTGATGCTTTTGAAGTGTGGTGTTGGAGAAGACTCTTGAGAGTCCCTTGGACAGCAAGGAGATCCAACCAGTCCATCCTAAAGGAAATCAGTCCTGAATATTCATTGGAAGGACTAAGGCTGAAGCTGAAACTCCAATACTTTGGCCACCTGATGTGAAGAGCTGACTCATTGGATAAGACCCTGATGCTAGGAAAGATTGAGGGTGGGAGGAGAAGGGGACGACAAAGGATGAGATGGTTAGATGGCATCACTGACTCAATGGACATGAGTTTGAGTAAACTCTGGGAGTTAGTGATGGACAAGGAGGCCTCACATGCTGCAGTCCATGGGGTCACAAAGAGTTGGACACAACTGAATGACTGAACTGAACTGAAGAGGTCTTACACTGAGCCAAGCACTTTAACATAGATTTTTTCCCCTTGACCATTCATAATAAGCCTGTGAAAGATATTATGTAACCTTTTGTACAGATGAAGAAATTGATGCTGAGAGATTAACCAGCATATCCTATTTCACACAGAAAACTGCAAACCCTTACCTTCCACATCCAGTGGTCTTTCCAGAACAACATCAGTTAAATTGGGAAAATACATATATATTTTAAGAACTGTCTGTAATATTTCCTGTAATGATGATGATCCAGATTCCACAAATTTTTCAGAGATATGTCTTTCAAATGATGAGTTTTAAAAATATATTTGTGAAATATTTATCTTTCATTTTGAAACTATCTTATGTCCTCAAACTTAAAGTAAAATCTATCAGTGTCCTAGCATATAATGTTTCCTCTGCTGAGCTCTAAGCATGTCCAACCAGGTTGTAATTCAAGCTAATAATAATTTTGCCCTTGTAGCACACCCTCCTCCCCATTTGTCCTTTGGATAACCTCATAATGACTTTTACTGTATTTATGCAAGACCTTTCCAATTAGCCCATTGGAATTTTCAAATAGAAAAGAAACAGGAAAGAATGAAAAGAGGAAAGAAGAAAATGATGATCTGGGGTAGCATTTAACTAGCAGGAACTTTTCACACCGTCAGGTCATAGAAACATAGAAAGTCAGAAATCCTAGAGTTCTCGTAATCCAGCCCTATAATATTTACAGATGTGTTTATTTTGGCATATGCAAAAGAACACTGGGTTTATAGTCAGCCGATCTGGGGTCAGATCCTGACTTTGCTGCTTTCAGCTTTATGAGCTTTATTTAGTATGTTTCTTTGCTTTCTTTTCCCCAGTTATAAAATGAGAATATTGATATCTAATTTAGAGGATTATTTAGAGGAATAAGTATGGTTCTGGAGAAGACTCTTCAGAGTACCTAGGACAGCAAGGAGATCAAACCAGTCAATCATAAAGGAATTCAACTCTGAATATTCATTGGAAGAACTGACACTGAAACTCCAATACTTGGCCACCTAATGCAAAGAGCCGATTCATTGGAAAAGACCCTAATGCTAGGAAAGATTGAAGGCAAGAGGAGAAGGGGATGACAGAGAATGTTGGATGGCATCACTGATTCAGTGGACATGAGTTTGAACAAACTCTGGAAGATAGTGAAGGACAGGGAAACCTGGCATGTTGCAGTTCATGGGGTTGCAAAGATTTAGACACAGCTTAGCGACTGAACGAGTGTGGTAATATCAGTAATACAGCACATAGCACATGCTTGGTACATCAGAAGAGCTCATAAATGTCAACTCCTCTGTTGTCTTTATTGTCATAATAACATGGTGCTTCACGGGCAATTCTAAATTTATAATTGTGGGGATTAACTTGGTATGACTGCAGCTGATGATACTGTTACTGTTGAGCTACGCTCAGGCAATGGCCTGGATCTTAGAGGTGTTACTAAAAGTCAATTCAGCCACAAGTACTTTGATAAGGTTTTTATTTTAGTACACAGTATACTATTCTAATGGAAATACCTAGAGATTTCAGAAGTCTTTCCTACTTAAATATATGTATTTGCCAGTGGAATCTTTCCAATTATTTTTTCCATTCTTTCATTTATTTTATTATTTGTTGACTAATCTCAGCCTCTTTCCCCCCATTTCTCACTTTACTTCTGAATGTTATCTCTCTTCACACACTCCGGCTCAGGGAAAGTGGAGTGACATATATGTGAGTGTGATGGGTAATTTCAGCAAGTGTAAACTGAGGATGCTCAGTGCACCCCTTTCCTTTTTCCTCATGGAGCATGTAACTCCAAGGGTCAATACATGCCACTTTTGCCCCTTATTCATGGGGTCCTGACCCACTTGAGGAGCCCTGTGGATTTGGGGCCATATCTGATTTAAGTCAGTAAATCTATGTAATCTTGGTCAATATTAGAGTTTACTGTTCCACATATGGGCTTCCCAGGTGACACTAGCGGCAAGGAATCTGCCTGCCAGTTCAGGAGACGAGGATTAGATCCCTAGGTCACAAAGACCCTCTGGAGTAGGAAATGGCAACCCACTCCAGGATTCTTGCCTGGAAAATTCCATGGACAGAGGAGCCTGGCGGGCTACAGTCCATAGGGCTGCAGACAGTCAGATATGACTGAGTGATCAAGCACACGGCACAGTCCCATGTATACTCTGTCTCCCAGCTTAGTCTTATGGAAGTAAAGATGGAATCAATATAAATATTTTGGGCTCCATCAGTTGACTCATTGTTTAAGAACTTGAGCCACAAAGGAAAGTACTATTTTGGTGACTCCAAAAACCCCTGGGTTGAGTATGGAATCAAAAAATGTTTCATTCAGATTATTTTCACATGTTTTTATTACTGCTGCTGCTGCTAAGTTGCATCAGTCGTGTCCAACTCTGTGCGACCCCATAGACAGCAGCCCACCAGGCTCCTCTGTCCCTGGGATTCTCCAGGCAAGAATACTGGAGTGGGTTGCCATTTATAGCCCTTTACTAAAAAGCTCTTATATAGACTTCATTCAGACATTAGAGTTATACTGGCTAATACAGTTTTGTATCACCTAATATATTTATCAACTAAATCTACATACCATTCTAAAATTTTTTTGGACTCAGATTATAAATTTGACCTTCATTTAGAGCAAAGCCAAGATGAGGGAATTACATGGTTTGTCTGCTTTTATATTATCTCTGGTGCTCTTCAGTGTAATACCTTCTACTTATATATGTAAGCATTGGAGAATCAGATTGTTGGTCTACCCTTTGAAACAAAGTAAATTTTATTAGTGGGCAAATAGAAATGTGGGACACTATCAAGTTAGATGTAAGTCTGCTTATATAGGGAAAATAGGAAAAATAAATCACAAATTCATTAAAGAAGCATACTTGTGATGTCTTAGTCTTAGGAAATACATTGGCTCAGAAATAGTGCCAGGGCCAAAAGCAGAAGATAAAGTAATTGAAGGGTACTTTAAAGGTGGGAAAAAATGGGGGGTTAGGGAACAATTCTAGTTCCTGCTGGACATGACAGAGGATAAACAAAAAGAACCAAGAAATCAAAGAGCAAAGGATATAAACAAAGGGGTCCGGTGGGCTACAGTCTGTGGGGTCACAAAGAGCCAGATATGACTGAGTGACTAAGCACACACATACATTCAAGCTTTCAGAGGACAAAGTCGATCTGTGTGAACGGAGGAACGAAAGGGACTATATCAAGTAAACACAGATCTAGATGATTTAAACAATGAAATTTTAAAAATGAGGACTTGGTCTTCAGAACATAGCTGATGGATTCTCAGATTTACCAATTGGATAAGTCACTCTTATAAGGCTTCCCTGGTGGCTCAGATGGTAATGAATCTGCCTGCAGTGCAGAAGAACCAGGTTCAATACCTGGGTCAGGAAGATCCCCTGGAGAAGGGAGTGGCTATCCACTCCAGTATTCTTGCCTGGAGAATTCCATGGACAGAGGAAACTGGTGGGCTATAATCCATGGGGCCTCAAAGAGTTGGACACAACTGAACAACTAACACACTTTACTACTTTTCTATATCACTCTAGCTCCCTAGATAGACTGAATTAAGGGAAAGAGGAAAAGCCAGAAATGTAAGACTAACTGAGATCCCTCTACATGGAGGGAGAAATACAAGAAATGAGAAAAGAGGATTTCATGCTAATACCCAACCGTGAAACACATATAAGATTAATAGATTCATATATAATTGTAGTTTAGTAGAATGTTACAAGTATATATATATATTAATTAAAATCATGAAAGAAGGTAAGAACAAACTTACTAGCCATTAGTGTTAATGCAATTCTTCTAATAGTTGTCAGCATTTAATTAATAATTTAGCAAAAAATTTCCCTATAAATTTATTTCATAGCAGGCACTATGCTAGTTTCTACAGATGAACTGATATAAAAGCCAAGGTGCCTGCTTTTAGGGGCTTACAATAAAACGATGAAGAAATAACATTTAACAAGTAACTTAAATATGATATGTCAGTGGTAACACAGAGGTATTCACAAGGGGCCTGAGAACAAAGAGGACTGGGACTTAACACAATGTGGAAATGGCTGAGATTCAGGCCTGACTCTTAGCAGCTTAGCAACCACAGGGAAGAGGTGACCATGGTGAATTATATAAGTCTCAATACCATAAAGAAAGAAATATAGCAATTCCTCAGGAAAGACAAATTTGTCTTATTTTTCCTTACACTAAATTGGAAAGAAATTCTTTACATGGAATTTTGTAGGAAATATTAAATAATATAATGGGTATTGTTCTCAGCATCAGTTTTGAGCCCATGCAGAAGTAGGTATCATGTTTGTCTCTTAACCATATTTTTCAATGAGATTAAAGAAGATGTTAACTACAACCTTACATGTCAGAATCATTCAGGATCTGTTCTAAAATACATATTCCTGGGAATTATTTAATAAGTTTCATTCTCTAAATCTTAAATTCTAATGGCTTACATTCTGACTATAACTCTTTCCTTTCCTCTTTTACATTTATATTCCCACTATAACTGTCTTAAGATTCATTACAGAGATCTCCAGTCCACTAATCTTTCCATTTTCTCAATCCATTCATTCATTTATTGGCTTCTCCCCTCCCTGGGTGATTACTTACACTATCTTCTTACCAGAATCCTCAAACCCTCAAGCTACTATAGCACTATACACATTTTCAGTGATTCCATAATAAAACTGCGAGCTTCTATTATTTATTTTTTAACAAAAGTTAATATATAAATATAAGAAACACGAAAGAATTTTAGGATTAAAGGATACGAAAATCTCTTCAGAAAATCTTCCCAAATTATGAAGGAGAATAGTTATTAAAACAAACAAATTCTGTATGACACCTGCTTGCTGTTTGTGTAGGGTACTGAATCAAAATATATGTTTACCACATGCAAGCTACTGCAATTTGAGAGATAGATGGTAGAAGGATATACTCACTAGATAATAGTCTTTTTTTTTTTTCAAGAAAATTATAGGCTAGTTGAAGAAATATAACAGATAATAATAACTAGACTTCAGTGCCAACTATCTGCCAGACTTCATATTCAGAATAACTAAGATTTACAATAGCCCTGTCTATCCAGTAGCTTTTGCTACTTTAACTACTTCAAAACTAGAAGATTAAAACAGTCATTTTCAAAACGTTGGACCTAGACCACCTGCTTTAAAAATCAAATGGGGACTTACTGGAAATTCAGTTTAAGGACCACATCTCAGATCTATGAATCAGAATCTCTGTGGGAAGAGCCAGTAATTGGTCTTAACAAACCTTCAATGTGATTCTGAAGCAAGCTAAAGTTTTGGCAATATTAGCTTAAAATAATCATATATTAAAGTTCACAAATCTATGTTTTGGTAATTTGGCTTGGGCTCAGTGGAGGCTGAGAAAAGGAGTGGGGACTCTTTTCATCTCAGCTGTATTCACTTATACATATGTTGTTAAGTCAGCTGTTTGCCAACTGACCTACAATGTCTTCAGCTGGGACAGCTTATCTCTGCTCTAAGTGGTCTCATATGCTTCAGGAATTTAGCCTTGGCTTAAATGACAGTTAAGCAGGACTCAAGGAAAGCAAGTGGGAGCATGTAGTCTCTTGAGGCCTAAGTTCAGAACATGTACCCTCTGCAAATTGTCACATTCTATTGGCCAAAGCAAGTCTCAAGACCAGTGCAAATTCAAGAAGTGGGGATATAGACTCCATCTATTGATACATGACCTAAAAGTCACTTGCAAGGGCAAGGATATGAGATGGAGAACTGAGACCACTGTTCGCCAACAGTCTACTACATGACAGATATTCTTTTATTTAATGTTAGATTAAGAAACTGAAGTTCAGCAAATTTAAATAAGTTTTAAAAGGTCATCATCTAGTAAGTGGGCAAATGTTAGATTTCAACCTAGACATTCTAATTCTCACTAGTCAGGTCATGTAGAAATAGATATAACATAGTACATGATAAGCAGAAGAATAGAGGCTCAAATAAGACTTTATAGAAGTCTGAGAGAAATAAGTTTTATGGGTGGAAAGACCAGAAAATTTTCATAAGAGTACTGAAATCTGAGCTAGATCATGAAGAATGAATGATTTAAGAACAGAATTTTTGAGTCTAAAAAATACCAACTCCCATCCCACGTTGAAGGTCAGGAACGGTGGCAGTAAGGAGATAGCCCTCGTCCAAGGTAAGGAGCAGCAGCTGTGCTTTGCAGGAACAGCCATGAAGAGATACCCCACGCCCAAGGTAAGAGAAACCCAAGTAAGATGGTAGATGTTGCAAGAGGACATCAGAGAGCAGACACACTGAAACCATACTCAAAGAAAACTAGTCAATCTAATCACACTAGGACCACAGCCTTGTCTAACTCAATTAAACCAAGCCATGCCTGCAGGGCAATCCAAGACGGACGGGTCATGGTGGAGAGGGCTGACAGAACCTGGCCCACTGGAGAAGGGAATGGCAAGCCACTTCAGTATTCTTGCCTTGAGAACCCCATGAACAGTATGAACAGGCAAAATGATAGGATACCAAAAGAGGAACTCCCCAGGTCATTAGGTGCCCAATATGCTACTGGAGATCAGTGGAGAAATAAGTCCAGAAAGAATGAAGGGATGGAGCCAAAGCGAAAACAATACCCAGTTGTGCATGTGACTGGTGATAGAAGCAAGAACCGATGCTGTAAAGAGCAAATTTGCATAGGAACCTGGAATGTCAGGTCCATGAATCAAGGCAAATTGGAAGTGGTCAAACAAGAGATGACAAGGGTGAACGTC